>VXBR01000362.1:1131861-1156345 GCA_013400215.1 Cisticola juncidis
CGCCACCGGCTTCCCTCAGCGCCAGGCTGCCCTCAGCGCCACCGCTTCCCTCAGCGCCACCGGCTCCCTCAGCGCCACCGCCTCCCTCAGCGCCACAGGCTTCCCTTCCCTCAGCGCCACCGCTTCTCTCAGCGCCACCGGCTCCCTCCCTTCCCTGCTGGAGAAGGAAAGGCGCTGCTACAAACCCAAGGGTTTCAAACAAGTCAGCACACACTGAAATAAGCAAACAAACAAAACCCCGAAGACACAACAAGAATACAGTACTTTAATCATCCAAAAATTACTAACTGTTTGACAATCTGACAGCATACAGTGCTGAGACGCTAAAAATACTCAATACCTGTTTCCCCAATGGAAATTTAAATCGAACACTTGCTCGTTTGTAGCTTACAAACGCAGGATCACTCATGCTGTAGAGAGAATGAGGCTATTTCTTTAAAATACAAGAGTAAATAGGCAATTGCTCTGAAATATTGGTTATGTTTCCATGCTTAGCTTGGAACGAACAGAATCAAAATATGCAGTCACTTGATTTCTGCATTAAGCAGGAAAAATAATCAGTAAGAAAACCGTATCTCCTTGGGAAAAAATCCCTTTGTTTATGGTATTTGGTACCCAAAGTGACACCACTGCTGCACTCACACTCAGCACGCAGGATCTCCCCACACTCCATGGAATTACCTCACTGTTTGTTCAGACTCCTGAAGATTCCTGGCTACACTCTGAATTTCTTCATTTATTCCAAAAAGGATACACACTGCAGGCACAAAAGTGATTGCCGTTAGCTGCTCCATGCACCATGCCAAAGGTCTTAAAACTATTTGGATGATTAATCCCTTTGGTTGAAAAAATCTTTTTTCCATGCCCGGCCTGTCAGTCACAAGCAGTCAAATTTTTAGCTGTTGCCTACAGAGCTAAACCATTTACTAGGGTCCAATACTAAAAATTTGTGACAAGACACCTAAGAGCTGCAATTTAAATGGCCCTGCCTTTGATTGGAATGTACATAATTAAACAGCCAAACTCGATTTAGTAAAAGCAAGAAAGGGATTTGGGCTATTATTTCCCTAATCCAGCCTTTCAATTTTCTCCTTCATTTTTAAGTAGGAGATAATTGCCTAATCTTTCTAGGTAGTGATACAATAATTCATCATAGAATCCCAATACATGAACAGATTCGGTGAACATGCAGCCCTTCAACAAATGAAGGAAGACATTACAGTCTGTTTTTTGACACAAAATTATTATGGTGCCTAGCAAATCAAAAGTAAAGTACAGCTTTAGGCAGCTCAGCACATGACATGCTTTAGCCATGTTTATCCAGCAGTGTCTGTCTGTAAAAAGACACTTAACTGGTGACAGTATGTATATTGTATTAGAACTATTTCAAAGTTTATTTCAAAATCTAAGAAGTTCTTGAAAATTTAAAAAGCCCAAAGCAAAAGAAGTCCTCTTTGTTACTCATCAGAACACTTCTGATGTTGTTGTGAGGTTACAGTAAGTGTAGTCTTTGGTTTTAACTGAATTAATTCTAATTTTATTTTCAGAGCACATACTTATTTGTAATTCTAAGAAAAGGCTGGTTTAGAAATAGGGGGAAAAAGGGTTCTTCCACGAGTATACACCAGTTATATACATCCTCACTGAAGGAACCTATAGTTCAAAATTTTCTGTACAGTTGCAGTAAAATTTGAAGCCACTTCCAGAATAAAGTCTGTCTTAAGATCCAAACCAACATTTGCAGCAAATTACAATGTGGGCACACTGTCAGAGATTTGCTCTGTTTTTACAGTATATACAACCTGATGCAAAAATCTCAGTCCAGTATGTTTTCTATACATCAATTCTCACCACATTATGATCTTTGGATGGAAACTGTTGTCAGTTGAATTCTCTATTGCTGTAAATACAGCCAAGCTGTCCTGTAGAACATTTTTGTGATATCAAAGCAAACGAGTACAAGAGAGTCCAAACAGACCTACACCAAAAAGCTTCTAGGTTTTCATATTTCCAAGAGTACTGTGATTATGTACAAAAGTTAAAGTGATTCTTGTTGTCTTATTAGTTTGCTTATTGAGCTTTAAACACTTTAATAATGACTACGTCCTAGAGATTTGACACTACATATAGGTTAGTTTTTGCATGTCTTAGGTAGTGTTTCAACGTCAACACCGATAGAGAATGGAAAAACACGTTCTTGAAAGTGTTACTTCATTATTAAAAACTGTTAGACTTGTATGAAGTATAAATAGCTTAATGCAACTTAGGTCAGTGGTTTTACAGTTAAGGCTGCTTTTCCTATACAGTTATGCAGTATTTTAATTATGAATGTCCACTACTTCTAGAGCAATTGATACTTATGAATGTAGATAACAATTTTTAAACAAAGAATATAAACTAAATAATGGTGATGAACACATGAAATCAGTCTAAAAATGTATCCAATTTAGATATAGAGTAAGACACATTTATGGGATCTTTTGAAAAAAACTTTAAGGATTTAGGTGTAACAGAAAAACCCTCATTTTGCAAGGCTCCTATTTTTTTTCTTTTTCTGCAAGGCTTCCACTTTTGTATTGGTCCCTCTAATCTCTTGGGAGAAGTCTTAGCCAATTTATTTTTGTTTGGCTTAAAAGGATGTCTTTGAACTGGATCACAGTATCAAGAACTAGTGAAAAACAAAACAGTAGAATTACAAATAACATTGCTGTGAAAGATTTCTCTTCAGTGCATATGAACAAAGCTGAACAGCTCTACATGAGTCCAGCTGCTGGGTGAAGAATCCCTTCTCACTAAGGCATTGCTGTCAGGAATATACACACTCCTCCATGTAAATACACAGCCCCAGATTTTCTTACAAATATTTCAGTTGGGTCAGTATCCACCCAATGATCTCAAAGGTCCCATTCTTTGACTACAGACAATTATACCATTGATTTGCAATTACATTTTTAAATTTTTACATTTAGAAAGCACAGCCTTGAAATACAAAGCACAAAGTCTTGAAATACAAAAAAAGTTCTTAAAAAACCTGATCAAAACCTATGGTACAGAGACTGGCACAGTTACTGTGTCTCCATCCATCCCAAAACCATGCTGCAAACCAGCAGATAGTTCTATTGCTTTGCTTTGAAAGGAATGGGGTTTCCAGTCTTTTCCCTTCTAACCCAGGTCAGTGTAGTCCCCGATTGCCAAAGCCCACGGTGCTGCCCGTGCCCACTCCACAGTTCTGGGGCAGCTTTGCTAATTGTCTCCTTCAACCCTTCTCTTCCGCACTGCAACGAGAGAGACAAAAGAGAAGGTTTGCTGCATTAGCATTTTGACTATTTTCTGTGTTTCTGTAACATGAGCAGTCACTTTGGCACATAAAATACCTCTAATTAAGGGAGCTAACACGTAGCATTAGACAGCATTTTAAGCAAGTAAGCCGAGCTTATCACTTTGTTCACAAACAGTTGCAAATACTTCCAAGGAAGGACTTGTAGAAAACATTAATCATCTTATGTCTGATAAGCAGATTTAGCCAGAATTCTTTTTTTACAGTTTTTGCAGTTTTTTAGAGGTGAATTTAATTTACATGGTTTCAAAAGAAACACTGTGAGTTTCACAGTGTATCTAAGATAATTTATACACACACAGATGTTACAATCAACAGCCTAAAGCTTTCCATTTATTAACAGAAACATTCAGTTGTCAAAAAATGCAAGAGCAATAACAATTTGTTATTTGTTTATTATTTGAATAAAATAACTAAATATATATAATATATATAAATATATAAATATATAATATATATAAATAGATATAAATAGATATAAATATAAATATATATATAAGTATATAGAAATATAAATATGTATAAATATATATATAATAACTGAATATAATAACTAAAAGGTCACATGCTATTAAGATTTGAGAATATGCAATATTGATTGAAGGACTGGAGTTTTCCTCAACATTTGTATTACTTTTGATGTTTTCACACTATCAAATTACATTTTCCTTTTCTGTGCAGACTAATCAAATGGCACTAAAGGTCTTATAGAATACGTAAAGGACAAAATATAAAGGACATCTCCATTTTGTTTAGAAATGTGAAGCAAGCACATCTATATAAGAAAGTGAATCTGTTCTCAAATCCCCTCAATGGAAGGTAGGTGGCAGAAGTTGTTAATATCTGCTTTCATCAAACTGCAAGAATGGATGAAAAGAATTTCCAGCCCTACACTTCTCCAATCATGCAGTTAAAATACACAGACAAAGAACAGGGTACAACACAGGGTGAGCAAGCAAAAGAAGAAGATGTAGAGGGTCTTTTAGAAGGAACGTACAAAGAGAGAAATGAGAGACTCAGAACATCTCGGTTTGAGTGCTCAGTATCCAAGGGGGTATTCACAGTAACCTTCTCTGTAGCTTCAGGGCTGGAGAGATGAAAAGGTATTTCCAGAAACTTTTACTCCCATACTCCAGACTAAGAAAGCAAAGGAAAATAGGCAAGATATCAATAGAAGCATAGATTTTGAACAGTCAGGCACTAATAAGAGAACTAGTGAGAGGGGAAACCTTAGAAAGCTGTGAGACAGCTGAATTATGATAAAAACTGGTTTAGAATCTCTTTTGAGAAACAGATATGCGGTGTCTGAGTGCCTTTCTTATCTCTCTGTGCTCTATTCTAGTTACTCATCCATATCCTTCAGAGCTGTTCTCCTCTGATTAAACCTTTATTCACAGGGGAATCAGATCTTTAAACCAAATTCCAGTTTCCTGTGTTACACCCTCTAATATATTCCTTAACTACTGCTACTATTACTAAACTGCCTGGCCCCTTTTCACAGTGATGAGAGGTCACCATAAAGCATCTAAAACCAAAAGGTTTAATTAGAGTTTTAAAATGCAGTTCTATTTAAATAGATGGACATTATTTTGTAGTTGAGTGCTTCAAGTATTTGTCATTATTATACAAATGATTGCTCTTCATGTGCTATGTAATTAACCAATTTTCTGCTGATCCTTTTAATTAGGATTCTAACTGATGAGCTCCAACAAACCTGGCTGCAGCAAATAAAGATGGCATTGCTATCAGCTCCCTGGTGCATGAACAGAACCACCAAGGGAGGGATTACCCAGTCCCAGCCTCTGTACATGATAATGTGCTCAGTTTCCTTGCTCAAGCAATCCCAGTGACATTGGAATACTGGCACTGAACTGGGCATCCTGCACTGTCAATTTCAAGTACTGCTTTTAAAGAAGTTAATCTTATACAATTGAGTGATCAAAACTATTGTCTTCACTCCCTTTGCCACAACTCACATGAAATTTGAATGCTCTTGTTGTAGACTATGCTAAAAATCCTCTGCTCATGTACCTGAACACCCTGCAATAAAACAGAAAACATCAAGCAACAACAAAAAAGTTGGAGGAAAGCAAAGGAGAAACCTGAAACTGATCTACCAATCTTGTGCTATCCTGGTTTTGTCAAGGGAGGAGGGGAATAATCAGACACCTTTAAAGCCTGTGCCACACAGCCATTCAGTTAATTATGACAGGTCTTACCCAAATCATTGTTTTTTGTGATAGCTGCAGCTGCCCTGGCTCGAGGTCCCTGTTGTGTGAAATGGTATCCAAATTTGAGGATCTTGTTGTTTTCTTCAAGCATCTTGGCAATTTCTACTTCTGCAGCTGTGCCCAGCTGCTGCCTCTGTTAAAATAAAAGGTACACAAAGACAACAGAGCTTATGTGTGTTCATCCTGAAAGAGATCAAAATACTTTCCCCTTATCAGTTAACACTCAGCTTCATTCTAGTTAATCAAATAGGCAAAGGTCCTAAAATATGTTTGTACACTTTAAAGCACAAGGAAGCACAGAGGTGACCAGGAATCAACCTCAGCTGAATCTGACCATGACCTCTGACAATCTTAAGGGCAATTCTTGATAGTGTTAAGATAATTAAACATAAAATATTTGAAGAGTTTATCACAAGCTGTCTCCTAAACGTATTCAGTCAATTAGGACTGGCTAGTTTCAGCTATGGTATCACCACCACCTCACTTACCTGATTATCAATTTTGATCTCTGTCAATGTTTCATTGTCTTTCAGTGCATCAACCAATGCCAGAATTCCAACTCCAGTGATGAAGTTTGATTCTATGTTCAAACTTTTTAATTTTGTGTTTACTCTCAGCATATCTGCAAGAGCCTTTGAATATAAGAAAGCATCATTAAACTTTTGAATTTTGCTGCAGTATCTCACAGGACACAGCAATATCCACTTCCACTCATTAGTTCCATGGAAGCAGCAAGTTCAGAGATGCAACTTTGCAAGCTTTCACTCACTGAGATGAGTCTTCAGCCAAGCATTATCTACATTCCCTTTTTAAACAGCATTCAGTCAAGAGAAAGCCTTTCTCTTGTTACAAACTAAAAAGCTACACAGAATATTAATTGTCTGAAATTAGCATATTGGACCAATTCCATTTTGTAAGCCTGCACAGCACACAACGAGCAATGCAGGCTGCTAAGCAAAGGCCAAAGAAAGGGCATCAGTCAACTGAGAGGAGAATTAGATATGGTTAATTGTAAACAGGAGATCTGACTTTCAAAATGCTTTTGTCTACACATTTGGTAGGAAAAGGTAAAATTCAAAGCTCTAAGCATAGAACCATGTATATCTGATGTTATTTCAGAGAAAGAAAGGAAGAAAACAGGAATGGCTACTGCAGAGTTTACTGTCAGAAAAACTGTATCCTTTGTTTTTTTCCTACCAAGTCCCAATACAAAAACACCCAGCAAAACCACACCTGAGAAAAAAAGCCATTATAGATTTATATTACATGTTTAAGTCCTGCTGAAAGGAAACTTTTTAATTGACCAAAATCCAAAGCTTTCAAATGCTCATTTAACAGTCTTTCAAACTAGTTGGGGTTTTTTTAATTTGAATTTAAAACAAGTACAAAGGATTGTCCTGGCAAAACAATTAGTTTTGTTCTCTTACCTCTTTATTTGTAATTAGATAAGGTACTGCTTTAATTCAACATAGAAAAAAATGACCTGACAATAAATTATATTTAAGTTTCAATTGTATCAAGTTAGACACTTTGACTAATATTATGCTTCATGCACCAATATTCTAAGCCAACCTTTGGTAGCAGTGAGATAGAGAAACAGATATTTTACAACTTCAACTAAAACTCTAGTTAGTTGAAAAACATGATGGGTGTTTTTAAGTCCTCAAATGTGCTTCTTGTAAATTAATTTTGAATAAACTATTGGCTACTAGAATGAACAGCAGGAATTTAACAGGTAGGAAAGAAAGAAAAAAAGGAAGGGGGTTAGCAAAATGAAAAACCTGGGAAAGAGACTGGGAAAAAGAATTCTCCCCCACACATCTGAGGCATTGCTGCATATTAAGTTACTAACAATCATTTACCAACTCAGGGACAAGAAAGGTTTGTTAAAGAAAACACACTTTACAGACTAGCAGAACAGACACATTTTCATCCCTGAACATTTAAACTGGATTAAATTCAATCCCTCACCATTGCCTTTCCATCCTATCTTCCCTTGCATCCCACTTAAATCCATTATCACAAGTACTTACAACAGCAACAGGGTCATTGCTTCGGGTGGCTGCCAGGCTGAAATTCTTCACATGTGTGTTGGTTTCTAAGGCTTTTGCGAATTCTTTCAGCGTTGGAATTGGTATGTTCTTGAATTAAAAATAGCATTTCACTCTCTTGAGATAGACAAGTTTATCCCCTCCCCCCAACTTCTCCCACTCAGTCTTTTTACAGCAAAATGCCCAACAATATTAACTCCACTGGCCTCCAGCAGTCTCACAGTGAAGAGCTACCCCAAGATGCAATGGCTGTAAGAGTCACCAATTCTATAAAGCAATCATTTCTACAGTGTAGTAGCAACCAAGCTCAAAAGGAGTAATTTTAAAGAATTAATCAGGGTAGCAAATGTCTCAGTTTATTGTATCAGAAACTTTGATTTGTTGCCTTTTTAGGCAGTTATTTTGGCTGGCATTTACTTGTTACACAATATTCTTAAAGCATGGATTTTATTTTGCCCCTTTAGTAAGGGGAAGAAGCAGCCCTGGCTGCTGGCAAGGCTGTCCCTGGTGTCTGCACTGCAGGTCAGGGGTGCTGCAGTTCTGGTTTACTTCAAGCAAATACACAAAAGCTTGTCATGTGTGAAAACACAACTGTTACACTTAGCAGCAGAAGCTGCCCTGACTTCCACCAGCCCTTTTGTACAAGAATCAGAAAGATGTCAGGCACAAATATCCCTTTGCTTGCAATACAAACTGAGAGCACATGGCCTCATCAAGGACAAAGCATTCCACAAAGTAGTTAACTCCATGATAATGAACTGCTGGCACTGCTGCCAGCTTGGCAGCAACAGAAATCTGGGCTGGCAGTGAGAAAGTCTAAGACTTTTTAAATACACATTTGGCAAAAGAAACCAAGATGGCTTATTGGTTTAGCTGCAGGTTCTTATGCACACTACAACATTCAGCAGAAAGATTGCTGTACTTAGAATAAGCTTATCATGCTCTCTTAGAGAGTTTTGCAGCTTGAAATGTCTTCTACTGAGAAAAAGCAGCATATTTACTGCAGCCTTCATGTAATTACCTTAATGTTATTTAGATTAACTTCAACAAGACGAGAATCATTATCTTTAATCCTCTGCAGCGTCTCCTCCACATTTGTGGGATTTGGTGGTTCATCAAAAACAGGCAACATTTTTTCACCTTTTACTATATCTGAAAAGGAAGGCATTTAAATGTAATCAAACAGGTTGCACACATCCATTGTGAATAAATGATACACATACTAAATATTTACTGTATTTAAAGATCATTTCATCAGTCTTTACATCTCTCCCCCTCCAAAAGAGCATACCATTCTCTCCTGATCATATTTTCATAAAGCTAAATTCTTTTTCAGAAGTCCCCACAGCCTTTTTGCTTTTTTTCAGAAAGCACATAGGAGTTGAATAACAAACACAAATATAATACCTAAGAACCAACACACTTAATGCATGCTTCTGCCTACTTCTGTCACCAAAGAGCAACTTAAATGCAGAGGATACTTTAGTGTACATATGTTTTGATTCCATTCTTGCCAAAACTTAATTAGCAATGTTATAGGATACACATTTCCAGACTAAGACTTAGGAGTCTAAAAGAGTGTTGATGCAACAGAAAACAGAATGCTGTAGTAACTGTGTGCAGTACAGAGAATTGATTCTTCTAGCACTTGTGGACACACTCACTTGAGAAGCTGTCTTTGTCAATCCCATTACTGCTTCCTACTACATCACAGAACTGATTGTTTGTTATCAAGTTGGACATTCCCAGGATTGCTGAAAAAGGAGAAAAAGAAACAAATAGTTTTTACTGTTCCTGACTAATTCAGCTCTGATGCAGGGTTCCTTTAAATAACAAAACCTGATATTTGTACAAAAGTTATCAGTACAAAAAACCATGCAATATCTTAACTGTTTGAAAAAGTGGAAAAAATAATTATTTATAGAAATTTTAACTGACTTTCCCATCTTAGAAAGTTCTGACCTCAGCAGGTTCAAGTGCCAACATTAAAAAGTGCAGCTCAGTCACAAAATGATGCTTTAGGAATCCAAGTACATACAAACACATTGTTATACATCTTTCTTGTCTGAATCTGTCCCAGCTCATTCATCCTTCCAAGAAGCCTCACCTGCAAGGTCACCTAATTCTGTGTCTGTGGCACTCGTCAAAGCTTCCTCCAGCTCTGGATCAAGAGAGAATTTTTCTTCTGTGAAAGACTGTACAGGCTTTTGCTTGGGGATAAATATTTTCCCTGGAGTAAACAAAATGGAAAGTCTGATGTTATTTCATATTATACAGTTACTTATCTCTCAAATACTATGTACTTAAAGAATACATATTACATTTTGTGAATTCTAGGAGAACCACAGACAAAGGGTTCTTCTGTTGTTTCAAGTCAGAGATGAGGAAAGAGCATAAACAAAAATAAATTTTTCAGGAATCTGGATCATTATTCCAACCTTATTTGTTCCTCCTAAGGATTAGAAAGTAACATATAAACCTCCATTATACATTTTGAACAGTCTAGAAAGAGTGTAAGAAAGATTTACTATCACTAGAGAATGCTGAGTTTCCTCAGGGGAAAAAGGGACCCAGGCAGAACTGGAATCTGAATGTGTTAGAGAAAGAATATCAAAAAGTTATCTAAAATCACACACCTGACTATTCCCTGCAGTTTTTACACCATACATGATATTTCTGATTTCAGATGTTAACCTCAGTTCTGAAGCAAAAAACCAAAGCTGCTTGAGAAAACCATGGTATGTAATCAGCACAAAACTCGGTAACAGATTTCTCTTGCCAGTAAAACTGTTTTCTAAAATGATACTAAGAAAGGTCATTGAAGATTCAGTGGCAAAAGAACCAAGAATAATATTACATTCTGCATCAACTTTTTAGTTATTACAGGCAGGTAATGGGAAAACTTACTTTAGATGACATGAATTAGGTAGAGGTCTGTGTAGTTACCATAATTCCTGCATATACTTTTAGCTGGAAATTAGGGTAGGAAATCAGAATATGAGAAAGCCTTTCCAGCAGTTCAGCTGTGAATGGTTTAGGACTGGTCCTTCAGAACAAAGGAGTCTTGCACTGGGTAAGAGCCAGCACAGATAAGGGGTGCTTAAGTTCAGGACAAGCTAACATGGCAAACAAAAACTCTTGTACTGATGCATGTGAGAGAAATTGCTTCCAACTACACAACAGTGAATCAAATCTTAACAACTATTTAACATTCAAGTTTTTCAAACTTTCCAAGCTGCCCGAGCTATCAGCAGAAAGAGCAATGGGAAAGGAGTTCCAGCTTCCTTTTGTTATTTCCTGGGCTGGAAGTGGTGCTGATAATCATCCTATGAAGTCTGAATCCTGATTCTGGAGTCCACCCTCTCCCATATCTCTAGCTATAAAAAGTATTTCCACGGAGGGATCATCCTCATCACAGTAACAGTGATAGTTGGTGGAGTTTGGAATCACTAAACCTAAAATTGTGTATTCCATATCTTCTCTAAATTCCAGTAGTTTGTGGTCATTTTCCTTTTAAAGGAAATCAGTGCATTCCCACTAGCACAGATTACAGAGAAGCACATCAGGTTTTTCTCTGACAACAGTCTGATGATCAAGAGCTGTTGCTAGCAACACGGTATTTTTGTTCCTGGGTTGCTATCTCTTTGGAAACTTGTATAAATGGTCATTATCCATATTTAGAAGCAGAAAATAATCCTCCTTACATAACTGTATTGATTCCAAACAGTAGTTAAGTGCAGCTGACATGCATTACCACCCATACCTCAGCTTTGATGGACAGTGCACAAGGAACTTTTGGTGATTCAGGATTAAAAGAAAACCTTCATAAATTGAAGGCTCATGTAGCAATTGTTTCAGGTTGTTTTGATATAAAAGATGCATAACATTTCTATCATTTTGTTTTACCAGCATCACCTACTGGGGAGAGATTAACCTTTAACTTAAACTGTAGTTTATAGAAGAGATGCAAGAATGTTTCACAAGCTTTTCATTAATCCATTAAACACCCTGAGCAGCATACACATGATCTGAAGCCTTTCAGCAGCTATGTTTGTGTTACTTTCCTTCAGTAATATGGGCTAATAAAAAGGTGAGGGTTTTGGAGTACAAGGAAGGAAGACAGTGGGGTTTGAGCATTTGAGCATTAGCCATCCTATTTGCAGCATCAGTGCAGCAGGAAGAGACCAAGAAAAAGAAATTGATCTCAATTAAAAGCAACCTGGCAAAAATGTATTTTAGCCTAGTTCAGCCTTTTGTCTGGTTCATCCCACAGTGCCCACAAAAAAAGAACTATTTTTCCTGTTGCTTTTCAGTAATTTTTAAATTCATCAGTTAGACATGTCTGGTTCAAATATTTGCTTCCTAAGAGTAATACTAAACTTATCCCTACGAGCCTGACTCTTTGGAAAACCTGAAGAGTGAGAAATATAATCAGTTTTTAATAAAGAAAAAATGTTAAAAGCCACTGCCCTCCAGAAATGTTCACTGCAGCCAACTCCAGTCACATGAGCTGGGCCAGGAGCAGTATTTGTTATAAAACAAGTCACACCCTTGGGTACATAATTTCTCATTCATTGGCTTCATCTCATCCTAGACCAGAAATAAGAGGTTTACAATGCACATACAAAAGCAAGTCCTTCCCCACTTCTAGCAAGGAATTTCCTTCCAGAAGGGTAAGACCCCTGTGTCTCTGGGGACAGTGATCTCATTCAGGGCCTGCTGCCAGTACAGTTCAGCAAGTCCCTTCCCCCTTCCTAATGCAAGCTTTAAATAAAACCACAACCCACCACACATCTGCACAGCCCATGAGATGTGCAGCTTGCCTGGCCCTCACGTGGAACATTTCCAAATAGGCAGGATTTGATTACATGAAGGAACATGACAGCTCCTTTTCAGCCAGCCAGGATCCTGCAAAGATTCAGCTACACAACATGAAGAGGCAAATTTCAGGGATGTTCACATCATTTCTGTAATAATTATACAGGCAGGTGCTCCATGCCTTTAAGCTAACGTTAGATGATGCACATCCAGGATTAAGGCACAGAAGGAGCTTTCAGTTCCAAGTTGCACACAGTTGTATTCTCTACAGGCAGGAACACTGGATGGTGTTTATTGAAGTGCCCTGGACATTCCCACACAGATTCACAGGTGGGACTCAGTACCCTGCAGAAATCAGGACTGTTCAGTGGGGCCATGCACACTGCTGGTACCATTCTCACACACCCCACACCAACAGGCAGTAGGCAGCCACACCTTGCACAGCAGAAGAAAGTCTAAAATCCACTTTTGGGGTACTCCATTTGGGGAAACAAATCAAGTTCTTCCTGAGAATGACTGAACACAAGCTTTTCTCATCACTTACTTCATGAAGAAAAGTGAGCAACATCTGATGTATTCCTTACATCTTATGTTCCTTAACCTTTCTGTAGTTCAGAAATTTGTATAATCCACACTTCATCAATCTGCAGTTCTTACCATTTAACAGACTTAGATTTATCAATTCACTTGTAAGCACAACTTAATTCTAATGTTTTTAATTCAACTTACAAGCGAGTTCCTCAGTGTCTTGGTGCAGGAGCAGAGCTGTTATCTGTTATTACAGGCCACACTGCAGTGAATCAGAAAACTGTTTTGCATTAAGGCTGGAGTATCATGTTATTTTGTACTTGTGCTCTTGTATGGAGAGTATCAATTTGACAAGCTGTTTCTGCAAAGCTCCTACAGGATATTAGCTTCACTTCACAACATGTACCACACTTCCTTTAAGGACTTTTAAGTGATTCAATGGCAAACAGAGAACACAGCATCCCAAATCCTGCTTCAACAGAAGGCAACGGTGATCCAGAGCAATAAGTGAGCAGTAAAGCCAACAAAAGAGCCTTAGCCTGGTGGCTTCAGTTTCAGTCTGTTTTCTGGGTGACAGAGAAGGGGAAAAACCAAATGAAGCCTAAAGCAGAAATTACATCAACTGCAAATCTACACAGAACAAACACACCCTGGCAGGAGGAATGCAAAGGGAAGAGACAATTAGGAGAGTGCAAAGGCTAGAAATGCAAAGCTTAGTTTACACAATATTGTGCTAATGCCTTGCACTATACAGCACAAAGTACATTACTGTCTCAGATATGTTTTTATCTCAGCTGCAATAATTCTCTTCTGCTGTTCCAAGAGAAGGGAGAAGGAGGAGGAGCATTGGTCAGACTTGGTCAGATGAGTGGAACACACTTGAGGGCAACAGCCTTCAGTGCTGAAGCCTTGCTTTACTGTTTGGATGAGAGCTCCTTCTCCTTGCAGTACACCCTGTAAAATCTTTATGACATACTTACATACACACATTGAGACAAAAGCTGGTTTTGGTGCAATTATTACCACATTGGTCTCATGAATCTCTTGAACAATGGTTTACTGTATGGTTCAACACTTAATTGGAACAGAATGTGACTTAAATCATTAAATCATGTTTTAAAACAAAGTACGTTTTTAAGGATGCTTTTAGAAACAAAATCAAGGCACTGGGAAAATGGAACAGGGTATAATTTAGGGATTAAAGTCCACATTTCTTTAGCACTGTTTATTTCACCACAGCAGGACACTTTACATTATTTCAGATCTTCCACGTGCCATCGAACAAAACAAAAGAGGTTCTAAAGACCTGGAGAAATTACATCATCTACCACTGAAAGAGAAGCAACATTATTTTAATAACATGTTACCCCAAAATTAGGTACTTGGGTCATCTGGAAGAGAGTATTTTACTTCACACTCTAGTAGGAAAACAAGGTTACCAGAATCAGTAGCAAGACAGGATATTTAGAATTAACCTAGGGTAAGCTTCTTTGATAAATCTGCAGACCAAATCACCATGCAGGACATCAGTTCTACTAAAATAGAAAAAGGAAAGAGAAGGGTAGATTTTCCTCTTCTTGCTCCATGAAATGAGTAATTGAAACAAGTTAGAGCAATGAGACCAGCCAGGGACACAGAAATATTTTAGCAAATTCTGTCCCAAAAAACCCAGCTGCAGCTCCAATCCATCTCTCCCCTCCCCAAACCTCTGGAACTGAAGGTTATATTTGTCACACTTCTCCTAAATTAACAGGAGAATCAAGCAAGATTTTCACCTACCCTTATTCCACAACTTGCTAGTGTTTCTCCATAACATGTATTTCTAGATGAAGTGAAAATTATAACCCAGTTTAGTTGTCTGCTGGTCTGTTTTAATATTAATGGAAAGCACATTAGGGTACAAGTCCCCTGTAGAAAAAACAATCCTACACAAGTATGAAGTTGTGCCCCATGCCCTTTCCAAGTTCTACATCTAGATATATAATAATGATTTCTTGATTTTAAAATATGAAGTTATTTACATTTGCCATTTTTGTGCAAAATGCCAACAAATGTGGCAGCAAGTCAAAGCTGAACCATAATACTTTCATGAGGGGAAAAGGTTATCCCTTACCTACTACAGCAGGAGCTTGACCTTCTTGCCTCCTGCCCACTCAACAGAGCATCAGTTTGGATACTAAACATTTGTTTCCACATTTTTAGTTTTAATGAAAATAATCTTCATTTCATTTTTCATATTATTTTCTCCTACAGCACTAAAATAAATGAAGTCACTAAGTTAGTAACTTAGTAAGAAGTTACTAAATATCAACTTTTTTTACGAGATACAGGAAATTTTACAAACTACACTGGTATGACTCATTGCAACATGCAGACAGACTATTTAGTAATACTTTATTACATAAAGGAAATGACATTTGATCTTTCTTAACCCAGCTCTGCGTTACAGCTGGATCCTTCTGTTTCTGTACAGGATTCTCACAGATTTTATCTACCCAAGCAAATATTTTATGTGTGCATGTAGATGTAAGCTGACTTTGGAGAGCCATCTATGTGAAAGAAGCACCAGCAGTCAGCAGAAAATGCAGTGTTAGAGCACATCCTCCTCGCCCAGCTCACTCAGGAGGGATGCAAGGGATTCCCCAATCCCCTGTGAGCCCCAAATACACCAAACTCAGTCACCCTGAACCCTCAGGCTGTCTCACACACTGGCCAATGTATCAGGAGAGCAGCAGAAGCCTGGCACAGCCACACAGAACATGAACAGGTTCTTGGCAGCAGCAGAGGCACCACTGCTGCTAGGGGTGCCTCTGCCTTCTACAGTCAGCACATTGCACTGTCCTGACTTGGAACTCCTGCAGGTTCAGTCACCAAACCCTGCCCTCCTGTCAGCAAAGGAGTGCCACAGTTATCCCTCAACACAAAGGGAGGTAACTACAGAACAGAGCAAAAAGCTCCATGAAGGAAGTCCATGGTGCACAGTGCAGCACACTGTAAAGTCACAATCTCTCTGTTACTTCAAGAGAAAAAGGGAGGCACCAGCATTGCCAGGTAAAACTACCTGGCACAGGCAGAGAAAATGCAAATACCCCCAACAAAATTTTCACCAGACCCCACAATCATATACACAAACTCAGTGGATGAATGAAAACTCAATTCTGAAATAGCAATGATTCACACCAGATAATTAAGTAGAATTAAAGGGCTTCAAACCCGTAAGAAAAGAGGGGCCTGCTCATCTTGAGCAGCTGGAATAGAACTTAGGAAACAATTTACTGAAGTATTAGTGCAGATCTGCCCTGCTGCCAGGGAAGGTTCACATGGGCAGGACTCACAAGCAGTGCTCAAACACTGTGGTGACAGCTAAAAGCTTTTTCCTACACATATGTGCCCTGCACAGGTCTGGGAATGTCTGTGCCTACCAAAAGTGCTTTGTAAGGCACAATAAATTTGGCAATTTCTGTTCTAGGTGAAAAAAAAAGGGAGCTGTTCTTACAGTATTTAAGAAGTACATTCTTTTTCAATTTTGTTCTGAAAAGGAAAATGTTTCCCATCAAGTCAATGAAAATACTAGACCCAAAGCAAAAACTTACAATTCCAGGCTTTAATAATGTGTCCGTGGTTTTCAGACCACAAACCACTGCCAGATTTCAAAACTTGTGATGTCAACTATATAATTAGTTAGGAGTAACTGCAATCTTATTAAATCTTTCAATAAGGATGCTACAAAAACACCATGACTGCATACACTACTTGTCTGGCCTTGTCAGCCTACATCATTCAGCTGCTATTTCTCTAACCCAACACAGTGTTCCAAAGGTTGCTGTCTGTGCTCAGCACAAGGCATAAGCCACAGGCACAATGACAGCATTTGTTGTTATTGACATAAATCAGAGTTAGCTCGTACTTTGAGGATCCCATGCCCACGTGAACTGTGCAATCTATGATCAAATCTCTGAGTTTTATTTCCTTCCTGTGCTAGACACAAAGAGCACACCAGGCCAGTGGCACAGCTGCCTGAACAGGAAACCTCCCGGCCCTGCACAGCAGCAGCCATTTGGAAATGCTGCGAATTAAAAGCATCACAGCTGCCAGTGCTTCAGTCAAATTTGGTTCAGGCAGTTCTGGCTCGTCCACCTCAGAGGTTCCCTGAGCCCTGACACGGGGAAGGGTGTGTTACCTTTCTTTTCCCTGGTGAAGGGCACATAGTCCTCCCTGTCCTTGTACTCCAGCGCCTGCTTCTCCAGGTACGCCAGGAGCCGCTCCCTGTCGAAGGGGCCTGAGGCCTTCTTGGCTGTCTGGTCCTTCTGCCGGAAGCCCGCGGGCAGCAGCGCGTTCTACAAAGCAAATGCAGCAAAGAACAGCTCAGAAAGGCTGCAGCACCTGCCTGCTTGCATTTCCCTCCTGCCTCTCTGCAAGGTTCAGCTCTGATACATCACCTTCTGCAGGCAATCTCTGATCCCCTGCCAGCTTCCTTTTGTTGGGGCAGGGAAGGACACAAGGTAATCTAGACATGGAGAATGTAATGGAAATATAGCACACTGCACTCTCAGTAGGATTGAAGCCTTTCTTTAAGTACAATTGCTCCCAGCACTCAATTTGCCAGTTTGCATTTCTTTGCTAGAATCAGCACTGTTCAAATGAGCAGTACTAAATAAAACTCATTTATTTACAGTTTAGACATTCAGCAAGAGACTATTTCCTGTCACTTACATCCATGTGATTTTAAGTCGTTAAGACAACTGACTCTATCATTATTTTAACACAGAGTATTTCTTGTTTTGACCTATCTCAAAGTGGGATGTTTCTTTGATAACATCAACATATTTCAATTAAAGAGAGAAAAAGAAGGATTATTAGTACAGAATGACCAGAATGTACAGGAATTCTGACTGCCATGACAGACAAGCAGTCCCTTTTGACAGTTCTCCTCTGTTAAAATATCCATATAGTCAAAGGCATTTAAAATATCAGTACTATCTTGCAGTGCAACAAAATAGCTGATCATAGTAGTCTGAACCAATCCCTGAACATCAAGATTAAACTAATCCTGGTTTTATTAAAGCAAGACCAGAGAACCTGAGGTGAAAACACAAGTTTTGGAGTCTGATATTAGCTCCAATATCTGTAGAAGACAGCTCTTTGTAGCAGAAAGCTGTAATATTCCTTATTCAATACCCCACGCTGACATAATCATTCAGGAGCTTAACAATCATTTGTCTTCTCTTCACAAAGTCAGCATGAGGACAGGAATAGATATAAGCTACCAGATACAGGACCAGGGGTCATTAGGAGAGGTTGGCATCCTCCCACTCCCATCAAACTCCACAGCAGAAATAAAACAAACATGGATGCAAAAGGGCTGTTAACCAAACAGCACTGGGAACAGGAAAGTTAAACAGGCCTTTCTAAATAAACCTTCTTTTCAAGAGCATGAACAACAGCAATTCTTATTTATAAATAAATTCCAGAAATCTCCTCCCAATTGTTCTTTCTTATGTTCTCCTTTACTGCAGTTGTGTCCACCTTACAAACAGGAAATAAGCATTACATACACATATATATCTGTGAGAACATCAGCAGGCCATGAAAAAAACTGCCCAAAAGTATATTGGACAAAGTCTCAATTTATTTTAGACTAGTAATGGAACAAATGAAAAAAATAAAACTTCTCTTGGCTAATGCCTACCTCGGGGTCAAGATCATCCAAAACAGTTTCCAGTTGTTTCAGTTCTTCTTCCGAAAGTTTGCCAAGAATTTCATCCTCATCCAGATCTTTGTACTTGTCCAAGTCCTTTCGAAATGGGAGCGTCATGGCTTGGCCAGTAGCAAGTTGCTCCAACACTTCAAAACCCAAGTCTTAACTCTGATCCAGATCTATGAAAAACTTTCAGAAAGAAATAAGCAGAGTTAAGGCAAATATCCCAAGCACAAAGCACCTTCAGCCTCCACGTGCATCTGTGTCACCCAGTACTGGTATCTGTTATTCTCCAGCTCACAAGGAGCACTGGGAAGCTGTGTTTCTTCACTGTCCCACCATGCCCCTGTCCATCAGTAATTAAGCTATATGTAATTAAGCTACATCTATTTTCAGATCAAAGTCAATAGCCAGTCCTCTTGACAAGAACTCCAAAGCCACATTTCCCACAGAGCAGGGCAGGTTGGAGGGCAGGAGACTCTATTATTTATGAGTTAATGCCTTCATTTTCTACACATAATGAAGCCAAAAGAAGAGTTAAGATGCTCCACATACATTGTTGCTACAGCAGTTCAAGGGCACTTAAGGATAACTTCACTATAAACAAGGTAATTGGTTATTACTGACTCATATCCCTGCATATTACCTACAGAGGAAACAAAGGAAGTTTGCCTCCAAATTAATTATAGCACTGCCATCGAAGCAACATTCTGTTCTGTCCAAGGAAAATTACAATAGCTTGATGAAAAACATAGGAAATACAGCTCCTAAGCACCAGCAATCCAGTCAATCCTACTATCATAAAAAATTAAAATTAAAAAAAATTAAAATAAAGAATAAACTGTGTGACTGATCACTCAACATTATATCTAGAGGAAACCAGGGTCCTTCAAAATATACGTCTATATAGCACTTCTTTCAGAAAAGGAGAGTGCAGGGGATGTTTTCTCTAACACCCACAGCTTTTGAGGATTTGTCTTGTAAAAAACAGTAAATCACAGTGCAGTGTTCAAGCAGACAGGTTGTTTGCTCTCATTTTTCTGAAAGAAGTTCTAGGATTCTCCTTTTGTTCAGCCCAATTCTTGCTTCAAGTTGACCACACCAAAAAAAGGTAATTGTGACAACTCTCTGTAAGTCAGCAAGAGAGTCCATAAGGTCTTTGGGAAGCAAATGCTAAATATATACATCCCTGTTCATTAGTCTCCTTAAACCCTTTTTTTGGCTCTATAGAAATACTCAACACAGACCATACTCAGTAAAAATCACTTTTTCTCCAGTAGCCCCTATTCAAGGACAGATGCTCACACCATAAATACAACTGCATTACCTCAAATTCACACTTACACTGTCCTTCAAAACCAGATCTATTGAGTCACTGTCTCTCAAGCAGCAGGAGAAGGCAGGCTGTATATACATACATGCTATACCATGGAATCCTGCACACAGGATTCCTCCACCTCACTTGTTTACATCCACAAAGGTCTCCCTGGCTGCCACAGTTCCATATGGTGACATTTTAATTCAGAGACATTAAACAGACATGAGCACACAGAGGTTCATCCACACATTCAGTCAAGTGTACCTGTAAAATTAATCTCGATTTAACATTTGCCTTTGCAAGAATGGTGAATTTCCAGGTCCTATCAACATCTGCACCTGAATGAGGAAAATATTCAGCTATTTTCAGAATGTCTGCTTTTAAAAAAGTATTGCTGATATAAATACCAGAGCTTTATTGTGAACTACAGCTGACACTGATGGGACTGAAGCTGACCTATGCAAAGTTCTCTCAAACATAAGGAGGAATTCTCATTATTGTGGTAAATTACATCAATTACTGTCTTCCTCAAATCTAATCATGCTGGAAGAGCCTCAACCTTTTGCAAGAGGCTACAGAGCTAAGGACACCCAAGTTATTGGCTGCAAAAAATGCACAGGGTAGCATACACATGTTTTCCAAAGTTCCAGAAGTAATTAAAGGAGTGACTCTGTGGCCTAGAGAGCCACCTCCTCCAGTTTTCATAGTCTGCAGTATTTGTTTCTCCAGGTGCAAGCAGCTGATGGACAATTAGCTGCTGCCACACAATCTGCATGTGAACTCCTCATTCCTGGAGCCTTAATGCTCTGCCCTTCCTTACAGTTCAGGCCATTACCCAGGATCACAGGAGAAAAACATTTCCTGCAGCTGATTTCACAGGGCTCTTTGTGACCAGGCTGCACCAGCCCAGCCCTGCATCAACACACTGCTGTTTACCACATTTCTGCATGTCCATTTGCATTCAAATATTAAAAGATGTACTTTTAACAGGTAATTATAAGGAGCAGAATGGTTAGCAAGCTGCAGAATAATGCTGCCCTTACTCTGAAAGAGAGTAGCACTGCATAACCATACATTATCTTCACGTAGACTATATTTTCCCTCCATTAATTGTCACAAAATGCTGTCATCCAGAACTAATTATTTTTTATTTACTGCATTGGGATGTTTCATATTGGAAAACTACTCATCCTTTGCAATACGTTAATTAATTTTCAGCTCACAGGCCTTAGTCTCACTTATTTGTATATGACCAAAGAAGTCATGTCAGATCCTCAGATATAGGGTTCACACACACGCAAACACACACAAAAGTGAAAAATAAAGCAGCAGAACAAAAAACCTGAGTCTCTGTAACTGAGGCTTCACTTCAGCAAGAAGAGTGAATGTGGCCTGGTAAATAGTACATGTGGCCTGGTAAATACAAATTTAAAGAGTTTTGGACATATTTTTTAATTCCTATCAGGGATATTTTTTTTAATATGAAAGCATCCTTAATGTGAGACACCTTTAAAATGCATGATGGTAGCACTGGTTAGCATGTCTGCAGTACACTGAGATTGCTTGGCAACGACTCTCAGAAACATTCCCTACAAAAGAAAACACAGCATATACAACACTTGCCTACAACATGCTAAAAATCAGGTTTTAAAACATAGTGTCAGTAATTCTCATTGCCTAAAAAGGGCATAAAGGCCAGCTGAAGCCCTAATCTAATCAAACAAGCCTTTCACCTCCCATTAAACACGCTTAGTGCTCTATGTGCTTTCCATCATTCACTGCAGCAGTTCAGCACAGAGACACATGCACAACAAACTAAAGCTTTTAGAAGGAGGAGTTACTTGGCCTGTGAATATTTGTAGCACGTTTTATGTATATATACACATACATATATATATGTGTCTGTGTGTGTGTGATCTTACTGCAAAGTCATGGGCAAAACTGTAACCAGCAATTTTGGCTTTGCAAATACTTTGCTTTTTTTTCATGAGCAGAGCTGGTTTACTTCTAAGTACCCTTCTTAGCTTTACCATGAAAACATTGAGTAAAAGTCCAAAGAGCTAATATTCTTTTTCAGATATATAACTATTACTATATATAACTATAACTATTATATATAACTATAACTAACTCCTCTTATACACAAGTCAAAATATTTTTCTCCCCTCCTCTCTGAAAGTATATTTTTAAATACCAAAAGATTCTAAAAATAGCAAGCTTCCAATTATCTTTCAAAAACTCCACCCCTTGCCCTTTCTGAAATTGTTATATGCAAGAACACAATTTCTTGGGATCCAAACAGGAGAAACTCTTTAGATATAACTTGCCCACAGGAAATGACAGTGTTGTTAAAGTCCACTGTAAACGGCTTCCATGACTTGGATTTTAAAATAGAATCAACATCATGAAAACCAAACTGAGCTGGGTTTGGGCAGCACATTTGCAGAGTTCACTTTAATCTGGTGCCTCCTTTCCCCAGCCCTGGGTGCAGGGGGGTCTGCAGGGCTGGTGCATTCCCTCAGGAATGCTGACACCCCAGACCCTCCAGCTGCTTGAGGAGCCTCATCTCAGCATTTCCCCAGGGAACCCCTACGATGGCAACAATTCTATTTTCCAGTGTGCAAGATCATACAGAACTGTTCATGAAGAATGTGCTGCACATGAAAGAGCTATCTTTACTTACCAAAGCAAGGAGAAAAATGAGTAAATATCAATATTACCAGAATCCCAGCAGGTTCCTAAGGATACTTTTGTAAAGCCTTGTAAGACTGCTGAAGAGCCCAGTGCTGTCTTTCTTAGCAGAAAGCTTTTGGAAACCCACTTGAGGCTTCCAAAGCCCCAGTCTGGGACAGGGCACAGGATCCGGGCTGTGCTGCCCTGGAACGATCAAACATCCCCCAGCCCAGAGGCTCATGGAGCCAGCAGGTGGCAGCTCATCTTTGCCTAAACTTCTCATCAGGGCAAACTGTGTTTTCCAGACAGGAAGACAAAATTATTCTGGGCTATTTCCCTAGAAAAGCAAGCCAAAGGCTTCATTCTGTTCAAAGAGACAATTCACTAAGCTTTATACATGGCAAATTGAGCTTCTCTGACTTCATGTTGGTTCACACAGTGACCCAGGGAGTGGGACAGGCAGCTACTGCAGAGTAACTACACAGACCACGAGGATGCTTCCACAATGCAGGAAACCTGAACATATCTGTGTTTCCAGTTCCTGCAAGCTCCTCTCTGTATCAGAGGGCACCTGCAACCAAAGCCCACTTTGCTCTTCTATATATCCTGTGCACACTGACACAGAACTGGGGCACAGCTCTCTTGCTGACAGGGTGCTCCAAGTGATGGCTAAGCTGCCAAGTTGGCACTGTCCCATAAAAACTTACTCCTGTGTGCCTGCTCCTGAAAACTGGTCACCCTCATTGTGGGGGCAGAGGGACACACCCAGTCAGCCCAGGCAAGGGCAGGGGGACAGGACAGGAGCCCCAAAGCTGGACCTGCCAAGCTGCACAGGGCATGCAGGTGCCAGCAGCTCAGTGCCCCCACAGCACTGCCAAGCACGCTCACCAAACCTGCTGCAGGGCAGGTGTTACAATCTCAAATAAATACAAGGCTGGGACAAGATAAAAAGCCCAGGTGCCCCAAGAAGTTCTTCTGTCAGGAATCACCACTGCAGCTGTCCATTCTCTTTCCCAACATGCAGGAAGTTACTGACTGGCCAGGACGAGGGATGTTTAAGCATAATTTTTTTCACACAACACCTAGATGTTCTTTGATAGAAACCTGCTGCCCCTTAATATACAGTATCTGCTCCTGGAGGAACTGCCTGCTGGTGTTTTAGTCAAAAAGAAACAGCAGATGCAAGCTACCTGAACATTCAGCTATCTTTTATCCATTGCAGAAAAGTGGCAAAACTTACAAGCCTGAAACAGAACAGTAGAAGAAATTTAATTCATTCCCATTCTTTTACTTCAGGACAACTACTGAGTACAAGTCAGTTTCAAATCCTCCCTTACATCACTGGCTGCCTTTCAAGCTCTCTACACCTGCCATCGTAGTTAAATTTTAGTTATGACTTTTGATCCAATACATTAGAGCAAATTTAAAGCACACGGTTACGTCCCTAGCACATCGCTTATTTCAACACAGCTTGCGCCAGGCTCTCCGAACAGGCCCCGAAGGCTCCGTGCGCAGCTCTCGGGACAAGCCCCGTGCAGGGCCCACGGGAGCTGCGGGAGCTCCGGCCCGGTGCCGGTGCAGGAGGCACCGCGCCCCGGAAAGGCATCCCTTCGTCACCGACTGCGGGGACCCGGGTGCAGGGCGAGCCGCGGAAAACACGAGACAAACCGAAACAATCCCCAGCACCAGCTCTACGGGCGAAGCTGCCAAAGTCTCCGCTTTCGGGACTCGCAGCAGAGCGGCGCTGGCTGAACACCCACCCCAGCCCCGCTGCGGGCGCGCTCCGCAGCCCCCCCGGCCCCTCAGCCCCGCGCCCGCCGCACGGGAGGC
>VXBR01000363.1:0-23691 GCA_013400215.1 Cisticola juncidis
CTCTGAAAGGGCACCTGCGGCAAACAACGGATGTGTGTTCTCATTTTATGTTCATATTTTGTGTTCTTTATCAAAAGATCAACTGCGACAGATATGACTTTATTATGAGCATACCTGTGGTTATATAAAATATATAATCAATAGCCCTCACATTAAGATAACTTCTAAATTGATATTGCATATTACATATATACATATATATCATGTATAAAAATTTCAATACTTTAGGAAGTGCCATGGTTTATTTTTACATGCTTGGTCTAATTGTATGCAAATTGTAAGGCTCCCACTTTCTATATATTAAATGTTTTAACAGCTTATGTATTGTAACTGTTGGGTGTCTTTTTAGGGGAGGATACGTCCTTGAGATGCATCTTGTGTTGAATAGTCCTTGCAGCAAACAAGTAAATCAATGAAAATTTGTGTGGATATGTGACTCCTAATGCCAAGCATTGATTTTAAGATTAATTATTCTGTGCATGAGTGTAAGCAATGCATTTTCTGAGTAGTAAAATTCCAAAGAAGTCATTCCTTCTCTGCACAAACCAGTGGCATACAGCAGAAATACAACTACCAGAAGTTTGTTGTACTTCGATGTACAGAAGTGTAGTTCTGTGGGCAAGCAAATAACAAGTGCAAGTAACACAACAAACAGCATCTGGTTTGGCTGACACAGACATCATGGTACCTTCCCTTCTGAAAGGTCCCTCTATTCATGGAGGAGTTTCATGTTAGTCAATTTTGACCTTTCTCGGCCAATGCACCAAATTTGTGATGGTTTTTGTGCTTACTCTCTTTTCTTCCTGTTTCCACTATAACTAAAAACCAAACTATGTCAACCTATAACATTTCCTTTGGTCGTAGCAGTGGTACTGACATGAAAGTGACCAGTTGTCTTGGTTTGGAAAGACAGGTATCTGTCAGGGAAAAGCTGGAGTTTCCCTTGGAATGGAGAATATAAAAAAACCCGCCCTCCAAATTATTACGATTTTGCAATTAGGAGCTTTCAGGCAAAAATACGGGAATAGGAATAGCAGTCCTTTACTAGGAATTTTAAAAGATACAAATGCAGTAGTACAAAATAATCAAACAAGCAAACAAACAAAAGTCCTAGAAAGCCCTGACAGAGTCAGAGATACGACCCGACACCCTGTTGTCAGGGTGTTGGAAGCAGTCCAGATAAGTCCTCCTGGAGCAACAGATGTTGGTCTGTGGAGTAGAGATGATCCTGTACAAAAAAGGGTCCGGTACTGACAAGATGGGTTTGGTTTTGCTCTGCGAATTCAGTAGAAAACCAGCTGAATTAGTGTTTAGGATTGCAGGTTTTATCCTGGTGGAAAGGCTTTGGCTCCTCCCACTGGGTGGAGCATCTCACAATGGAATGAGGTAAGGTGAGTCATGTGAGAGGCCTTAAATGGCCCATTCACAGGTGATGTCCCTCAGAGGAGGGTGGGTGGAGGAAGAGATAAGAAGGCACTGCCATATCTGGTGTTATCAGGTGTCCCATTAACAGAAGGGATCCGCCCTCATCCCCCCCTAGAATTCCAAGAGATAAAGAACAATATCTCCCAACCACTTTCAACAGATGAAAATAGAATACACATTTTTCGTTACATTTTTCAATCCAAGACACCAGTTATGTGTTTCATACCAGGATCACAGAGAGAGCAAACTGCTTTAAGTTTGAGTTGTCAGCACTCACCTAGGAAGTGACATGTTCTGGGGGAGACTAAAAGTAAGATCTACTTATTTGTAGCTCAGCAGTACCTTTATGTTTTCTGCTTTGTGCCATACCTGCGTGTGCTCGCTCAGCCTCCTTATTCCCCCACCCTGGTGGAATAGGGAGCACAATCAAAGCAAAATGTGTATGTTGAGACAAGTATAGTTTAATAAATGAAAATGAAGTAAAATACAATAATAATGGCAAATAATAATAATAATAGTAATAAAAAGGGGAAAAACAAGTGATGCACAATGCACTTACTCACTACCCACTGACTGATGTTAGAATCCCCTTCCCAAACCCAGACTGGCCACATTCCCTGCTAATTCCTCCCAGTTTATACACTGGGCATGATGTTCTGTGGTGTGAAATATCCCTTTGGTCACTTCAGGTCATCTGCCCAGCAGTGCTCCCTCCCTGTCTCTTTTGTGTATCTCCTTACTGGCAGAGCAAAAGACAAGGAAAAAATTCTTGACTTAGGATAAACTTGACTTAGCAAAAAACCAAAACACCAGTGTGTTATCAACATCATTTTCATTCTGAATCCAAAACACAGCACTGTAACAGCTACTGAGAGGAAACTACCATATCCTAGCTGAAATCAGGACAACGCTACTACACCTGCCTCCAGTAGAAATAATATTGGGATAAATGCTCTGCCCTTCTCTTGGTTCCCTGCAAGACATGCAGGGAGGCTGCACTGCAGGACTGGAGCTGGGGTGCCCTAGGAGGAGTAGGGACCAGGATGGAAGCAGGGAAAATGCTCCTGAAAAAGCCTGCCTCCAGCAGCCACCTGCCAGGCAGGGAAAGGTGGAAGGACGAACTTTAACCTGCCAAGAACAGGCTGTGTCCACCACTGATGAAGAGTGGCATGAGTCTTACCAACACAAACCAGCCCAACTCCAAAAATGGTGCCTTCTAATTAAGGAAAAAAAAATCTCCACTGCTGCAGCAGGGTTTGCTCTGGCATGCAGTGTAGGTCTGTTCTGGTTGAATAATGTTATCTTTCAGTACAATCTGGGAGGCCCAGCTGTCGAGATGAGAAAATATTTTCCATGTTTTGCCCTCTGTATTAACAATCTGAAGCTGATGTTTTACAGCAAGTATATTGTTGGGTTTTCAACTGACACCAGTCATTATCCCTTGAGATTTCATTTGAAATAATGCTACAGAGTGGAATTCCCTTTCATTCTGACAAAAGGTGGATTTGAATCAAGAACTAAACTCTGCTAAACTTCTTGAGGGTTTTTTTACCCTTTTTAATTAAAAAAAAACAGCCATAAAATATTAAGATTGCCTTCTAGCTTTTCTTTGAGATAAGTGCCAGTAATCTGTGCATTTCAGCACATAATATCACCAGAGGTATTAAAAGGAAAGTCTTTCTAAAGGTGTTAAGTGACTCATCTCCCAGTGGTGTTGTAAGAATTAATTAGCTAATGCCAGTACAGCATTATATAAATGCTAAGTGCTATTGTTGACAGATTAAGGTTATGAGTGCCAAGTGGCAACATGAGCTTTGTTACTGAGAATTGTCACTCACTCTTGTTAGCAGAAGAGACCCCTCTCAGGAATGACATGGTAAATCACTCTTCCTGACTTTTCAGCCTTTCTCCCTCACAGAATTACTGAAGATGACAGAAGTCATACTGGTGGGGTTTGTGACAGTACTCCAGGAAGGAATTGCACTAAGCTAAAAGTCAATTAGGTAGAAGTTTCCTCTACCATTAACTGAATCATAGAGCAATATCCCACAGAGAGAACTGTCAAGTTCCATCTGTCTGCAGCTCAGCAACCATGCACTGTGTAAATCTAGGATCAATAAACCAAAACCTAGAAAGGGCATAAGGCACAACACTCATTTTTGCTGTACAAACCATTTAGAAACCTATGCATATATGGTTCTGTTGTGGTGTGTATTTTGGGGGGGGACCCCGGGGAGGATTCCCCGGGAGCCCACTGTGGGGGTCTTAGAGTCATGGGTGTTCTTGTGCTGGCAGGCAAAGAGAATCAGACACCGGTAGGGTGCGGACGGGGTGAGGGTTTATTTGGGGTTTGGTCCCAGGAAGCAGCATGGCCCCTGAGGGAGAGGGGGAAGGGGAGAGAGGGGAGGGGGGAGAGTCCNGGTAAGGATTATGTTATACTGTGAGCAGTTTTTCTGGCTTTGTAAACGGGCTATGTGGGCTCATATTGCAAATACAGACAAATTAACAAATTTGTTCGAGCCTTCTCAGTGTGACTGGCCTAATAGTGTCTCGCTTTTTCCAACTGGATTTTCAGACCACCACAGCCCCCAGCTTAGACTGCAGCACTGACCTCTGCTCCCACTCTAGGGACAGGAAAACACATGGAGTTCCCCAGGCTCCACACACGGCCTCAGATTCTACACGGATCTGAGCCTGGTTCCAGCCCCCAGAAGGAGTCAATGCAGTTCCCAGCTGTGAATGTATATTCAGCTCATTTTCCAGTAACACAAACAGCCATCATCAATCTTAAATGACAAGTTTTAGCCATGACTTCTTAACTACTCTGATTAAAGTAGCTGCTTTCTAGTGTGTTTATATCTTTATATTCTAGAATGTATGTGCAGAGCTGATTTTCTTCATTTTACATTATTTTAGCAAATAAAATCAGCAGAAGTGATGGAATGGTTAGTGATGCAATTAAAGAGGTTAAAATCTGAAAAACAAGGTATAAATATTCATGTGCACATGAGTTATAAGCAATCTCTTTTTCTCTTATTCCAGGGTACACAATGCAGTAAAACATTTATTTGAAAACTTTCAGACTTTCAATGGGAAAAAACAATGAGACTGAGCATCATATAGAATTCAAACAAGGCAAACTCATCATAAGTAACTCTTTCATCCCTTTCTAAGTCTTAATTTTACATATTTTCCATGCCTGCATCTAAAGTTCCTCTTTTACCAAACACCAAATTACGGGTGTCATCAGCATATCTCACAACAAAAGAGTAATCAGGTTTTAATTTTTCATCTGAGAAGACCTTGCAAAAAAGTAATGCATTACCAATGGATTAATTGCTTAAAATTTCATTTTATAAAAAATTTCCATCATGTTCTACCTCTGCTAGTTCCCTGTCATAACAAAACAAAACCAAAACCAAAAGCAAAGCCAAACAAAAATAAAAGAAAAACAAGCAAACAAAAACACACAAAAACAAACAAACCCCAAATAATCTAAGTGAAAGAAAACACAGATCAGACAAAATTTTGCCTGACAAAATAAAAGTGCAGATCAGACCTTACCCCTATGATTACCACCTAATGGGCTGGCCAAAAAGGCAACTCAGACAAACAAACTGCATTAAAAGTACATACATAATAAATGCTTGTGTAGAAACAGGATGTTAAGACATCATCTATGATGAATAAAAAGTCTCTGACCAGAAAAGAAATCAGTCATTTCACAAATACTGACATTTTTCTGATCATTTCAGCATCAGGGCCAATTCAATATTAATAAAAATTTATGAAAAATAGACAAATTAGTGCTTCCTCTGGAAAATTTTTCTGAAGATAATCCATTTCATTGTTTGCAAAAAAATTCAATTTAACTTTATTTGGGTTTGTCTTGCATTCCTGCTCTTTCATTATTCTAGAATAAAAACCCCTCCAGTAACCACTACTTTCTTGCTACTTGCAGTACTCACACTCTGTAATTAGGTACTCTTTCATCTTGTTTTAATAAACTAAACTCTGTATCTTTATTGTCTTTCCATTTTCTTCAGTCTTTGAATCATTTCTGAGGTTCTTCATCATGCCCTGCTCTGTGTAATACAACAATACAATACAGAGAAGGAAAAGTTTTCCCCTGACTGCACTAATATATTGTTTTAAAAGGATTTATTTTACTACATAGTCCACATTTTTTGTATGACTGTCCCACCCTCTACCTTAATTGTCATGCTGCCCCCCCCTTTTATCATTCCCAGTAGAAGAACCATGGCATGATGTTCTGTGCAGAGCTTCTACAAAGCTTCAGGAAAAGCATCTCCAGTGAGATGTAGTGAGACCAATTCCCTCTGGTGATTGTTTTGGTGGGTTAGAGTTAGCTAGTTCTTAACCTATGTAATGCAGTATTCTTGATTTAGCCTGTATAGCATTACTTTTTAAAGAGAATGCCAGGTGGCACTGACTCAAGTGTCCAGAATATGTCAGAGCAGACTATGAGTTTGGCAAATAAGTGAATTTTCATGGAAGTAATCTCCTCAGTGAAGAAAAGCATAGTTGTTTGACCATTTTCTATAAAATAATACAGAGTTGTACTGATAATGTTTTTCAGTATAAGAGTACCAGCTTTCTTATCATAACACCTGGCAATGGGGACATCCATAATTCTCCATATATCTTGGGGTCATCTTACTTGACTTTTGAAAAACCATTACAATAAATACAGAATTCTTGCTTGTTCTTAGTATGCCAAACTTTAAAATTTAGTTATCAGATCAGGGATTATCTCTACCTCAAGGTGGTGAATGCAAGTTGACCGGCCCTATAGAGTTGAATTGCTAACCTAGCATCAAATTTGAATAAACATTTCTAATACACCATATTTCTGAGCCTCTTTGGCTCAATTGGCTTGTTACTTCCAATGTATTTCTGCAAAAAGTAACTCAGAAAGCTGTGCTCAAGTAACAAAGTGATACAACAACACTCATAATTAAATACTCCGTTCCCCACACCCAAAAATGTAAAAATGCTGTTAGTCCATGATTATTGCATCAGCTGTACATATGAATGAGTGACAGAACATGAAAACACTCAGATTTACATCTTCCTAATATTGTGCTTTTTTTTCTGCAAGAATTCAATACAAATTTTTTCCGCCAAAATAGCATCCACTTTTCAAAAGTGGTGCCTATTCCCTGAGTTCTATTTAATTCCTGTGATCCCCATAATTCTGTGTGACATTTCCTTAGTGCCAGGTTAGCTGTAACACTCTCCACCCTCTCGATCTCCTTCAAAAATTCTCTTTGGGCAAGGTCTCTTGTCCAAATTTCTATTTTAAATCTTATATTCCTGGGTTGCTGTGCAGTTCAATAATTGCATATCATGATTCCTATCTGCACGTGATTCACCTCAGTTTATTCAAACAAAGCCTTTTATTGCCATTTTGTCCTGGAATTTGTCTGGCACTCTAAACATGATAGAATTAATTTAACTGAATGCGCTATTTTGTTGAAAACTAGATTGTTGCTGTATGAGATTACTTGGTTGTGTGCAGCACAGTGACTGCCCATCACTTCTTTTGTTGGAGGCTGGAAGTGAGGGCCTCAGTGATACATTACCAGGGGATGCAGGGTGAATGTTTTCAGGATGAGAGGAGGGAAACAATTTGAGGAATATTTCTGTATCACTCACAGTTAGCATGTAGGCTGCTGCCAAATGCTGGTTATTGTCTTCCTTCCTGAAGCACTGGTGAACACTGCAGCACAATGCTATTTTCAGCTCCTTGACAAGATGATTACAATGTAAAGTCATGCTGCGTGACCAGCATGCCAGGTGTTCACTGTTCTAGCTCTGCTTTTATTACTTTGGGGACGAGAGAATGATGAAGGGAAAGATTGGAGTTACTTAGATTTTCCAACAGCAGGTCAGCTTAGATAGCTGGGCTATATTTACTCGAGGCATTGCCGTCCTGTGCCTGTCATTTTCTTTGTTTTACAAATAAAAATTAAATGGAACAAAATTAGCCAAAATCAAATGCAGTCTGTTAGAAATGTCCAAGGTAAAGTTTGCACTTCTGAGTGGTTAAATAGTGCCAAGTTAGGTAGGCTTTCCCTGAGCAGAACAGAAGTCTGCAGTTGAGCAAACTTCCCAAGCCCCACAGCTTACACAGGCACACAGGAGTTGGAAGGCAGAGGAGAAACGTAGCAGATACTTTTTCCTTCCAGTCCTTAAGTCCCCTGTCAAGTCTATAAAGACTATAAAATTACAGATGGCCCTTGCAATTCTGTTTTTTAGTATGCTGTCTTTTCAGTAAGAATTTAAAAGAGATCAGATACACGACTTAAAAATTAAATTGCTATAACAATTGACAACTAACAACTAACATGTTTTCTCCTGAATTTTTGTTTTGTATACTGTGATCAAAAGACGTAATTCCCATTCTGATTTCATAACTAACAATAAACTATTTCAACTAACTAAGAAATACAAATATTTTTCAAGATAGCTATTTAAATCCAAAAAGACTCAAGTCTGACTGTGTTGTTAGATCCAGATACATTTTAAGATATCTGGCCTAGATTAGCAATTTCCCTTTCTGATGGAAATGGGTCAAAGAGCAGTATGAGTGGGGCAGCAATAGATCCTCACCGTGACTTTTTTCAGGATTAGGAGGTTAAATACTTATAAGCAGTCACAAAGGAAAGGAAACTCTGATGATATTAGCTAACAAGGACTTCAAAGAGTCTTTCGAAACTTATCAGTCTAAAGGTAAAGTGATAAATGGCAAAATAAATGTATGACTTTACAGAAAATAAAGATCCATATAGGAAATAAGTTAGTCCCAAAGCCATTTGTGATAAAATAAAATATCAATTGTTATTTTAAATTTGAGTCACAAATTTTGATTGCCTTTGAAATAAATTCCAGGAAAGTTACCTCACAATTCTTAGCTTGAAAAGTCCTGTAGGTCACAAAATTATCACACAAGTTAGGAAAAAGCCTTGTGTCGGTAGAGGCATCAGAGTAGAAATAAGCTCTATCATTAGACTATGGCCTAATAAAACAACACCAGTGACCCACTTTTCATTGACACAAAAAGCTTCTTTAGTTCAATTGCATGCATTCAAAAGAGCTCTGGCAGGGACCAAATTATATCAGCAGCCTGAAACACCTCTATCTAGTCTTAGGCTCAGACTAGTCCACTCAGTGCAGATTTATGCTCTTCTAATCTCCCTTAACCATACATGGCAATTAAAGTAGGAACTATCTTTGTAAAGTTTCAGAACTAAGGAAAAATTCACCAAAGCTACTAGAATTTAGTTATTCACCTGTACAGTTACAGGAGATAATTCATCTGACAAAAATATTCTGCAGTTACTTATGGTGAAAAAGGAAAGGCAGTATGAGCTGCATGATGCCTCAATTCCCTGAGCCTCACTGAGATTCTCAAGGTAAAAACAAATCTACAATCTCAGTAAACAAGTAAAATATCTCCCATTTTCAATCAACTGTTTTCCTGTCTCAGCATTTAGCCACCACTTACCATCTTGACATGTTTATTTTCGTAGGAGAAACTGTGATTTGGGGCAACTGAAGTATCTCTGATGAAAGCCTGTGCATTTGCAAAGAATGTACACAAAGCTCCATTTCCCTGAATGTGGTAGGAAAAAAGAGCAGAAGGTTATTTCCTTGCTCAGGAATCTAGCTCTCCATTTTCAGTAGGTACTCTACCCAACAGAAGCTTTTGTCCTGGCTTTCTCCCTGGGCCACCCACATTGCCTATTTGTTTTAATCCCAGTTTTCTGATTATTTCTAAACACATAGCTCCTATCAGTTAATGTCTCAGCCAGTGAATATATGATAATTTCCCAGAAAGTTCTTTGTTATTCCCAAATTAGTTCATACTTCAGCTTTGTAGGATAACTGCTTGGGTCGTGGCTTCTACTGTTTTCAGCAAATTTACTTTGTACAGGAGCTTAGCTGCTGCTTCTTGTTTAGACTGAATGGAGGGTGCCCCCATAACTAGGGAATTAATGAGGCTTGAAATTTTCTACAGATCAAAGACAAACTTTATGGCAGCCATTAACATCTCCCAGCACTTGAGCATAGCATTCTTGAGAAAAAAAAAGAAAAGTCTATAATTATCAAGCCACAACATCACCTAATCACCCATTTTTCCTCACTGCAGTATTTCCCTCAGGACATCACATGATGTTACACATCAGACAGAAAATTAAATGAAAAAGGGGGAAAAATCTTTTAAAAGATAACAGAAAAAGAAAGCTGAAGGACATATAGCATAAATAAAGAGACCTGAGAGGAAAGGAAGAGAAACAGTAGGATTGTAGATTTCCACAGATAAACTTCAGTATCTATGGGCTCTGATTTATACAGGGCAATAAATGAAAAATGAATGGCTGCAGCATGCATTCTGTTTTTGCCCAGTCTCTCTTTGACTATGATTTCCTCTTGACAGCTCCTAAGCTATGGTAGTTCTGGCCTTGGTGTTCTACAGTCCGTAGTCATTCTGTGAAATATTCCAGCAGTTCCTGGAGCAGCTTACAAAGAAGTTAAGTCTTACCCTCTTCAAGGAAAACAGCCTCCATCAGAGAGATGCAGCAATCATTCCACTTTAACCTTCTAGGGGGTTTCTATCAGAGTCTTAAGACAGACAGATAATTCCTGGTAAAACAACTGTGAACAGAATTATCTCAGCCATGGGAAAAAAGTTAATAACCTCAGAGAGCAGTGCCTTCCCTAGGTGGAAACGCAAATTATATTCACCAAATACTTCTTATTTGCATAAACAAAACACCAGCAAAGACCAAATTATGCTGCTGGATGTGCCAGTTTGCCCAGACCTTGAGCACAGCAAGCACATATCTGTACTCCATGTGTACGCACAGCACTTTTGGCAGTGTTATAAATGAGTGCAGGCCGGGCTTGCCGTGCTTGCTCAGACATTCTGTGCCCTGGCAGCTGTCAAGTTATGGAAGCTGGATGTCACTCCAGGACCTGGGGCCTGGGAACCCTGAATCCACACATCGTGGGCAGCAAGCGAGTGTGGGCACAAAGCTGTAACGCGTTTTGAGGAACGCGCACGTTCAAGTTGTCTCTGAGTACCTCCAGAAAAAACCCTGCAGGAGCAGAAATACAGATTGGTTGCTTGCTCTGTGAGGTAGCCCAAATAAATTTCAGCATTTTTCAACACAGATGATACAAAAGAAATAATAACAAATGGGATCACTTATCCACTGTTACACTGACAGCATTTCTCCTTAGCAAATTTGTCTGGACAAAGCCATAATGGTACAGAACTTACTTCATACTAGCTGTAGTTCATAAGACAAATTATTCTTCTACCAAGCAGTGCATTCATGTAGTGACAAGGCTTTCAGGGAACTTCCTGTCCAAAGTGATAGGAACAATCTAGATAAGCCTGTGAATAAAACTGGAAAGCAGGCAAATTACATTAACTACTAGCATGCCTTACCTAGGCACTTTGCTTAGTTTTGTACTGCTATTTTCTTTCCACTTAACCAAGGTTTTGGGTTCTTTTTTTCAATTATTTGCCTATTTTCTCTTCATATTTGCAAAGAATTCAAATAAATAAGTGTAAACCAACATAAATAATTTCATTTTAATCATTATGGTTCAAATTCTTTCAGATTCAGAGACCAAAGGGATAGCAGATACACAGATTCTAACTATTCACAGTGAGAGCAGTCTAATAGGGCTTTTCTGACCCAGTTCAGTGCCAGATGTTTTAAAAATTAAAATTGCAAATTAAAGCCATCTTAAAATATTAATAAACAAATAAAATAGCTAATTGAAAAATAAAAAAAAAACTCTTTAGGTGAATAAACCTTTTTCTATAACAGGATAAAGAAGGTTCCCAATAAGAGTATTTTATGTTTTACCATAAATAAAAAAGATGTCTATGTCCCGCATTTTAGAAATTCAGTGAGAAATTTCAAATTTCTGTTTTCAGCTGTGTTAAAGAGAAATAACTTTGATCTTTTCCATAATTTAAACTTCTTGTATTATCTCCGCTCCAAAGCAAGTCTATTTAAATTTCTTGGTAATAATTTTTGCAAGATGTCCAAAATTACTAAGGCTCAGGAAGTAGGAATTATGTGGGAAAAACAAGAGCAAGAGCTAATGTTGCCACCATGTGGATCCTTAAGCTTCTTGAGTCTCACAAGACCTTTTAATGTTGACAGGGCAATGGTTTGGCTGACTGCCTGAGCAATAGATAAGCAGAGCTGTAAGCATGCCAGAAATGCATAACTGAGGCAGGAGTCATCTGCTGGCCAGGTACATTAGTGTTCACTCATTGACAAGTTTAGTCATTGGATCAGAATTACCGTTTTATAGTCTCTTGCAGATGGGTGAGAAGTAATAAGAAATCATCATTGGGATGAAGGAAAAACATGATGAAACAAGTCCACTTTGTTAAGGCTCACAAGCTACAGAATATTCATGCTTTATTCATAAGTCCATGTGAAAACCATTCTTGTAGAGCGTGTATTTCCCACTGGAGGGATGAGATAGGAAAGGCAACTCAGAGGAGGAGCAACACACTTAAGACAGGGCCTGCACATCAGCAGGTCAAAAGAAAATGCAGTTTTACCTCTGCAAAGTGTCTGAAAATCAGCAAGATCTCTCAGGCTGAGGTAGTGAGAGACATGAAGTAGGTTTTACAGACGCTTCAGAGAGCTGGAGCAATTTCTCTTTAGTGCTTGAACTGCTGAGTACATTGCCCAGAAGGCGGTACATACAAACTCGTTCCCTTCTTCTGCCGGGAGGCAACTCAGCTCCCTCATAAAATCTCCATGAACAGCTGGGTTTGATGGTTGGTAATTCCAAGCATTTCTCATTTTAGTTGTTTCACTTTGCCTGGATTCTTTCAATTGTCACAGAGAGGACATGAATGAAACACTTGTCTTGGTCACATTCAGGGCGCTTAAAAGAGGTGGGCATTTTCTTGAGTCAATCATTACCAGTCCAGTTGAACAGTTTAACTCACTCCCTGAATCCAGAGAAAAAATTAAAAATATCACATGTCTCCATCTAATGGGTTCTGCCCACCCAGAAGGCCTCTAAAACTTGGATTGCACCTTAATGGCCTAATGCTAAGAGCACTTCAGAAAAGCCTGGCTATATCTGCTGAACAACCTCCTCATGCATTTTGGATGACTGCTGCTGAGATGTTTTGAAGCCTCCTCTTCCCCAGTTGTTTCATAAATCTACCTTCAAAATTTATATTTTAAATTAGAAATTATTGTTCAAATTTGTATCAAGATGACTGACAAACTTCATCAATCATCCATTTTTAACATTCAGTCTACATAGCAAACTCCTCAGCTGAGTGTTTAAATCTGATCCAGGGCCATGCACAGAGGTGGGGAAAAGATGGAGTGATCTCATTCCCCAGGTATTTAGTGTTCACACTAAATACCTGGAAGAAGACCACTGCACGGACAATTTCTTAGTCTAGTTCCCCTTGTAACCTGTAAGTAGGACCCGAGGCTTCCCACCCTCAGAAGTGTCTTTTGCCAGACTGCTGTTGGAGAAGATGGTGTAGGAATGAGACCTAACAACAGTGTTTCTTACATTTATATATGAAGTTGATGTTCGACAAAGACGTTCAGGCCAGCGGAAAATTAAAGTCTGAAGCTGTAGCTGCTGGAGAAACCTGACAGCAGTTTTTGTTTAATGACCCATTTCAGGCCAACCATCCTATTATGCCTCAGAATATGAAAACTGGATTGTAATTTTCCAGAGTGTTTGAAGGGCACAAGTCCTGCTTTTCCAAAGGACTTTAGGCCCCATGCAGCTTACCTATTTTTATCACCTCATTCAGGCACTAAGTTAATTGATATAAACATATAAAGCCCTAGAGATTCAGCTAGAAGACGATGGAAGGTTCCCAACACATAGGATTTTTTTATTTTCTTTTGCTTACTGATGTTTTTAGGTAGTCTAAGAACAAAAACTTACTTTGCCCAAGAAGTGACTAAGTTTTTTAGTCTATATAAAAGTGTTTTTCTTGATGCTTAAGCTATCTATTCTCTTTCACACAGTCTTTAGTCAAACAGAATCTGAAATTCCTGTAACTATTGAATTATTTAATAACATACTTCTATTAAGGCTAAGCTGACAGTTAGAAGTAATGCAATATGAAATCTATCATGCATCTAAAAATAACTTCAGAAATTCTTTGTTGTGGTTATCTTTTTTCCAGAAGCTTCGGGTGTGGAGAGGAATCAGGGGAATTTATCTCCTGTGTTTAGAGGACATAGATTGCCTTGTGCCATTATATGTCCCTGTGGCACTGGAGTAATATTTTTTTTGCTGAGGAGTCTGAAAATCTTGTAGGACCAGCATTAATTTGATGGTGTAGATAGATGGATTAGGTACAAGAGAACCTGAATCTCTGTGGCTTGAAAACTCTACTAATACATATTTAGACAATGCAGTAATCCCAGACAGTGCTTAGGAGCAAATAAAACACGATGCCACATTATAAAAACCTGTATAAGTCAATTTTTTCCCTTGTTTTTGTGCATTTTTAGGAAATCTACTGAAAGACAGTCTATTCTATTGGAAAAGCAGGGAAGTAAATCTATCTCTGTAAGAATTAAGCCCAGCCAAGTAGATTATGACTGTTTATTACTAACCTTCTCTCTTGAAAGCTGTTTGAAGGTGAGAAAGCTGTGTCTCCTACTGTAGGACAGGAGAACACATTGTTGGCACTCAATAGCTGGTAGCTAATAATAGTGGTAGACAATTAAGTCTTCAACCAGGCACACATAAACCAACCAGGCCAGTAAATATTTTGCTGCCAGGTAGCAGACACATGGCCTTACACATAACAAGTGAAAATTCCTGCTCCCCGGACCTTTTTTCTCCATTTGCTTGTTAGCATGTGTCACTGCACACTGGTTTCGTTGAGAGGAACCAGGCATGGACAGACAGGATGTAGCCTTGCCGTTGGAATCACTGGCAATGAATACTACCAGCAGGAAGCTCAGGGACTCCAAGAATCCATTACAGCTGAAATCACTGTCAGTGTGAGGTTAAAAATGCCTGGAATGAGAAGGTCATCCGTGGAGAAAATGAAACTTTCATGTCAGTCCTTGTTTTAAGGCACTGCAAAAGCCCAGGCTAGGAGGGTTAATCAACAAGTTACAAAAAGCCAGTGGGGAATAAGGTTGCAATTCCCATGGAGATCTTTTAAGCAATCTGATGCTTCCCAGCAATGCAGAGGAAAAATCAATTGCAAAGCTCTTTGTCGTGTTCCAGTCACAGAGCTCCTGCCTTTCTCATGGGCTATGACACACACATCAGACAGAGGAACAGGGAGATCTGAAGTGCAGGAAGCAGCTGAGTGGCCAGCTGAAAAAATACGACGTTTCAACAACTGTGCTTCATATGTCAGAGTAAAAGCAGGAGGACTTGAAGCAAAAATTATCTATTAATTGCTCTCCCTTTTGATTTGCTCAATTTGCAATGCTTTTTTAGACCTGGGTTATAAATTTTCCTGGCTGGATTTGTAATCTGATGGAGCAGGGTGTCCTACATGCACCCTATTGTGTCTCCAGTTCTCCTTGAAGCAACAGGCCCTACCATCTATGCATGTCAGCTATTTTACTTCAAGGGATTTACTGTGCATAGATGTATTTCCTACCTACATTCGCTTGCCCGCATACAAGAAGTACTCAGGAAAGAGACAAGAACAGGTTGCTGTAGCTGTCAGAGTAATTTTTGCAAAATAAGAGGGCCTGTTTTATATAGTTATACTGCCAAGAGATCCCAGCAGAGACTGATATCCCAGGGACCAGGAGAAGAAGGCCCTGTATCCAAGACTTATAAATGTAATTCCAAGTAATACACAGTGGTTGGAGGAAGACAAAGAAGCCTGATGTTCTGCAGGTTACATAGGTGAGCTGCTCCAGATAATATTGCTGAAATGCATCAAAACCTCATTTTAAATTTTCCACAAGTTATACAGAATATCCCACTCTTCAGCTCTGTTGTGCCACACAGAGTAGAGTTTTGCTTTAGAGCATGAATTCATCTTGCTGTGAACTTCAGGTCTTAACTACAGAACAGAACAGGTCAGAAATCTAATCACAAATCTGGTTTCCAAAAATGAGATAATATCAAAATCCCTCAGTCAAAAGGCATAAAAGCCTCTGGCTTACTCAAAGTTTATCACCCATTTCTTACTTTGTAAACATAAGCAGAAAGTCTTATTGTGCTCTCTTCTGTTTTAGGATAAATCCAAAGTGTCTTTACTGCAATAATCTCTGTTCTTCTGCTGCCCTCCTGGAACAGATTTTTAATTGTTATTATTTTATTTTTATTAATATTATTATTTTTATTTCTAGAATATTTTTACTCAGCCTAGAACATGGTAACAATCATAACAACACTCATTAACCTACCTCAGAAGGATGCATATAAAATTACACCCTAACTAAAATATCTCCAGAACAAAGTTACATTGATAACAAGAAAAAAATTACAAGAGAAAGGTAAGATTCTCTAATGAGTGTCTTGTAGGGATGCAATAAGCTCCTGCTGGTGTCAAGACCATAGGAATCATTTAAATAGAAGGAGGGAGAGGCTGCATGTTCAAGAAGTGTGCAGATGGACTCTGTATGTGTTTCTTATAGAAGTCATCTTGTGATTAGGTCCTACCAAGCCCTCCCAAAAAAAGCAACTATAATCAAAGCTCAAATCAAAGCTACAATCAAAGTGTTAGAAGTGTCTTAGCATCACAAGCTTCTCAGTAATAAAATTGTATCACAAAAAAAAGGAAAAATAAAAGAAAAGAAAAAGAAAGAAAAAAAAATTAAACAACATTTATTCTGGTGTCTCCTACTCCACATTGCTGGGCCTATCTGGTATGCCTGTAAAGGGAAACGTTGTCCAGGAGAAATTACTTCCAGGCAGCCTTAATTTCTAAATCTAAAACAGGGTTTCCTCACTGAGCAGAGGCAGCTCAATCCCCAATACCACCATGAATGTCTTTCAGCAGAGAGGCAACCACCAGATGGTGGCATTTCCACTGTATAAGGTACTATGGTGACACTTGAGTTGGCATGTAAGTAACAAGATTCACAGTAGGCGTGTAATTTTCTGTGTTAGAGCAGCCTGTTTTAAAAGGGTCAAAACTATAAACCAAACGACAACAGACTTTCAGGGCAGGCTCAGATTGTTTATTCATCATTTCCACAATACCTAGCAATACTAGAAAGGCAGAAATTTTGAATTAGAGAAAACTGATTTTAAGAGCTAACAATGACAGGCAGAGGGGAGCACTTTTCTCCTGAGTTACCTGATAAAAGCGGGGTAGTTCCTATTCCTGCAGACATCTTCCACTTCATCAGCAGTAAGTTTACATGCAGTTTAGGAAGAACAGTTACATGTGATACAAGAACTACTGCTCAGCAGTGGGGACAAGGAAGAAACTCTATACACCTGCAGTTGTTTTTATTTCTTTTTCCTGAGAAGTCCATCAGTGGATGTGATCCACAAAGGGATGTGTTGCTGACAAAGAGCAGTTGGGTACTATTCCCTTCTATTGTATTTTGCAAACTGCCACTGGCTTTCCTTAAAAAGTAACTTTATCCAAGTGATTTAAAGCTAAATTCTTGCTTTGGTATTATACAACATCAGGGCTTCAAAAAGCTGTAGCCAGCAAGAACAGTATGAAATAGCATTTTTCATCTAGATGTCTTTTGGAACTGAAACTGCTTTGCATTTGACATCCAGGAAACAGTACTTCTGCCTTTCAAAATTTTTGCTGTCTTCTACTGTGTCTCCTAAAGTGGTTTTGGGAACTTAGGGCTGGAGGGGTCCTCCTGGGTCATCAAGTGCATTAGTGAGCAGTATCCTACTGTCAGTCTTTCAATAGCTGACAGATCTTGCCACTACAGTTTCTCTACTAGGAAGCTACTGGTCCTCTACTGGTTAGTAACATTTCCATGACTAAATTTGTTGTCTCCACTTTGTACCCAGTTGTTCTTGTGCTTCTGTTAATATTTGGAGTATCAATTAGTTATTCCTTCCTGATATTTCCCTCCTAGATTATTCCATAGGATGATACAATTTGGTCTCCACACAAAATATAAATCGGTAGTAATTTATATATACAGTAATTTATATATAACTTTTATTGCTCTCTCATTGCTGCCACCCTTCCACTTGTTTTCCTCACACATGTATTTACTCAGGAACTTGTAATACAAATTACAATACACTCTGCACAGTAATATCGAAGAAGAATTTTTCAGTTTTCAATTCCTTTTGCCTCTGCCCCAGTATAGGTGCACTACCAGGACTCTCTAATTCAAAAAGGGTTAAGCCAGAAAAAAGAATTGTTTTACTTTCTCTGTCTCACTGGTGATGGGTGCCTTTCCATAGTTCTGCTATCATAATCTGCAATTGCATGAAAACCTTGTGCCAACAGAGTACAGCAGTATTCTCATATCAGCAAAGAACTTCTTGTGTAAATACAACCTTGTTCAACATCCTGGCAACCCTGGCACAGAATGAATAGAGCAAACAACCTGCTTCCTCACCCCTGAAAATGTATCTGAGCACATTATTTGGTGCTGTAGGGCAGCTGGAACAGATCTTTCTTGTCGGGTTCTTCCTGTATCATTAGTAGGTAATTTCAAACTCCAGGGCTGGAATGTTACTGTGCACTCTGCAGAGTGGATTGGACAATTACAAAAAGGTAAAACTTTTTTCCCCTTCTCCATCTAGTGTGGAAGAGAAAAATACTCTTAAGACACTCAAGAAAATTAAGACTTAACCCTTCTGGAGTTAGTATATATATTGCAGTGCAGAACTTACTTTACAAGTGGTAAAATGTCACAACATCTTGGTAAGTCATTACTCTCAAATATTATTCCAGTTGCACTGGGTTTAAGTCTGCACTTCAGATTATCACTCAGCCTTCCTCTCTCTCTTCTCATAGACACATGATATGCCTTCCCTACCTCAAATTATAATGGATATTCAAGCTTTACAACAAGTGTTGAAGCCACCTGTCCTTATCTTTTATGTTTTACCGCTTCACACAGAAAACAACTGTACATGAAAAAGAGTCTGTTTGTATCACACGCTCCAATGAAACAGTAAAATTACACATGAGCAAAATTCAAGTCACAGGAAATCATGTCATTGTCTTGAACAGGCAAAAAAAAAAAAAAAAGAAGAATGAGGCCTTCTTCAGGCAGCTGGATATAGCCTAGGGAAGTTCCCCAGGGGTCAGTGCCAGCTTCAGTCTTGTTTACCTCATGCATCGGTGAAGTAGGTGAAGGGCCAGAGTGGAGTTTGCTGACAATACAAAACTGGGAGCAGTGGCTGATATACCAGAAGGCTGTGCTCCTATTCAGAGAGATGTGGACACGTTGGAGACTTGAGGGGAAAGGAATTTGACAAAGGCAAATGCAGGGTCCTGCACCTGGAAAATAATAACACCATACAGAAGTACAGACTGGGGGCCAATCTGCTGGAAAGAAGCTGTGCAGAGAAGAACCTGGGGGTCCTGGTGGACAGCAAGCTGTCCATGAGCCACCAATGCCCTTGTGGCCAAGTAGGCCAATGGAGTCCTGGGGTACATTAGGAAAAGCATTCCCAGCAGGTCAAGAGAGGTGATCCTGCCCCTCTACGTAGCCATGGTGAGGCACATCTGGAGTGCTGTGTCCAATCCTGGGCTCCTCAGGACAAGAAAGACAAGGAAATACTGGAGAGGGTCCAGTGGAAGGCTATGATGAGGGGACTGGGACATCTCTCTTATGAAGATAGGCCAAGGGAGCTGGGTCTGTTTAGTCTAGAGAGCAGACGAGTGACAGGGGATACTGTCAATGCACACAAATATCTTAACAACACGTGTCAAAAGAATGGCACTTCTTTTCAGTGGTTGCCAGCAACAGGACAAGGGGAAACAGGCAGAAACTGAAGCACAGGATGTTCCACTTGAACTCAAGGAGGAACTCCTTTACTGTGGAGAGTACTGACAGAGTCTGCCCAGAGAGGCTGTAGATTCTCCTCTGGAGATATTTAAAACCTGACCGGACATGATACTGTGCAGCCTGCTCCAGGTGACTCTGCTTTGAGAGGGAAAGAGGATTGGACTAGATGATCTCCAGGGGTCACTTCCAACCCCAACGATTCTGTGATTCTGTAATAATCTGTACCTACCTTTAAAAATTGTCTTTGAAATTATTAAACAATAAAAATTCTCTTGAGACTTAGCAAGAAAATCTATCAGTGATGGAAACTAGACAAAGCTCATGAAAATAAAGATTTCACAAAATTTTTAATATAAAAGAATATAATTACTATAGACACATTTACTGGCAAAAGCTAAGTAGTATCTCTCAAAGACAAAGAAAAGCAATCTGTAGACAAACCCAGAAGTCCAGCTTTTCCGGTGAACCTGTACTGGGCAATCAATCAGATAAAGCTGGAACGAAATTGGGCTTTCTTTACAGCTTAATGTGAAAGTAGAAAATCCTAGGTAATTGCCTCATTTAAGAACACAGAGGAAGTATAGATCAAGAAACAGAATTACTCACTAGGCATCTGGGTGGGGAGAGAGGAGCGTATTTTTACAGCAGCTGGAAGATTGTGTTCAATTTGGCTATGAGAAAAGAACAAACAGGTCAGTAGGCAGCAGAGAGGAAGAGATGCTTCATGACTTGGCAGAAAGATAAGGAACAGGGACACAGAGATCCAAAACCCCAATAAAATTCTGCTAAAATAAAATAGAACAAAAAGTGCTTCTGGGTTTCAGCACATTATTTTCCCCCTTAGATCTGCATATTTCCCATGTTAGTAAAAAGACAAGTAATACATTGTTTAATCTCATGCAGTGTGTATGTGTGTGTGTGTGTGTGTGTGTGTGTACACCTGCACACACATCCTTGAGAAGTGAGGTCATGGAGCAGTGGTTCAGGGAAAGGTGTGTCTGTGGCCCAGGGCAGCCATCACTGTTTGCAGGAGTGCAGTCAGAGCTTTCCTCCCATGAAGGCACAGCCTCGGGATCCGGGTTATCAGAAAAAGCTGTCTACCTAAGTGAATGAAAGATGAAGAGCAAGCAGGTGGGGTGGAGTGACACCTACCTGGCAGTCTGGAAAGGTTCCAGCTGAAAGGATGAAATCCTTACCTAAGGTGATTAAGCAGAGCCCCATTTACTTCAGCAGAGCTGTGACATTTTATACTAAGGGAGCATGTGGCCCCGTTTTCTTCCTCAGTGTGGTGTTCTCATTCACTGTGCACAGGAAGGCAGAGATTGCCATCACATTACACCTCCCTCAAGACATGAAGACTGTACACCTGCCATTACTAACTGAACACCTTCCTTTCTAGTCCACTGGGATTTCAATTGTATGCTTTCATTTCATGCTTATGCAAGGACAAACATGTCTCTTTAATTCTGCCTATTAGCATTGTCCTCTAATCCTATCCTTAAAATAGCAGAATAAAGGTAGTAAGTAAAATCTATTTTGCTTGAATGAATTTTTTTAAAGGCAAAACACCAGATTTTCATTAGGAAAGCAGTGAGTCACCCTGACAACTGTACCCAGAATAAATAAGAACTGCATTTGTTGAAACTGAAACTGTGCTTTCACTTAATGGGGAAGTGTCTCTGAGGGGAACCTGGTAGGAGAAAGTTATTGAGCTTTCTGGGATGTTGTTCCTCTCTCCTCAGCTGTGCCAATTCATTATTTATTTTTAGTTCCTGGGAACACAAAAGGTACATACAATGCAAAACAATACTCTCTGTTCTTAATTGCTCGCAAAAGAGGTCTCTATCACAAAAATGTTTATAATAAGGACATTACAGAATCGCGGAATCACAGAATCATTAGGTTTGAAGAGACCTCCAGATTGTGAAGTTCAACCCAACTCTAACCTTAACTAACCCATGGCACAAAGTGCCACATCCAGTCTTTTCTTAAACGCATACAGGGATGGAGAACCTACCACCTCCCCCGGTAAATCATTCCAATACCTTATTAATCTTTCTGTAAAAAACTTTTTCCTAATATCCAACCTATATTTCCCTTGGTGCATCTTAAAACTCTGTCCTCTCAGTCATGCCTGATACCATATAATTTATTGTCCTTTTTGTTATTGACAGTGTTTTTTGTAGTTTTTTGTAGTTTTACTGAGAAATACTACAAATGAACACATAGGATGAGAAGATAAAGACAAAACCTGAAAGCAAAACAAAAAAAACAGCACACTAGCAAAGAGACAGTCTCACACACTCAATTACCTTAATTAAATGTCATATTCCTACAATAGTCCTACTTATCTCATAGATAAATGAGGATTTAAAACTTACGAGCAAAACAGAATTTGGCCTAAACTGTGGATTAAAATAAGATGATGGAACACTGCTCTGCATCAGTTTCTTATTAGGGATCAAGTCTACCAAGCAATCACAGCAGTTCACCAGAACCAGATTTTTGTCTGTCCTTTGCTGAAATTTTCACTAATCCATGTAGTGTATTCTAAGCATTTGGGATGTGATTTAACTGGAAGAAGGGACAAAACAATGGTTTTGCGTCATTATCTACTGCCCTGTTTGGTATCTGCTTGTGTGCTTCAGAAAACAAAGCTCCATGAAGTTACAAACTTGCAAAAGTCCGGGCTTTCTCTGTTGGATGTTGGATGACCATTCAAAATTATTTACCTAAGATATTGCAAGGTTCTTTAAAATATCTTTCTAGGAAGCCCAGCAGCTTCTGACTATTTGTGTATGCACTTGCTGTCACGAGAAGCCTTGCTGGCTGCCAGGTACTGTATCAATTCCTTGGAACGGCAGTCAGACAGGAAAACCTCGGGCAGTCAAAAGGTTACTCTGAAAATGGGACACTTATTTGGCAAACAACTCCCTTACTCAGTGCTATTCTTTGCTCTGACTTTGCCACAGCAAAGGAATGTCATCATTCCTTTAGAGGTGGGGAGTCACACTGGAACCTTATTTTAGCATAGAATTAATCTTACCTGTTTATTTCTACAGTTCCATTCAGTCTTGTGAGCATCTTAAATGACAGCACCTGCAAATATTCCAGGGGAAAGTACTCCAGTGCCTGGTATATCCCCTTTATTAAAGGAGGTACTTCTGTTCATTTACTCCATGTAAAATTTAATCCTCCTCGCTATATAACAAGACTTCTTAGGAGGGCTCTAAAAATTTAGGATTCTCTTTATGGTCTGAATTATATGGAAAGGCCAGATTCTTCTAAGGCTTTTGAAAAAAAAAAAAAAAAAAGCCCCTCCGCATGAAATGAAATTTCCTTCATTTGTAGATAGTTAACACTCAATGAATAAGCACACTAATCACACACAGACCCTGATCACACTAATTATACAAATCACAGACAAAGTAGGTATACTCAAGTTTTAGCCATCCAGAAATTTTATTTTATTGCATGCATGCATAAATGGATGCTTTCCAGAAAGCAATCCAAAAGAAATCACAGATTTCTTTTTTCAGAAATGCAAGCCATAATTACCACAACCATTAAGGTAAGTGCTCAGCACCTGTGTAAGCCAGACCCTTGCTGTATGTCAGGCTGTATGCTCATAACCTGGAGCAGGGAACATGTATAGGTGTACTTGGAAATGGCAGACTTTCTTCTGTTTTGCTAGCAACAAAATTTTTCTGACATTCATTTACTTCTCCATCATCTATGAAGTTCTCCCCAACATTCTTTCTAATGTAGTTAGGGTTTGTGGTGCAGATGACTGGGAGTTCAGTGCAACAGACACCTCTCAATAGCAACCCAAAAGGAATCCCTTCAGGCCAAGTGTTCCCACAGGTATGTATACTCAAATCCCTCTAATAGCCCTCTAAGCCTAAAGGAAATATTTCAAGTGACAGAAGGAGGGAAGCTTTCGTGTTCTGCCCCTCACAGTCATCATTTGAGACCTAGAAATTGCAGAGTATATTTCTCCATTTCAGAATAATTACAAATGTTTCATCATAATCTAAATTTCAGCAAAGGTGGACTATGAACAGAAGAACTTGATGATGAGATTCACATTGGGATCTCCATGTTTTAATTCTAGTTCACTGTCTCTTAACATACTTATTAGTGACATTTTGCAATATCTTACGTCACTAGTGACTGCAAGCCAAGACATGATGTGACTAACAGAAAAGGGAAATCACATATAATGATATGCAGCTAAGTATAAATACCCACCTTACTTCATTAAAAAAAAAAAAAAAAAAAA
>VXBR01000363.1:23716-100012 GCA_013400215.1 Cisticola juncidis
GAGGAGGGAAAAAAAAAAAAAAAAAAAAAAAGAGGAGATGAAAAAGGGGGAATGAAATTCTCTGTGACATATATTTTTAGACAGATTTTTGAAAAAATCCTTTTCGGAATGGTTTTGATTACTCATTTTAGTCTTTCAGAGCTTCAAGTACATTGTTACAAGCTGTCTCCATCTGTCAAATCTCTCTTCAGTGAGGCAGAGAGAAGAAAGAAACACCAGGTTTCCCTTAAAAAGCTCTGGGCTGAAAGCTAACTATTTTTAAAACTAAGGGCTTGTAAGGGGTTTGTTTTTTGCATTGGGGTTTATTTCTGTTGGTGGAAGTTTGGATTTGTTTTTTTCTGTTTGGACAGACAGTGGTAGTACAGATAAATTTTCCTGTATCCAGACACAAAAAGAGAAATCCTGCCAGAGATGCTTTACATTACTGACAAATCACCTCTACTGCAAATAACCTTCTTAACTTGCTTAAAAGCCAGTAGCCTTGCATTCATTACTAAAAGAAAATCTGCTTTAATGATGAAGGCAAAGGTAGCTACTGGGTCATTCCAGGTTGGACAAAATAAATACACAGAATGTTTCTGTATATAGCTCCTGTGTCTTTGATTGGCTTTTCATTTTTTTGGGGATTTTTATAAAAGCAACATTAAATTAGACATTCAGAAATAGAAATATTTTTCCAAGTTTTATTGAATTTTCTAGTGCTGCCTACTTTCAAGCCTTCTAACCTGGTACTGACATCTGACAGCATGCATATGCAAGAGATATGTGCACTTCTCTGCATGAGTCAGTCCACATGAGAAGGAAATTCCAGCAGTGGTGGGAACCCTGACTCCCACCCCATGCCTATGCACTAACTGCTGAATGCATTTGCAGATTGCAGTTATGTCTCATGTCATAACAAAAAAAGCTCTGAAAGCAAAACTTTGGTGAGCCATTGATGAGAAGCCTGTCCACATTCTTTGATTAACATCCACAATATTAGCAGAAAAATGGCCTCTGAAAATATGTGTGTGAGGTCGTGCTACAGAGGTGTTTAACTTGAATCTGAAAATGCAAAGCATCAGTAACATGCATGGATATTCTTTTCTTGCTGTTTAAAAACCCAAGGCTGTCACTACTGCCTACTACTAGATATCTCCTCCTTTTCCTTTTCCTTTCTTTTCCTTTTCCTTTTTGTCTCTTACAAGTCTTATATTCTGTATATCCCTGCCTGAACAATAACTGCAAGAAATGTAGGCAGTTACTGCTGATCCATTCAGCATCTCTGTAATAACTTCTCTTCTCCAGGACTGACTGTGCAAACAAGTTTTCAGATGACATAAAACTCATTGTATTTTTACTGAGAGCATCTATTCATTCAAATAAAATAGTATGAATATCAATGGAGAAAACATTGTGACTATCAAGGGATGAATTCTAGACAATTCCAACAAGAAATAACATGAAATCTTTTCTACTGAGATGTGATCTTCTGAGTGATATAGTGACCCTCAACACCCACTAAAATCTGGTATTTGGCAAACATCAAGAAAAGGTTTCTAAATGATAGATTACAAGGAAAATAACAGACAGGCTATCAAATCCTGAAAGAGAAGCAATGTGTATTTATTCAATATCAAGGCTTTTTCGCACAGAATTCTCTTTAATATATCAAAATTATTATCAGCTTTCCCTGACTTGCTCTATCTCAATAAATAACTTTAAAAAAGCTGTAATTCCTTAGCTGCATTTAAAACATTTGATGAGCAGCCTTTTTCATGTACTGATACACAATTTATATGTCTGAAATGTACCTTTAACACAAATCAGAAGTGAAGGGATCAAATAAGTCTCTGGTATAATTACAAGGCTTCCAAGTGAGCTAAATTAAGATAAATTTCACTCGAGGCTTCATATTTAGCCTGGAAACAGCCAGCCCGGGCATCTTCAATCAGGCAGACTCAGCACACGTGCAAGCGCTACAGCTGCCACCGCCATGCAGGTGCTAATAATTCAGCGGCTTTGTACCCTGAGATTATGCATGCGCTGTCTAGTGGTTCAGATTAAAGAGTTAAACAAAGTGCTTCTCCCTCCCCTCCTGGCGGAAGATAATTCAAACCCATCTGATATTCGCAGACAGTTGGACAGCAGCTGAGGTTTCATTAGGAATCCCACGTATGGCCAGAAGCAACATACACCTCGGTGTTTCCGGGAGCCACAGGCAGCCAGAACAGATGGTAGAAATCATCATCCCCAGACAGTCATCAGGGGAACCTCAGGCCACATGCTTGGGTTTTTCTCAATGAAGCGCATAGAAGGCAGGCATTCGATCCCTGTGACGGCAGCTGCCGGGTCCCGGGGGAGCGGCCAGCAGCGCGGTGGAGGAAGGCGCTCGCAGGTTATTAACAGGTCACGCTGTGACTTTAGCAGTCCGGAAATATCGCCTCTCCCAAGGGGCTAAAACAAAAGCAAGGGAGAGAGAGGCTCCTCGTAATTCAAACACAGTTCAGTGCTTACAGATTACAGCACATAATCTGCTTGGCAACAGCACAGCACACGGAGACACTCTGCTATCTGACTTCCTTCTGTCTTCTAGCTGCTTCCACTAGAAATGTCAGAAAGAATCCTTGATGCAGCCAGTGTCCTATGCAAATCTCGAGGGAGGAAGGGCACAACTTCCTTGCAATTTTCAGAATGAAACCCGGAGGCAAGGCTGATGGTGTCAGCTCAACTCCCTCATTCACATGTCCCTAACCTTCCTGTTCCATTTGGGACACGCTATATGCAGCATTCCTCATTGATCATCACTGCCTGTCTGAATCACCCAGGCCCTTCTGTGAGCAGGGAGACTTGCTGCAGCTGTCAGCCTCATTAGAGGGGAAATTTCCTTGGTGACATTTTGGAGGAAACAAGGCATTAGGAAGAATAGTCTTAAAATATTGCATTTGACAAAGTGGATGTTTTTAAATATCATTGCCCCAGCCGTACAATTGCCTACCTCTTCAGTCTCACCACAGCTCTCCTGCGCATAGCCAGCCATGCAAAGCCAGTCTGCAGATGGAAACTCTCCAAACCCCAGGCCTGCTTTAAACCTTCTTTGTTGACAGGTCGGGACCATGGTGCTCAGCCAAGCACTCCAGAATTACATCCTTGAGAGTACAGTAATATAAATATACATACTTTGTGGGCTTGTGTGTACAGAAATAAATGGGTGAGGATGTTTGTGTGCATGCATTTGTAAATACAAATAAAATTACTTCATTCCCGGAAGCTACTTCCTTTTTGATTGCTTACACTTTCTAAGTATGAAATGGAGTTTATCAGGATCTGAAGTGGACAGATTTTGAAAATAAATATGCTTTAAGATTTTTGTTATGCTAAGTGAAGTATTTTACCAGTCACCATTCTCTGCTGAAAAACTTAGTTATCTACCTTCTTCGCAGGACTTTCTAATTTTAGGGAGTTCTACTGTTTCCTGCCTTGTAGATAGACAGCCCCCACTCACAATTCTGGTCTTTTTTTCCTGCTGTGCTGGATACTGCATTTCCCACTCTCTTGCTTGTCTATTCATTCCTGGTAGCCCCTGTGCAGACAGATCTCTGCTGATGCTTCTCAGCTTCTCCAATAAAATTCAGGGCTCACTGAATGGTTGGTTAGAATAAAAAATCCTTAGACCTGTCCAAAGGATCCTTTGCATTCTTTGTGTTGTGCAGGGAAACCATGAGTGTGGACTGTGCAATGCCTGATACACTGGAGCTTTCCAGTAACCATTTCATATGACCTTCACCATTACCTGACCCAACAGCAGAAACCTGGATTTCCCATGCAAACACTGACCATTTGTCCAGGACTTCAAGGAGCCAGGAAGAGTGGCTAGGACGTGAGAGAACTGAAGCTGTACTTGATACTGCAAACTGGTTGGAGCATTCAGCAGCCTGTTAAACCTTAGGAAAAGAGTCAGGAAACTGACTTAAGTTCATTCAGTCATTGATCACCAATTTTTATTCCATCACCATGTATCCATTACCTTCCTAAAACATTTCTAGTTTTACATGGAAAACCCTTAAATGGAATCCTCATTTTATGAAAGGATTTTCAGAGTCATAAATATTTTGTGTTGTTCCTTTTTAAGACTTGAAGTTTTGCTTTAGAAACGGGAAAAAAAAGCAATTACTCTTTTCAAGGGAACATTGCACCACTGACCTTTACAAGATGTGAAGATGTGCAGTTATGTCTATTTTCATTCTCTGATTCCAGCTGACAGCTCATTTACTTGGCCACCCATTTCCTGCAGGTGATAGAGGCAATGTTGGTCAACAATGTATCAATGGGAATTGATGTATCCATAGGAATCAACAAGGCTGTCCAGCAAATTCTACTGTATGCCACAGCCTCTCAGGCACACCAGCACAGCATGCCTTTCCTACCAATACAAGCCAAATGTCCAAGTTTTATTCCTAGAAGAGCTCATACCAAACCAATAGCAGCAAGGGTAAAAATCATAGCTGTGTAAATAATACCCATATGAGGTCCTGAGCCCCACAAAATGGTAAGAAAAATTGTAGTAAGAAGGCTGAGATGCTGAATCACAGCAGAAGTATGTTACCATGTAGCATATATTAAGGTAATAGTCTGTGCCACTCCTGTGGCTTTGGCACAATATGATCATCAAGCAGAGTCACGACCAGCACATTCCCTTTGGCACACTGTGGCGTATAAGGACAGGGCTTCACCAAAAATGTATGGGCTCATTTGCAGACAAAGCAGGGAAGACATTAGAGTTTCTGGCAAGGCGATGAAATATGCAAGACTGAGAAGGAGCAAATTAGAGCACAGCAGAGAGAGCAACTATCTCAGAGCAAGCTTATGCTATTTTCTTACCCTGGCACAGTAGTACAACAAATCCTTGGAGTGTCAGAAAGAAGCAGGCTGAGAAAGGTGATGGGAGGATACTGGAGATGCAGCATTAATTCAGTGTGATCAGTCACTCAATCACTGAGTTACTGATTGCCAAACATAACCCTGCACTTTCAGAGAATACAAGCGCACAGAAAGATTTAAGAAAAGTAAAGGTACATTAAAAGCATGCATGAGAAAGGCAAATACTGAGAAAGTCGTAAGGACCGAGAATGACAAACAGAAAAGGAAGCACAGAAATACAGGCAAATATGTACAGAACAAGCAACGGACAGAGAGAAAAGTAAAGACTTAAGTAAAAGTAGTGATTAAAAGAAAAGTTATCCCACAAATCTTTCTGCAGTTTTTTTTAAGACTCTGAAGAAGGAATTCAGTTTTAACAATTATCTTTCTGGAAGGGAAATGAAGACCTGCTTTGACTAACAGCTATACAAAATTTATAGTTGTAAATCATAGATTTCTCTTCCTATATTGATGTATTTCACAGCTGCTGTTGCAAAAAAAAAAAAATCTGAAAATGCAAATGACAAAGTGTCAAAATCTATCAAGCGAGTAAAAAAAACCTGGAAAGGATACTTTTAAAAAATTATTTTAGTGAGCTTTGAATAGTGGCAACAGTGAAAATTCTATAACCTTGCTTTGTTATCACTGTATAAACTGTGCCAGCTTTTCACTTGTGCATTACTGATTGCCTGATGTGTGAACAGGAGTAAAACTCAATCCTTTGAAGTCTTAGTTTTGGATTTCAGGGTTACAGTCAAGATTTAGTATAGCAACGTTTCCCTTTACAAAAGGGGGAAGTTTGCACCAATATTTCAAATTGAAATGAATTTCAGATAGCATAACCCAAATGTCAAGGAAAAACAGTTTCTGTATTTTTCTAACACAATGTCAGCCTGAAATGGTTTCCAAAGAAAAATCATGTTGCACTTCTGAAGGACATCCCACACATATCTATAAGTATTTTCTGTTATGGAAAAAAAGGCCATCTGAATAGGCCCAACAAACTTCTAAGTCAGAATTCAAATTAATATCTCAGAAATTACTCTTTGCAATAACAAATACATATGGTTTATTTGTTGCATCTTTAAAAATTGTAACAAAGCACCAGGTAACTAGCTGTCCCATTGAACAGCTTGCTTTGACAGAAGGTTACTTTCCAGGAGAAGTGTTTGGTAATTAAAGATCTCTTTCAAAATTCCCCTGGGATTATTTCTATGGACTTAGAAAACTATAAATGGAATCTCTGATTCCCCATCTCCTCACTCAATGTCCACAGCAGAGTTTAGAGTCAGGAGAAGTAGAAAAGAGTTCCCTAAAACAAATGAGGACACATGACACTTATTAAAGGACCCCATTGGGTAAATCTTTATTGACAAGCATTGGGAAACTTGAATTCTAGCAAACAAGACAATACCAAAAAATACTACATGTCTTTTTCTAATAACTAAGATAGGAACTTACCATAAATTATAGAACTACTTCAAAATATATGCAAGCAAGCTGCCCTTCTTCCCAACAGTAAAGTCTTTGAGACATGAACTATAATCAAATCCAGCTTATATGTCATATTGCAGATTTTGATTAACTTGGCATAGAATCCCTTCCTACTACACAACGTCTCGTGCTACTGATCCTTGTGTCAAAACCACAGACTGTGATACATCAAGGTCATGACTGTTGCTCTGAGTGTGCTCTGGTGCAAAGTAAATGTCTCAGAAAAAAAAAAAAAAAACCATTAATTTTTTTTCTCTGAACTTGGAAGATTTCAAAAGCAACAAAATAGCTGCCAGCTGCCAGGAGCCAAAATACACCTTTAGTCTCAAACATCAGTCTTCCAGCAGCCTGAATGACACATAGCATGGCAAGGAACATAACGTCAATGAGGTAGAAGTGAAAAAAAGATGAGGTTAATCTCCAACAGAGGTTATTAAGAAAGAAATATACTAAGTTCTTGCAGAGAGCTAAGAAATTCCACTCCAGGTGCTTCCACTGGCTCTCTCCTTCCTTCCTTCCTTCCTTCCTTCCTTCCTTCCTTCCTTCCTTCCTTCCTTCCTTCCTTTCCTTCCTTTCCTTCCTTCCAGTGATATAAACTATTTTTAATTCAAAAATTCTAATTAGCCTATTGTGTATGGCAGGCCTTCTTACAAAATCATGGGCATTTGAACAACGCTTAAAGGCCTTGGATTATCTTTTAACACCAGAACACATGACTTTAATCAGGTCTGCTATGTCTGGCATATACTGAGAGTTAATTAGGTTTAAGTAGTGGCAATCACAATAGAAATGCTTGGATTGGGGTCTGTTTTGGTTTTGGTTTTCTTTCTGTTTTACATTGGTAACAAGACATGAGGAGAACTCATTCTTTCAAGGTGATTTCTGTGCTGCCTTGGGTGTCTGAGGATTTAGCTTCTTCTGGTGTATTCTGGTGGCTAAATTCCAGATTGTGTTACTGTCCCTGACTCTGCCTTTCAGATAATTACTTAAATGTATGGCTCTATCAAATCTGGAATATGCTATCAGGTTGAAACTGAAATACAAGATGTGTTGCTGCAAATTAACATGCAAAGGACCCATTTTGTGTCAGGAAAAGAAAATATTTAGGAAGAGGCACCTAAGAAGGGATGTGACTAAGTGTCTCCAACATGAATTCTTAGTTAACAAAAAACCCTTCTGTTGTGAGAAGCATATTTTGTGTTTCTGTATTTATTGCCAGTTGATACATGACCCAGTCCCAGAGACTTAAATCTACTTAGTTTGAATAAGGATTGCAGAATTTTTCCCTTAGCTTGCATGTTGTTGTCCTGAAAAATCATCATAACTGTTGATTATCTGAGGTATTAACTTAGCTTCTTCCAGTAAACTTAGCTTCTTACATTTCCAGTAAACTAGTTTACAATGTATTATAGGAGGCACTTCAGCTCAAGTCAAAGAACTTAATTTTCTTTCAGTTATTTTCCTTCTGTATTGTAAAGTCACAATTTACCAACTTCCTTATGAAAAATTTATTTATGCTTCATCACAATAGCATCAGAAGCAAACAGCCAAACAAAAATTAAAAAAAAAAGGCACAGAGGCCATAAAAAATCATGCAAGAGAGGTTGAGCAGGAGGAGTTAAGCTATTTCCACAGTAAGAACTGGCCTCCCAGAAGAGACATTGAGTACTTGCATGATTACACCAATGAAAGTGATTTCTCTTTGGAATAAATTTATGACCCACTTTCAAATCCCTGAAGAAAACAGGGATTTAAAATGAGAAAGCTGAAAAGCCACAACAGCAGCAATGTAAACGTCTGTTCTTTTTCTCAGTTTTATAATAGTGTCATGGCCCTGATGTTAAAAAAAACCCTAACACTGTGTCAGCAACGTGCTGGAGGCAATGAAAGTTATCAATCAGTAATATGAAGGGGATTTAAGCAGCTTAATTGAGGGCAAAATTCAATTGATTAATGGTTAGAGAAATACTCACTGACATGGAGGTTCCAAGGAATTACAATCTGATTAAAATTCCATTTTAGAAATGAAGGGATATAGGATGCTAATCAGTTCTAAACCACTTTTAGAAGATTATTAGTGCCAGCTATTTGAAACAGCTGGGAGTATTGTGATAAAAACAAAACATGACTCAATTTTTTGTGAGAGGGGATAATTTATTTATTTTGAGAACTAGAACACATCAGAGTAAACAACACCCATGCTCTAAGCTTGCAGATATCTGGCTGTCATTTTACACCTGAAAACCTATTTGTCTTTTGGACAGCTTTGGTTAGAAAGGGAAAATCTGGATCTCTTCATTCATCTACAGCACAATAAAGTTATTTATGTTCACAGGGCCACCTCCAGAGTCTTCTGCAAAGCACTTCAGACTGGGGTGATTTTTGGAACAAATGTGGATTTAGAGACCCTGACAAAAAAACAGGAGTCTGTAAGAATGTTTCTTTTAAACATGTTATGTTAAGATAAAATCAAAATCAGTGTCTATAGTCCTAAAGGATTTCCTTTTTTTTTTTTTTTTCCCTCTCTTATTTTAAGATGAACATCTATTTGGGCTAGGAATTCGAAAACTCAAAGAAACCTTTTGGTAAAAGTAGCTGGGATCTGCCTCATCATATTTCTGTCCCCACAAAGCGGCAATCTCATGGGATTGCTTGAGAAAGAAAGATTTAAGGCAGTATTTCCCATCAGTTCCTAAATGAAGCAGACCATGACTGCACTGCAGAATTTATATCATGGTTTTAGTGGCTTCAGATCTAAGCTGTTCCAAACCACACTTGTACTGTTTCTGGAATGCACTGTCTTGTGCTTTGTGTGTTTTCTTTCAGCTCTGCTACTGACAGCATCGGTTTGCTCTGGCATGGCTTCTAGTTGTGAATACAAAGAGCTGTGACATTTCAAAAGCTGTGTAAGTCATGCTCATTTCACTGGAGCCAAACATCTGTTATCAATTGAAGTAGGAAACACTGATCTTAATTTGGAGTTATTCTGGAAAATTAGGACCATTTCTAAAAATTTATCAAGGCAGTGTTTAAGTATGGAGATTTGGTCTGGGTAAGAAACAGAGAATATGTGAATAATTCCTAATTGCCATGTATCTGATTCTCCAGACAAGAACAGTATTTGGTCCTGGGAAAAAAATAATAATTCTAAACTATTTCTAAGTACATACCTACAGCATTAAATTAGACAAAAATATTTATCACTTACATTTTTAACTTGTTTTAAAAAAAAAAAACATTTTCCTGATCTTAATGAATATAAGTTCATTTGGGGGAGATATCACTGATACATAGAGACAATTAAAAAAACCCCAAAGAAATAAAAAATAACCACAAAGAAACAAAAAAATAAACAAAAAACCAAATACATTTTCATCCAGTGAAGACCCCTAGCATTCATATTTATATGGCCTAATTTAGGAAATTTTTCACTTCTGGAGATGACCTCATACTATGAAACAGAAAATACCTGAGGCAAAATGAATATCTGGTAGACTTGAAAAGATCGCATTTTCTTTACAAGCTTGTTGTTTTCCTGCCTAAGATAAGAGTGTGGATAACGTTCTAAATAGAGCTAACAAATCACTGGGAGAAGGTCAGCAGCTCTTCAGACATGCCTAGCTTTGTCGCTTACCTTTCCAGGTAAGGAACAGTCCTTTTATGTAAGAGACAAAGCACACTCACCTTAATGCCACCAGAGAGCTTCTGAATGGACACTACTGCTGACTTCCACCCCGCTCTCTGTGACCCACTGACGGAGGATGTCCCTGACCTGAGAGGCCTACTGGAAGGAAAAGTAGAAAAGTACATGGCAGAGGCATTTCAGTAGTTAAGGCAAAAGTGGAGCTTAGCAGACATTATTCAATGACACTAGATGGCAGAGCAGCTGTTTTGAATTTGTTCAAATGACATCTTCCTGAGAACTTTGCTGCTACTTTGTTTTATGGCATCACTGTTTGAAACTGTTATCTTAGATATCTATCTACATTGACTTTTGATTTTTATGTTTCTTGGTTGAAGACTGGAGTCAAATGAATAAGAGGACCAAAATAAGTTTTATCATATAACCTAAGGGTGACAAGAGATTAAGAAAAAGGAACAGAAAGGACAGTCCATCAGCCCTTTGGCCACACAGCTAAATTTCTGTTCCTTTGATAAAGGAGGATATAAACATCTGGGGCCTGAGAGAACTTGTTGAATTGCATAACTAAAAGATTTTGGACAATTCTCTGAAAGAAATATTCAGAGCTTGGATGTCAGAAGTTTGGGATAAGAAGAGTGCTGTTTCTGGGCTTCAAGAAAAAGAGAATTATTCCTCCTGCTTCCAGGGCCTGACTGGGGCATTGACCCCCAGCTCAATGGGACCCTCATCTCAGAGCTACTCACATGGACTGTTGTAGACCTTCCACTGGCAGCACCTTCCCACCACCAGAACTGCCATCAGGTTGGTTTTCACCTTGTAGTTTTCACTGTGCAGAATAACTGCTCTTCACACAAATCCAAATCAAGCCTAAGGCATTTTCTCACCGTAGTCTTTGGAGAGGTGGACATGCTGTGGCTGTTTGAACCCTCCACATCCCAGAGAAGCACAATATGTGCTAACAAGACCAATTGCTCACCCAGCATTGCTTCACCTGACAACACAGACAGTTTACAAGTGTCCTTGTAGGGATGAAATTGTTATTGACCCTCAATGAATTTCCAGGAACACCCACACTTCCTCTAAAATAATAAAATTACTCTGAAAATATGAAAAAATTATGGAAAGCAATAAAACCTGAGCTGCTGCATGGCTTTTCACTCAAGGCTCTTCTTATAACTTATAACAAAGGAAATGTACTATATCCTTTCTGTCATCAGACACAAGGCAGAAGCATTTGCAAGCATAAATTTCAGAATTGGACCTTTATATCACAAAAGAGATAGAGCTAAAATGTGAGCAAGACAGCTTTTACAACAGTGTACCATGAGATGAAAGTTTTCAGGGCCTTTATTATGATGTTTTTGGGTCAGCCAGAGCATGAGTCAGAATGCAAAGAAGAGAGCAGTTTACAGAGGACAATTGCTGTCCTTTGACTCTTGTGTGCAAGGGCCATCACCCTTTCCCCTATCAAGTGCTTTTTCCAGCAGAGAATCACAGATCCACAGAATGGTTTGGGTTGGAACTGATTTAAAAGATCACCTATTTCCAATAGCTGTGCTATGGACAAGGAAGCCTTTCACGAGACCAGGTTTCTCAGGGCCCCATCCAACCTGGCCTTGAACACTGCCAGGGATGAGGCATCTCCAGCTTCTCTGGGCAATCTGTTCTTGTGTCTCACTGCCCTCTGAGTTAAAAATAAAAAATAAAAAATAAAAAAAATATCTTAACATCTAATCTAATTCTCTCCCATTTTCATTTAAAGCCATTCCCCCTAGTCCTGTCACTATCTATCCATGTAGGAAGTCGCTCTCCCTCTTTATCATAAGCCCCCTTGAAGTCCTGGCAGGCTGCAGGGAGGTGTCCCTGGAGGTGTAGGATGTACCCTGCTGCCAAAACAAACTGCAGGCACACATCTGTAAGCACAGGCGGAAAGATCATTTTGCAGCTCTGCAAACTGGACAAAGCCCACAAAGAGAGCAGAAAGAATGAATTAACAAATTCAAAGACATGCCAGCATGGGAGTTGCTATGGAAGCAAAAAGAAATATTTTTAGATTGTTCTTGCATCACATATTCTCCCACACAGAAACTCCTATTCCCTTAAATTACCTTTGATGAGGAGTGAAAGAGAAGCATCTCTTCACCTCATCATCCATTCTGCCTGTTTCTGAGCTGGTAGTGAGCCCATGTTGGACTTACACATCAGTCCCTTAAGCATCTGAGAGCTGGTAAACCACAGAAATTTGTATGTGGCTGCTGTACAGAGCAGGCATGCAAATTTTTGTAATTTGGAATCCATGGTGACTTCTATGCATTCCTGTAATGATGCTCATTTGTTTCTTTTTTCTGCAACTTCTGGAAGTGCAGCTCCTATAATATTAACTCGGATATACAGATCTACTATGCAAGAAACAGAAAAGGTACCTTAGTTATGTTATATGCATTATGCAAAGGACATAAACAGGCCCATGTTTCTGCATAACTGAATGATTCCCTAGCGAGTAATTAGCATTTTGGCAGAGAAGCTTGAAACTATTTCTGTTCTTCTGCCACAGAAATTTGATGGGGAGAATCCTGGTTTCGGTTACTAAAAGAAAATTTATTGTATAATATTTTAGTGTAGCTACAAGATATACTTCAAGGTAGGTAAGGTAGCAAACTTTGATTTTATCTGTTTGCCAGTGACTTCCTCCCTCATATTCTCTTGCCAGTTTTAATGATAGTTTTAAGATGAAATATGAATAGGAAAGAAAGAGAAGTGCTAAAGGATGTATTGTCCCAATACTTTCAGAAGTATTCTCCCAAACATAAAAATCTACAGTTTTAAACAAACGTATTATTAGGTTGTTACACAATAAAATTGATTCAAAGTAGCTTTAAGGAAGATATTCTTTCAGGACCAGCAGATATATTACCCAGAGGAAAGGACTCCTACAGTATCTACCAGCCAGTGGGTTGTGGAACTGTACAAAGGCCTATGGAGAGTTGCCACGCTGCAGATAAGAATCACTTTCACAGAGCCTCTTCAGCAAGTGGCAGGATGGTGCGGAGAGAGCCCGAGACGTCCGGTGCACACAAGTTCCTCTTTATAGTCACGCTAAGAAATGCTACGCCTCAGATAAACCTTCCCACAGCAGACATTTCTTCCTAAATCCAGGGCAGTGCTTTAAGAGGGTGTCACCAAGCCCCTCAGTGCAGCTGGGGGTAGGCGTTCTCAAAGCCTTAATGTTTGTTTCTACAATAGATTTCTTTAGCTGAAGAGGCGAGTGATGCTCCCCTCTTTGGCTAAATGTCATATGCTGTGAAACAAATGGGGGATCCCACACTTGTTCCTTTCACTCTGCAGCTCTACGTCAGAACCAGCCCTCTTTCCCCATCCCACAGGAGACAAAGAAGATGCTGAAGAAGCACACAGGCGCCTGTAATTTCTGTGTTTCCTAAGAGCTCAGGAAAGCTCCTGTCAGCCTTTCCATACTGACAGAAGTGCTACCGCCCACTCTGCCAAAGACAGTGAGACACACCAGAACAGCAGGCTGCAGATGGAGGATTTGCTCTAGCAGCAAACAGGCAGAAGCTGAAAGGAAACTCCTGGGAAGGAGGAAGGAACTCTGTGATGAGGGGAAGTGAGGTTCAGGAAGAGAGCTGCTGATAGATGTCCAGTGAAACCAACCTCATCCATTCTACTGTCGGGGGACTTTGCTTGTTTATTATGGCCTCATCCTCATCGTGTCAACCATTGTGCTTTATTAACAGAGTGAATTATCTTGCAGCTCTCAATAAATTATTGGCTGACATTATGTTTTGGCTGCATTTGATCTGATATAAGGAGAGATCTGCAAAAGAATTCATTGAAAGGAGTGGATATCACCATCCATCACATGACAAGGTGATTAATGGTAATTCTTTGAACTTTTCCAGTTAGCTCCAACCATGAAATAGAAAAGCAGGTTCTCTCTGTAGCCCTCCTTGGACACACCTTCCCTAGAACTAACTTGATGCCTGAGGGGAATGACATCTGATGTGGCCTCCATCATTTAACACACTCTAGGAGGATGAGAACAGATGGGCCACACCCTTCAAAAAGATGCAGCTGGGAGCAGAAGTCCATAAAGCTTTCCTCTGACGTAGTAGGAAGAAGAAATGCTTAAAGAGGGGTAGTTGGAATCTGGTGCCCCTCATACTTTACTGCTCTGAAGCACGGTGTGCAGAGCTGGGGCTAAGAATTTAAGTGCAAATGACTTTCAGGTTGAAAACAGGGTTTAGAGTTACCCATACAGTACATGCCGCCTCTCTAGGGATAATTCACTGAAACATATGAGAACAGAAATTTATGGAAAACTTTGTATGACCTCTCCCTGCAGATTACTAAAAATGTGTTCCTCTTTCACTTTTTGTGAGTCCTGTTTTTCAATGGGCTGTTTACTTACTGCCTCAAGTTCTAAGGTTTATACATTCCCACACTGCTTTATCAATCTTAATCATTATTTTCTCTTCCAATTGTGCCTTCAAAACAGAGTTAGATCCCTTTTATGCAGCTCAGCAGAAGCCCATGCTGCTGGCTTGGGGCAGGAAGAGTTCCCACCAAGCTGAGCCATGTCTGAAGAAAATATCCAAGAGACTGTCTCCAGTCAGGGAAGGTGGAAAGCATGAAGTGCTGATGGACAAAACCACTTTGTTTGTAGCAACTTAAAATTCATTCGAGACAATTGTCAGTTCAAAATCAAGACAGGAATGGGCAATATGATTCTAGACTTGTTGGTAGGCCAGTGGGAGGAAGACAAGAAGTGAAACAAAACTACAGCACACCTTTCTTCAGCATGAAAAAATTGGATTGATTGATGGGAGCATCTGAGATCTGCAGCAGTGAGACTGATCTGGAGAACAGATTTAACTAAATGGTTTAGCAGTGACTGGGAAATGAGCATCCAACAAAAAATGTTTTATCAAAACCCTCAAAGTTTGCAGCAGGAAAGGACATCAGTGACTGCAGCAAGTGATGATATTTTATTCTGCAGAGACACCTGGGTTGGACAAGGGCCACTGGAGGGATTAATCAGGTGAGAAACTTAATCTACCTTCCTAGACCATGAAAGCTGGGGACTCTGTAGTACTGTCAAGGATAATATTGCTGGGTAAAGTGTTTGCTCAAGTCAGAAAAAGGCTGCATTGTTCTAGAAACAAAGAGAGTGTTGTCGAGCTCTCCTACTGCAGTGCTCTGCTACACCTTTCTCACAACCGCACCATGGAAGTAAAAATGGATCCTGTCTGGGAGGTATTTCACCTCTAAACAGCCCAGAAAAAAAGGGGAGAATCTCCTTGAGAAACAAGTTTATTCTTGAGGCTGAGACCTTGCTTCCCTGGTAAGGTGTTTTTGCTGGCAAGAGGCAGGAAATCACTGCAGGTAAGTAAAATCAGAAATGAGTTTGGATCCACCAACCACATCACACCTGTTTAGTCAGTTCCTTCTGTGTTCCTCCCCTAATACATACAGGACAAACCTCAACAAAACTGCCCTGAAGAAGAATAAAGTGGATGAAGCCATGTGGTGCTACTGCATGTGATGCAAGCACTGCAGCTCTGCTGCTGAAGGACAAGGTTGCAGCAATGTGGGAGGCACACAGGGCTGTGCCTGGGCTCCACTGGCACATGCCTACACAGGGACAACATGCACTGCAGCAATAATGGCAAGAGGGGTAGGGCAGCAAACCAAGGACTCAACTTCCTCACTGTAGCATGGGCCAAATAAATCTACTTTTGTTACTTTTTTTTTTTTTTTTTTAACAATATTTTTCTTCACTGGGCTTTCAATGTGGGCAGAACAAATAGGGCTGGGATATGTATTTCACAAAGAATTTTAGCAGAACAGGATCAACTGTGCCAGTGAAGGCAGAAAAGAAAGGAGTTAGCAGGTAGGATATAAGAAATGTTAATTTTCTGGCTTAAAATTATTGCCCTCTTTCCTTCTTGTTTTCTTCTAGCTCTCTTCCCAGTTGGCTTTGTGACAGTAGCTTTCTCTTTTCACTTCATCAGTCACTGTGTAGTAGATATTATATCAAATAAAACTGTCTGCAGTGGGAGACGCACACGGTTTTTATTTTTGTGAGAAAGTTAGTGTCAGTAATCATTCCTTAGCCAGTTTATCTGCCTCAGTGACCCTGCCTCAACTAAAGTGAAAACTTTTGTTACAAAAAAAAATTTTCAATTCTATTCTCTCACCTTAGTAGAGTGATGAAAAGGACTCCATAGCTGTTACAGACATTCAAAAGTAGTTCTCATTAAAGATACTGTTAGGCATTCTTAAGAGTAGGACATTAAAAAACTTTCCTTTGTCTTACAAGCTTTAAAAAATAAAATCTCTCTTCTTCATTAGTGGTAGAAATGGTTTTCTCCCCATCATAGATGGTGGTCTTAACATTGGTTTGTTGTCTATTACATGTATACTCTTAGTTATGCCACGCCATACATATATTTTTATATAATGTCAAAGATAAATAAGACTTTTAGGACAAGATTTAAATGATCCACACTAGAATGGCAGAACAGTTTATGTATACTGACCCTAAACAACAGTTCTGGAAAGTCTTTCTGAGGACTGGTTTGCATCAGTCATGTTTACAACTCACATAAACTCACGTTTACAACTCAAAGCTGCAGTCAGATCTTTGGGGCTCTCAGGACCATAAGGTCCATGGGTGCCAGTACACACACGGGATAAGCCTGGCACTGAGTCTAGCATCTAGGCAAAACCTGTGACCCCCTGAGGGTGTACATGCTGCAGGGACTTGAACCTGGAATAACAACATGGAGCACCAGCACTGTAGTTAGTCTGAGTAACATTCAGCTTCAGATTAAGACCCCGAAATGGGTGCCTTCTTATGCGTCAAAACTCCCATCACACTCATCAGACATCTAGACTGGCAGGAGAGTGACACCCTGGGATGGATTAAGCTGCCCAGATATAGAAGTCTAATGCTATTTTGCTTGCTGTGGGATATCCTCCCTGGCCTCTAGCTGCCACACTAGGAGTTGAGGATGTCCTATAAGTTATAGGTAATTTCTACCAGCCTTCCGCAGATATCCAGGTGCTCTGAGGATCCTAAATGGTTTTGTATGGGCAACTGAATCACATACCTAATGGCTGGTAAGCTGAATATCACTCTCAGCTCCAGTGAGACTATGCTGATTAGATGTACCCTGACTGTAAAGAGACCACAGAGGCAGGTACTTTAACCTCAGTCTGGAACTCACCACTTCATTAACACACAAAAAACAAAACAAAACAAAACAAAAGTTGAGAGCAATATCCATTTGTATATAATTGCTTATTGGTCAGTACAGTCATTCAGGGAACCACGGACTTGATGTGAAGCTTTTTCTAAACCTAGGACTCAGACATCTGTACTTGCCTCTGTATCTTAAGAGTGTATCTAGACTGCTATGTTATGTACTACCCACAGGACAAGGATGACATGTTCCTCCCTTCAGGATGAAAAGCCCATGCAATGTGGGGAAATAGTAGAAAAGTGTATAAAGGGGAACTTGTCTGTGAGACCTAGCAGCCACAGCTCACATCTAGGTAGGATCTGTCTTCTGGATTTCTCTGTCCCCAGGAGCTGCTAGTGTAAAAGACACAGAGAGGAAGAAGGTCAGGTCCATCTCCCAAAGCCATCTAGCAGGTTATACAGCCAAGATCCTTCCTCACTGATTGACTTGTTGGGCCCAGGAATCCATCACATAATCACAGACTCATACAATGTTTTTAATCACGTGTCTAATATTAGGCAGAACTTCAGGGTTACATATCACAGGCTATTATATTTTACCTGTACCTCAATAATTTGGGCTTGATTAAAACTTTATCTTCCAGAAAAACATACAGAGTACATAATTTATTGCTTCTCTGGAAACCTCTTTTGAAGGTTAACTTCAGACTCATGGTTAAAAAAATGTGCTCTCTTTTTAGACTGAATTTGTTCAGCTCGAGTTGAACATCCATTCATGCTACATTTGCATCTAGTAAGTTCAACAATATTATTCCAAACAATTTTTCCATGCTGGTCCCAGTAGTCAGTAACTGAGACATCTCCTAATCTCCTTTTAATAAACTGTGATTTATCTTTCCTTATCCTCACTACAACTCAAGCTTCCTAGCTCTGAGTGGTTCCTGCACCCTCTTCCAATAGGACTGGCTCATTTTTAAACTGTCATCAGGTGACTTGCATCTGTTCTGACCAACGGTGAATGAAAAGGTTAAACCATGACAGGTCTTTGATGCATCAAACATTGGCCAAAGTGTTGCACGGTTTGCTCATCTGGAACAACTTGTTGCTTTCTTTTGCCTCTCTGGTATCCTTGTCTTTTCCCAGGAATGGAGATTTCTGAACCTGTACCGAAGGCAGATGACAGGAGTGAAAAAAAAGGAAGAGAAGCCCTCTAGAATGGGAGGGTGATCCACATGACTCTTAAGGAAAGGAGCAACAAGGACTGGAAGTGATGGACACTGTCCAGGTGGAGTCCAGAAGAACTTACAACAAAACCAAAAAAATAGCTTTGTTTCACAGCTGATTATAATTTTAAAAGCTGGTGGAACTGAATAGTTTCTGCTTCCTTATTCCTCTGGTTTTAAGCTAAAGAACAAGTAGTATTAGAGAATGGAATTGCCACGCTCAACCCCCATGCTATGGCTGCTAGCAGGAAGTTAGCTGATGAAGTGCATTGGATGTACTTGATGAGGTGGCAGCACAGGCTAATGAAATTGTTGTTCACTCAGGCATGTGAAGATTTTGACTATAATCCCAGCTCTGACAGTTCTTCTGCTTCCAAAAGTAACTTAATCATATGCATTTCAGTTTCCTCAGTATCTTTCTCTCCCATATTTATCTACTTCTGTAAAACCAGGACTTAAAGTTATCATATCTTTTCATAAAGAACCCTGAACCCACTTGTAATCTCCAGGCATTACTTTCATCTCTTTCCTATTCTCTCAGATCAGCAGTGACAATGGATTTAGGTGCAATGTTTCTGCCTAATTCCTGTGGATAAATATCCTATCCATCCTATATCCAGTTTTCCTCATAATCTCCCATCCAAGCATAGAACAGGCCCGTAATTCCCTACCCTCTGGCTACATGACTCTAGGAATAGCTAGTTTGTAAATACTGTATTCACCCTGACACCCAAAATGCCACCAGCATCTTTGATGTGATACTGTGGGGACAAAAATGGCAGAAATGTAAGAATCATTAGAGTGAAAGTTAAATATTGTGCTTTCTAGAACAGACACTTCATGCAGCTGCAAAAATAACTCTGCTGAAAAGCAGACCAGCATACCAAATTTCAGATTTTCAGATCTCACACTGTGCATGCCAATTCATTTGTAAGTAATTTTTCACTTCTACAACTGCATTATTATACATGCAAAATCTGAATTTATTTCAAGAAAAGACACCTAAAACTACCTTGTAAATAATTTAGTCATGTAACCCTACAGGATGGTTACCAAGATCATAAAGGTTACTGATTTTAACTTTTGCCTGTATGAGATAGAATAAACATTTTGTGTTTTACACCATGCACTATGAATAAAGTCATACCAGATTTGAGTTTCATGTCTTACTGTGTCTAAGTAAAACATCAGTTTTATGTTTCGTTATGTCTACTAAAACTAACAGTGTTCGTTTTGCTAGATTCAAGTTACCAATTTGGTCTCACACCAACATCCACAATCACACTTTGGGTCAGAATGGGTCTTAAAGCTCTCAATTTTTCATCATAAAAATACAGACAGTATTAATAGCTACTAACATTTCCAGCATCACACTTGACTTCTGGAAGGGGATCCCCTGCAACATTCCAGAACTGAGCTGCTGGGGACAGCCGTCTTTGTAAGTGCCAGCTGACTTCCTGCAGGGAAGGGCTCACATCCAACATCCCATCTATCAAGCAGAAGGTAGATAGAATTATCAGTAGGGTAGAGAATAGATGTCAGAAAACCTTGAAATCAGCATGGCATTCCATTGATGAAAGAGAAGGAAGATACAGAAAGAAAAAAATTAAGCAGCTCTTGGCCTGTCTGTTTACATACAGTTTGGCCTGTATGTTTACATACATACAATTTTGTTATTTTACATGTTTTTATTTGGAAAATGTAATGGAAATTCAAAATTAGAGGAAAAAAAAAGACATATTTTAAATATGTTCTGCTTTTGTCAGCCAAAGTAATTCTCCTCGCTTCTTTTCAAGTCTTGCATGTTCCTATTTTACACATCTATTTATGGGTAGAGCAGTCTAATGCAACATTCAAAGTATTAATCTTATCACCACTGAGGAAGTACTAGAAGATAAAATCAGGATTGCTCTTTGATCACTAAATGGCTTTAGAATTCTGCTCACAAACAGATCTCTCTCTCCCTTATCAAATGTCAGAGACACAGTTACAGCTCTTTGTGAAAGATATCTTTTTTCCTGCTCACACATAATACAGAGATCTTCAGATGGGACACATGCCCTCTTATTTTCAAGTTTTTAGAAGCTAAACAAATTAGTTTTATTTGTAAGCAGCAGAATGGAAATCTTTGGGCTTGTTTTCTGTGGGGGAGAGACGAAAGAAGTCATATAGGGCAAAGTAAAAGAAGAGCCTGTGTGTCATATGAAGGTTCTTGTAACATCGGAGCACAGCTACCCTGCTGCAGGAGCATAATCTCACATCCACAGTATGCCCCATGATCAAGGATGGGGGGGGAAAGCCCAGTAGAGTGTTACCAGAATGATTTGCAAGTAAATCCCTAAACTGTCACAGAAATGTTTTGGATGATGTTGATATGCATAATGAATATGCCAGTTAGGATGCATTTTAGGACATAATACACATGTTCATTACATATGTGTGTTCATACTAAAGTGAGGCATATTTATGATTCATAAATAATCAAGTTAGCCCCAGACTGGGGCTGGGCCATGGTTCATGCAAGACCAGCGTGGACAGTGGCAGAGGAGGCTGGAAGAGCAGGGGCTCACCAACGTGTGGAGGAGGGAAATGAGGGCACAAGCCAGGGAAGGGAGTCTCAAAGTACAAGGTTAAAACATCAGCATAACCAATGGGTTTTTTTTCTTTATTCAATTATCAACAATATTAGAATCTGATATTAATAATCTCATTAAAAATCTGGAAAACTGGCTTGGATTGAGTAGTAGAAGGTCAAGTAGAAAAGAGTGTAGGACTTACAGATGACCTCTCCTGCGTGAGCCCCTGTGATTACTGATCTGTACTGCTCACTGCCACGCATTGGAAAATAAGAGAAATGCTTATTTCACTGAATGAAAAAAAAATTGGCTGAAACATATATATAAAAAGATGATTTTTTGCTTTTCTATCAATCTCTCTTTTTCCCAAAGCACAGCATTTTCCTCACCTCCCCCCTCAGCCTTTGAACAGACACATTTCCTGTGTCTGTTTTGCAATGGAGTATTTCAGAATTTGATCACAGACTCTTGGTGTGCTGAGAAACACCCAGTCTTAATGTGCCCTAACAGAATGACACAAAAAAGCAAATTTATGGTCACTTTTTGAGGCAGCTTAAAGAAATTATTACCTAACATTAAACTAAATACTAGATATACTTGATACTTGCTTTAAATTACTTTCTTTTTTTCTGCCAGGAAAATGTTTTCACTGAGTGCATTTGACTAGATTAAACAGATAAATAGAGTTAAGCAGACCACTTGAGTCAATAAATTAATCAATGAGAGGAAATGTTCTCAGATTTAATGTCTAACTATACCTTGGTACGCACATACAGCCACACATACACACACACACTGCTGTTGCTTACTAAAGGCTCCTAGAAACCCAAAGAGGTTGCTTAACATCCTGGTAAAATTTCCTCCATTTTCTGATAATAAGAAAGTGACATCTTTTTGTTCGTGGGTAAGGCCACACACACCCACAATGTCATTAATCTGAACAAACCTGACAGAAGACAGCAGGATCTATCTCAGCACAGAGCCCAGGAGTGGGTCATGGCATAACAGGTCATCTTAAAAGTGACACCTCCCAGCACGTGCACAGTATGTCGAGGTGCTTATTTCGAATTTTTGTACAGAATGAAGTCAGTGAAATCACACTGGGGATGAATTTAGCCTGATGACTTTTTCTGATCTATTTCCTACAATTCTCTTAAGTATTTAGTTGCTTCCTGCTAATTATTTTTGCATTATTTTACAGCACGCTAACGTGTGCCACATGGGGCTTATGTGAAATGTTCTTTAATCATTGTCACTCAAAATAGTTTAAGTTTCTGAATGAAATTATACAGTAGTACAGGATCTGTTAGGGAAAAGTCTATGGTTCTTGTTGGATTCTTGTATGGATTATTAAAGGGAAGCAAGTACTTTCCATAAAAATCTCCTTTGAAATATTTTGCTGAAGCTCAACCCAAACTGTATTTCTGCTTTGGTGAAATTAATGGAGCTGAGCAGACTCATGATAGATGGTCTGGATAGATACAATTGCATATTTACGGAACAAAATAACATGTTCAGACCATGAACTAAGCTTGCAAAAAACAGTTTTCATTTTTTAAGTCTGGCTCCAAAACTATTTTTCTGTGTCACATGTCATAATATTTCCTATTAGTGGGTAGAATTAAGTATGCATCTTAAATCCAGGACCCTTCCATTTTTAATCAGTTTCATACAAATAAGGAGTAAATCTGGACTATTGTGAAAGTATGTGAAAACACAAAGATGGTTGCAAAGCTTAAAAAGACCAGCCTTCATTAGGGAAAAACTTTTTGTGCAGGTTGAACCTGGTACATGGACCATTTTCTCTAAAGAGAAAATGTACTATGTAAGACATGAAAACAGTTTCTCAGACACTATGAGCGAGATCCGTTTACTTTAGGTATCCTGAATCAGGTATAACATGGTTCAGCATATGCTTGAAAAAATATGAACAAGCTCAAGTTCTTTGCTTTCACCTTCATGTAGCCTTCTCCAAGTAACAGACACTTTTCTGAGTCATCTGCTGTGTGGATTAATACTGGAGTTTTCTGGATTCCTTGCAAACTATTCCAAAAAATGAATTTACTTAAACAAGCAAACACATAAACAAAAAATAAATAGTAGCTTCAGTGTCATTTTCAAACTTGGCCAGGCCAGACCCAGAATACCATGAAGTCAGACTAAGCCAATTCCTACTCCAGCACTTTTTCAGCATTTCTGTCTTTCTGAAAGTTGTTCAAATATGATCCTACAATCACTCCAAGTGTTGTGTAGGTGGTTTTGGTAGTAGATTCAACTAAGCTGTCAAACACTTTCTCAGAAACAAATAAAATGAGAGAGTGGAAAAAATAAAAAGATAGTTTTTACCTTGTTAATGCCATCATTTTAAAACACCTAAAAGGTATTTTAACTCTATATCGCTAGATCTCTTTTAAGTCCTGTATTTAGGTGGAGGTCTGCCATGTTTTCCATGACCAGGCCAACAACCATTTGCTGCTATAATTCAGGGTTCTTCTTTAATTTCTGCTCCAGCCAAAGTCTCACCACCACAATGACAGCTGCAGTTGCACAAGACATCTCAGTAGCTTGGCCACAGCCTGAATAGAGGCCAGCTGATCTCCTGGCTTCTTTTCCAAAGGCTGTGCAGCTCTTATTCAAACAGCCTCTCTGCATGGGTTATCTGGTGTCGATTTATAATTTACCCTGCTAGATACCAGCCCCTTGAGTATTATTTCACAGTCAGATAATTAATACATTCAGCTTCTTTAAAATGTTCTCTGCGGCTTTGAAATAGGAGAGGCTGGGGTGCCTAGCGCATAGTCTTTAGGCTCTGTTCCTGCAGCTGAGAGAAATGACTCACTGCCAGTGTGGATTTACTCATTAGGTCTGTTGTGCTAGTAGATGCTCTGGGGAAGCTGACAGTGACCAAATATTTCCTTTTTATCAGTGCAGCTATTTCCCTCTCATCTTGATGTAGAGCAGCTCTGGTTGTCACTGGTACGTGCTGCAATCTTATCAGATCTGCCTTTTCTTTCTTTCCTCCTTTGCTCCTGAAAAGTTACTCTGCTGACTTTCTCAAAGTACATTACCAGTGCTATTTCACAACCCCATCTCTTCAATTGTCAAAGGCATACCAAATATTTTGGTCTCAAAGGAGATAAAAATATTCAGAGGCAAAATGTATAACACCCACATGTTTTAAAAGATCTTGTCCCTCTCTGCTCTGCGCTGGTGCAGCCTCACCTTGAATATTGTGTGTAGCTTGGGGTGCCACAACAAGAAAGAAATTAAACTATCAGAGAGCATCCAAAGGAGGGCAATGAAGGCAGTGAAGGGCTTGAGGAGCAGCAGTATGAGAAGCAGCTGAAGTCACTTGGTCTGTTCAGCCTGGAGGAGACTGAGGGGAGACCTCATTGTGGTTACAACTTTTTAATGAGGGGAAGAGGAGGGGCAGGCACTGATCTCTTCTCTGTTGTGATCAGTGACAGGACTGAGGGAATGGCCTGAACCTGTCTTAGGGGAGGTTTAGTTAGGATATTAGGCAAAGGTTCTTCACCCAAAGAATGGATGGACACTTGAACAGCCTCCCTGGGGAAGTGGTCACAGCACCAAGCCTGACAGAGTTCAAGAAGTGTTTGCACAATACTCTCAGGCACATGGTGTGACTCTTGGAGCTGTCCTGTGCAGGACCAGGAATTGGACAGGAGGATTCTTGAGTGTCCTGTCCAACTCAGCGTATTCTGTGATTCAGTGATCTTCCTGTACAGAGTTTTCATTTTATTTTTTTGTATGGCTTCTGGAATTAATTCCATCCCAATCTGTCAAATAATTTACTAAGAGCTACAAACCCTCAAAATAATTGGTAAATTGAACTTTTCAAATCATGCCTTTATGTATGTGTGGAGCTGAAAAAAATTTACTGCATTTTTCACCACTTTTTGTCTTTTGTCTAAGAGAAATGAGGAGAAAAATTTCCCAGGAAGGAATTCAAGGACTGGTTTTGTCATAAGCTCCATAGTCAAAATAATAATCTTCTGTCACTAGAATTCCAAAGCAAGGGGCTTGACACTAGGGGCTTGATTTGGTGCTGCACATGAAGAGTCTGTGGTGACCCAGACATTGTGCTGCAAATGTTACCCAGTTCTTCTGTTGCTCCTCTTGGAAAACATAAGTTTGTGTATTCAGGACATCAAATTATAAAATGTGCTTAAGTCAAATCAGTTTTATTATGAGTAATTACTCATGAATTAGTAGTCAATGAATTATAATAGCCCATCATTGATGCAGTGGTTTTTTCCAAGTTATGGAATGATTCTGAAGAGAAATGATTCTGAAGAGAAAAATAAAACTACTCTGGAAGTAAAGATAGAAAGATAAAATATCTAGACTTTCAACAAGTAATACACTTGACAACAAGCCTTCTAAGCCAAGCAGCAACTTGCTTGACTTTCTTCGTCTGGAGCAGGAGAAAAAGGCTACAGAAAATAATTTATTTTTAATGAATTGTCTTTTCACTAGGATGGAGCTGATATAAGTATAGGATAGCTCTTTCATGTTCTTAATTTCTTTTAAATGACCCCAGTGTTCCACAATGCTTTATCAAGGGAAGCCTCTGATGTTTATGCAAGTAGACCATGTTTCTTATCTCCATGGTTCACTCACCACACTCTGCTTGTAATTCATACACAAAATTCTCTCTGTGAAAAGGAAATGTGCACAGTGTTCATATGTCTGTTTTTCTTCCTCACTCTGCTCCTGCATCAGTATTGCAAAGCATGTGAGTGACAATTTCCAATTTAAATACCTGGCTTCACATGCTCAGTCAGATATAGAGCAGAGCTCTTGAGATAGGCACTAGGGATATACATAGATGTCAGCATTACAAGCTGCTCAGTTATCATTCCTCAAAAAAACCTTTTTAGGGTCCTTTTTGTAAGGCCGTTTGTGCTTTGGACTCTTTTCATGTGAGCAAAGCTAAAGCTTTTTGACTGTGCCTCTGGATCCTATGGGATGGGCACCAGTTCATAGCAGCACATGTAGACTCTGTTGAAACTTTCACAGGTGACATGCATTTGGTCTGATTCAATAGAATAGAGGAGCTGGAAGACCTTAAAACCTTGTTATGCAAAAGTTTGAAAGTATTTTTTTCTCAGTCCCTAAATAACAAAACACTTGCCTCCCCCTCACTCCTCTTACCACATATTCATAGCAAGAGATTTACTCCAGTAAGCATGTCCATTTCTTTTAGAAACTCTTTATAACAAATGATCACTTTCATAAAATCACAGAAAAGAGTTCTCCAATGAACTTTGAGGATATGTCTTCAGTGCTAAGTAACAGAAAGCCTGGGAGGTTGCTTGAACACTGGAGCTCTGATTGTGCAGACTGTTTTATTATTTGCTCTGTGCTGTCAGTTTTCTTCAGGACAATGTTGCTATAGAAGGGACAGGACATCAGCCAGTCCGTGTGACTGTCCCAGGACCAGTAATTAGCCCTGAGGCCAATTAGACATGGCCTGAAAGGTTATGGAGCCATCTTTTCTTCTCAAAATAGAAAATATGCAGTAATTTGTTCTGTTTCTATATGAATTAAATCTAATCAAAGAGCTTTGTGGGCTGAATACTCCAAGGGTGTGCTGCCCAACAGCTTCTAGTATTTCTGAATTTTGCTCTGCTTCTACTGACATCAACAATCTCTCATTGTCACAAATGAACATAAATAACTTGCTGCCACCTCTCACAAGCCTCAAAGTCTAATATTCCAGGAAATTTACAGTAAAATAATCATATGCATCACTTCTCAAGCCTTAGGACAGAGAACTTCACTGCCAATGTAGTCCTTATTTTAAGGGGCTGTAATGCCAGCTCACTGCACTCTCTGCATAGACACCAACCCACATATCTCTATGGGAACAATTTGAAAAAACATTCAGTAAAGTCATCTCAAAATTCTCCCTGGGCTGTGAATCTTGGAAAACCTTTGGGAATGCAGGAGGTAATCCCTAGCAGGAATCCTTGTAACATGTTTGTTGTTTGTTGTTATAACAGAATAAGCCTGTCTTAGATGATGATATATGGAGTCAGTACTGCAAGGCATCAGTGACACTAATTTCTCTGTTAGACTGCAGTACCTCTCAACATCTTCAGAAAGGCTTTATGAAACTGAGCAAGGGCAGAATTTGGCCTTGTAATTCTACTCCTTAAGCTGAATAAAGCCCAGTTATGACCAGAAATACTGTTACCCTTATTCAAGACATCCAGCCACTAAGGGATGTAGAGATTACTGTTCATTTTTAAGGCAATGTAGATATTTTCATACAACTATTCACCAATGCAAATATTTTTAACTTTGTGTGTGTGTGCATGCATGTACATGTACATGGATTTTTCCTTTCAGATTTGCTGAATTTTCTTCCTTCTTATTCTGTTTTTCCTAATGCAAATAACTTACAGGAGTAAAATGGAATAACATTAAGGAAAGTTTCACTTCTACATTCTTAAGAGACAGGAGTTCTCAGAGCATGAAACACCCCTACACAGGACTTGTACCTGCACATCCAGTCTCAAGTCCTTTCTGTTACCCAGGCCTGTGAGGTAATCAGATGAAGAGCAGTTGTTGTTAGCATAAAACCCAGCAGCAGAGAAAGATGTAGTCCCCTGTCCCCACCACCATCATGAATTCCCAGATCCCAGAAAACAGTTATAATCACCAGATTAATAGCCTAAGCATCAAAACCTTTCTTCCTATCCATAAGCTGTGAGCAGTCCAACAGCTGCCTCCACCTCCTCTATATTTATCCACACAAGTCTTGTGGATGTCCCAGGATGCTTCTCAGTTGGTTGTGCAACACTCAAAGCCCCCGTTGTTACAAAAGAGACTTTCAGTTCCTCTCAGCAGGCTGCTATGCTATGGGCCTTCAAATCAAAAACAGACTCATCTGGGGTTCCTCTTCTTCTTTTTAATGTGCCTTCTCTCTAGAGATGCCTCCCCACACTTAAATTGCCTTTCCTCTTTTGCCAGTATTAATGTTATGCATTAGATATTTGGCACAGATGGAATGTATATTTCCTCACTCCCTATTTCAGCCTGTCTTTTTTTCCTAAATGAAAGCAGACTTCAGAGCATCCACCCCTTGTGGCCAATCTCTCTGTGCTACCTGATTTTCCCTCATGCAAAACTCAGGGAATCATGAACATCTCAAAAAATGCCAGTATGTAACTTAGAAAACCCTTAATAAATTACCCACAAAAATATGGCACTGCTCTGGGGTGCCTGTTCATTTACAAGCAAGAAGCGTACTTGACATGAAAGTGTAGAGGAATGGAGTGCCAATATTTGAAAAGGATTTTTCTGGATCATATCTTTCTGGCTTTCAAACTGTTCTTTAGATTATTAAGACATTTTAGTTCAATTTATCCTTTCAGAACAAGGGCAACATTATGTCCTATGTATCATTTAAAGTCTAACAACTCTAAAAAGAATATTATTACTGCTTACAGAACTCTTTATTTAAGAGGTTATTCCCCTCTTCTTGCTCCACCTATGAGAGGAAAATGAGCAGGAGTTGCTGCAGACAAAGTCAGGCTCAGACAAGAAGAATTTGAGGCAATAGTGGCAGCCACTGCACCGTACCTCTCCATGATGTCACTGCCAATCTGGCACATGCAACAACTCCACCACATTTACCATAACTGAGCACATCAGGATCATTACAGACAGCTGCTGAAAATGCTAAAGTTTACATAAATTTCAAGATTTCTTACAGAAAACACAGCGTTTTTTCTTATCCCCTACCTCCAGCAGCTTGCAAAAATCCAAACATATAATACTTGCATTTGGTAGACTTTGCAAGTGTGTTTAGGTCTTTTCTGTTGTTAGTATGGTGTTTTGCTTTGAAAATGAGATCTTTATTATTATTATTATTATTGACACTTACTCTTTCCTTTGGGGAAGTTCCATCTGCCCTCACTTGTGTGAAACAGGACACCACCATGTTGTCCACAGACAACATGTAAAAATTAAGCACTCATTACACAAATAAACAGGGTTATCAATGTGTAAGAGGAAGGGAGTAAGCCTCATTTTTCGGATGGGGAGTTGAGCTGTGAGAAAGTGCCTGATCATATTTTCCTTAAACAGTAAGAAGAATGTGCTGGTTTCATTACAGATGTATGGATAATGTATCACGGAATGACGGAATTAACTGGATTGGAAAACACCTTTGAGATCATCAAACACATTCTATGACCTGACACCAGCCTATCAGCTAAACCATGGCACTGAGTGCCACATCCAGTCTTTATCAGTTTGTATACAGGCCCCTTGTTGTATTGAGGAGGCAGAGGACATAAACGTCCCTTGGGGACAAAAATCTGAACTTCTGGAAGCTAATACTACAGCAAACTAGTTTCATTAAAATTATGGAGCCCCAGTGAGTGCATGTGTCCACTGGAGCTGCTGGAGGCAGGGCTCAGGGGGAGCAGTTTAGTCACAGCTCAGTGGGAAATCAGGGTCAGGCAACAATGAGTCTGCAGCAGTGCTCAAGGATGTGGTAAATGATCTGCAGCAGCTGGAAACTGGAAAAAAATAGTGTAGATACTAGATTTCAGAGAAGCACTTTAAGGTGGAATTTTTCAAGATTAAAACATTCAGATTTTGGTTTTTTACTTCTTGTGTACCAAAGAGATGAGCAGCACAGCTGATTAGACAGCTTTCCTCAATGTTTATAAGGTAATAAGAATTCATTGAGTGTGTTTGATCTTTCCTATTAGTGTCTTCATTTTTCTGTTGGAAATATCCAAATCTTGCAAGTCTTGAGCCAAATATTATCTGTATGAAATCTTTGTCCTAGTACTTTATCCTCTCTTGCAACATCATTCACATGTTAGTTGTTCTGTTGCCAAATTCTTCAAAACTCTGAGTAACATCCCTTTTACTGACTCTCAGCCAAATCAAGTAACTGAATGCTTTCTGTGTTCTTTGCATTCAGGTTGTAAACTGCCATACAATGCTACTGACTAAATTTATTTCAATTCTCTCAATTTTCCCTTTACCCTCCCATATGGGCCTAACTTCCCCTCCTTCGCTGCTTTCCCTTACTTCTTGGGTGAATAACAACATATGCCTCAGTGAAACACAAACCCACCTGTTTTTAAACACTATTTGTCACACCTCCTCCCCCAGACTCAATATCCCAAAGTCCACATGTTCTGTGTAAGGTAAAATCTGGTACTAATTTTGAATGGCTGGTCATAGATCTAGGCTGGCTTTTTTTTTTTTTTTTNGGAGTTGAAGGGAAATGGAGAATAACTCAAAGGCCATCATTTAAGTAAAGTGCAAGTTTTCCATCAATTAAATGACAGCCAAGACTGTGAAGTCCAGAACAAGCTCCATTTTTGGAAAGAAAAACTAATGCTAATTTAATGAGACTCTTGATATAAAAAGAGACAAGACCTGAAAGAGAAGACAAACTAGTTTTTTATTTTTTCCTAGGATGGACACAACAACAGTGGTCCAACAAAGCAGGGTTATTTCAGGAGATAAGCTCACCTGTGAGGAATGCCATTTACTCAGGTGTTTTACTTTGCAGTTGCTATGTTAAAACTTCCCCAAAAATACCAGGAATTCATGTGGGTGTTTTAAGAAAGGTCCATTTCTAAGACCTTCTTATAAGAAAGTATCAGTGATAGGGACCTCTAAAAGGACAAACCTCTTCCTGTTAGTTATTTAAGTAACATGGAAGTACAAAAGCTGCCGATGAAGAGCAAAAAAGAGGAATAAACTAGTCTTGGAGGATTACAGCACAAATCTGTTGTAGAAAGGATTACATGGGTCTAGTTGGGAGGTTTGCCTCTGCAGATATGTCTGAAATAAGCACCAACACTAACGTCATTACAGCTCCCTTCAGATTTAAATAGTGCAAAATATAGCAGTTTATTTCTTTCTCCAAAAGACTGCTACTATAGATTTGCAAACCAAAGTGGAAAGGAAGCTGTTGGAACAAGCAAGAAAACAGATGTTTGTGAAATATTGGCTCCAGAAAAACGATTACACATTTTTAGAAATCTCTTCAATTGGAAGGTAGAATTTTGGATTACATATGTTAAGACACAGGCTGAATCTATAAGGGTTTTAAATGCCTCCGCACTTCAAGTTCCTAAAGATCCATGCATGCTTTACATGTGGAACACATCTCTGAGATTAGGTCTTCAAGTCTTCATTTTCGTGAGCAGAGATAATATATGGAACTGTTAGGATATGATGAGCAGACATTTCAATCATATTTTGCCAAAGTATAAATGCTTGTAAGAGGACTAAAGTGGTAAAAAGCATGGCTGAGGTATGATAAGCCTGAACAGCTGGATGAAAAAGCCACCTTGTATAGAAAATTCATACTGAGCTTAGTGTTAGTAAGTGGAACACAGTATTGTCTAAGCTCTAACTTCCACAAGTACACAAATATACAAATTTTAATGGTGTCTACATCTTTCTAAACACATCTTGAAAGATTCAACTTCAAACATGCTAATCCCAAGCTCTTTTAAAATTCTGTTTCATCCAACTCTACTCATAGACTGTTGTAGAGCTGTTCAACTTGTATTAGCCTAACGACTTTCATACTTGAAAAATATAACTATTTTATGAGGAATGTGGGCTATGTTTGCTCACATTTAGATAAAAACATGCAGATGATAGAGCAAATGATATCACATAAAATATCACAAAAAATTCCCTCAGTGATTATTAGGTTTCTTTCCTGTTTGCCAGTCATTTAGGTGCACTCCCTGTCTGCCTGTAATTCTGGAGGTTTACAGCTTGATTTAGATGGACACATCCCTCTCTGCAGATAATCTGCGAGGAGAGCACTTCAGACTTAATTACTGTGTGCTCTTAGTGGTAAGCAATATGTCATTTGGGCCATATGGTTTACTTTGTGCTGTCTGGTTGTGCAATGGCAATGCTGAAATAATGAATGATGAGACATACTTCCCAGATGAAGTTTCAGATGAATGACTATTCATGGTAGCTACCATAAGAATTTCATTATTTACTTATGTTTTCCATGAATATTCTTCTACTCGTCCAAACAATAAATTCAGTAACCAGAGGAACAAACTTGTTCTGCAGATTCTGAGAAACAGATTCTGTTGAAGAATTCCCTAAGCTTCAAGCCCTTTTCAATATGAAGAAGTGAATTTCTAAAAATGCAAAGCAGGTAATTGCTGCATTTCTCCCTGTTTTAGTTTGTTTTCCTTTTTTGTCCCTGGAGGAAAAAAAAATTGACTAAAACTGTTGGGTTTTTTCATGAAGTTTCACAAGAAAGGAAGAAGGAGGAGGACTCCAGAAGCTCCTGAATTTTAAAACCAGCTCCAATAACACATTTTTCTGTGATTGTTGGTCAATTATGTCATGTGACACACCAAGAGTGTTTGTTTTATTTTCAAGCAAATAATGGACAAAAAATCAACATCTCTGATAAAGCTGGCCTTTCATTTGTGAAAAACCTATCATCTGTTTTCAGTCTGCTCACTCTATTGAACTTAAGCTTCACTCTTTTCTGGATTTCAGAGGGAGTATTTTTGTAACTGTGGAACACAACATATCCTTTGGAAGGCTTTGTGGTCAAAGGTGTTGTATAACCACCAACTATTTATTATGAAATGAATGTACTCTTTTTCAAGTGAATTCCAGCACGAATATCATATGACATGACTGAGAGGAAGTTTATTTATTCTATAGACCAAAGTAGTATTTGTCTTAATAAAATGATAACATTGTTCATTTATCTTTGGAGAATTAATCTGATATGTCTCTCAGTTAAGTTTTAGGGCAGGATTTTTCCACCCTGATTCACCTTGTCAAGTATTTTTTTCATGTGAACGGGCCTACATAAAGTTCAGGTCATAGTATGTGTAAAAGAAAAGAGGGAACAGCCATGTCTTAGGGTCTATTCTGGGCAGCCCTGAGTCTAGCAATGACATTGACTGGGAATATAACTGAAATAATCTAGACAGTAACATTCTTACATTGGAAATAAGGTAGCATCAGCCAAAAGAAAAAACAATCAGCTTTAATTAAGCTAGTCTATGAGAAAGATTAGAGACAATGGCAGTTCTTCCCTTTGAAAATAAAATGTTTCAAAATGACCCCAGCAAAAATCTACATAGAAATAACTTGAAGAAAAGGATGGAAGGATTTATTCAAATAGTCTTCTAAATATTCAGAAAACTAGAGTAAATAAAGAGTAGTAACTTTGGTGTCAGTCTGCAGTGAGAGTTCTCCTTCCTTTGCTCAAGTGTCTTTTCTTTGTGGGAAGAGAGCGGAATGAGACAGACTAGTATGTATTGAGTAAAACGAACTTTTTTTCACAAAAGTGTATTCTAGTCTGCCAGTACTGCTTATGCAAGATCTTTGTGGAATACTCCAACCACAATACTTCAATGGATGACTTTCATTCAATAAATATTGACCATAATGTGAGTCCAAGGTCCATGGCCATCACAACAACAGTTACAAAATGTCATTTCTCACTTAGCTGTGGCATATAAATCACAAAGGCGTGGAGCAGGGTAGGCAAAACTTGTCTTTCCACCTTCCTCTGAGAGGCCATGTCCAAGCCTGTGCTTAAGGCAAGACATAGAATTAGCCAGAGCAACAAGGTCTAGCTCATGTAGCAAATCCACACTTGATCTGCATCTGAAGTGTTTTTTCCACACACAGCCTGCAAACAAACTCACTCTTAGCACTGTTTGTTACTCATTTATCAATATTACTGACATCTCCTATGTGCTTTTACCCTCAAAACATCAAATTCAAATAAGATAGAAAATAAATATAGCAAAATAGAAAGGAAAGCAAAGCTTGTATGATCTTCAATAGGGCCATGTTTATTTTTGTATTTTAAAATGAATTACTTAAAAGTCTCAATTCTCTAATTCCTATGCATGTGCAACATTTATCTTCAATTGCATCTTACAAAAACACCCCTCTGATAGCCTTCAGGCCAGTCCCTATGTTTTTGGGTTTTTTTACTTTTTAAACTCAGAAAGCCCCAAATAAAGGAATTATTTTTCTTTAGTATTATTTTGCAGTCATTTGCCCCTCCCCACCCCCAGGAACTCCAGCAGAACATTCCTATTTTATTCAGCATTTCAGATACAGTCCAAATTTCCCTACCCTCTATTTTGAAATTGAGTAATTTGGTAAGCACCAAAGAGCAATTAGCACACTCATGAACATGAAATCTGCATGATTTATAATATCTTAGCAACTCCTTCTTTGAGGAATATCTGGGTCCTGCTGTAACTCCTGGCAAGATTCATTCAAAATATTCACAGCACAAAAATTCAGACTGTGGCTTATGATTTTGGTTCCTGAGATCCCAGCTTTGCTTCTCCGCTTTTTGTCTACCACATGACTGCTGTGCTGTAAATCCACCTGGAAATTTGTGACGGTGCAGTGACACAGTCATGACTGTCACTATAAATCTAAACCTGAATGCTGTCAGCAAGCTTCCCTTCCTTCACTGCTGCATTTTTAATGCCTGAGCTAACTAAGATTGTTCAAATTGCTTCAACCATTTAAAATATTTATGCTGCTACGGAAGTCTTAAGGTCATAAAGAAATGGAAGTAATGTATTACCGGAGCCAGTGTTTGTGATTCTTCTTTTTCTTGCTACATGACTCACCCCATTCAGCTATTTAAAAGTGAACATTTTTTGAAAAGACTGGCTCCCTCACTCAAAGGACTCTTTGCTGTGGTACAGTGACTGCAAAACAGACCCCAGATTTTGAACTGAGGGAATGAAACAAAAAGGAAAGTATAAACACTGATTCCTGTATTATTATTTGTAGACATTGGTGTTGCACTATATGATCGGCCAGAGAAAGTCAAAGGAAAGACAGCAAATACAAAAATGTGTATTCAAAATCCATTCAAGACCTGTCCTGGAAACTCAGTTTCTAAAATAAACAAGGCTTAAAACATCTCCACACTTACAATTAGAAGCAACTGTGAAGAAGCTGCTGTTTATTCTACTGTACTGGTTCAGAGGGGAAGGATGGTGAAATTTGTATCCTGGTGGGACTTCATTTCTTACTACTCCCCCTTGATCAAACCTAAATTCCAGAGCCTAAGAGGCAAGCAGAAACCTGGCTGTGTACAGGCTCCAGGTCTGCGTATCTGTGTTATTTGGATTTTGTACAGATTTCTAATTCCAGGGAGGAAAAGGCTTAGAGTAGTTTTTAGACATGGGTAACACTGCGGGTTAATTTATCATAACAATTTTCCTGAGGGTTTTCAGGTTACCTTATCTCAGTTTCTTACCTTGTCTCTCTTCATTCAGTGTCCCAGCTCAGCAAGCAGGGCAGGGCACAGTTGCCCTGTTCTGCACCTCACTATCAGTACAAATCAATTTCTAGTCAGAGACCTTACAATGGGACTAAAATATTTTGGTACTTCTAAAAATATTAGAAGCATTTGAGTGGAATTCTAGAATTATTTGCTATTAATGGAAGTTTATTTTTACTGGAGAAATAGAATGATTACTGATAATATAGTGAACTTTGTTAATCAGTAGACTATTTTTGAAGCAGAGGCTACAGAGGGCAAAATGTGGTGATGTATTTTTATTTTCCTTTTCTAAACAAAAAAAAAAAGTGATATTTTTGATTCTACAACATCTAACTTATGAAGTTAAAATAGTCATAGCACAGACACTGCTCCTCAGCCTAGATCATATCTCATAATTTCAAATCTGTTTCCTACAAAATATCTCAAAGCTCAAGAATGTGGTACACTGGTGAATTTTAGATAGTCTGACATGAGGCATTTGCCATAATGTAAACATTATTAATGTTGGCCTGCAAGGCTCTGTTTATTTTTATTTAATAATGGAAAACAGCATGGAAATACTTAAATTTTTAGAAAATATGCCTGAGTTTTTAAAGTCTGTAGCATAAGAGATAGTTCACGGTATAATTTTTTCCCGGTGGCACTGCAGTTTTTAATGAATGTGTGTGTGATGCAACCCATCAGGTCACTGAATCCCAGCTTGGCTTGAAACGTTTGCCCTGCTGGAACTCCAGGGACTGTGTGCCCACAGGTGATCTCAGAGGGCCGATTACCACAGTGACCCAACGTGCCCACCTCTGGAAATAAAACACATTAACCAGGTCTGACTGTGCTTCCTTCCTTGCCTTGCAGAATATACAATATTTATGATTAAGCCCGGTAAATGAAAATCAGAGCAGTTTCTGTGCTCATTCGAGCTGCACAGTCTTATTCTGGCTGATTCATTCATTGAGTCAGGCATTCATGCATGCAGTCATTCATAAGTAATGCCACGCTTCCCTTCAGCATGCAAGAATGATTTACCTCCCTGCTGCCTTTCAGTGTTTGTTCAGAAAGCACACTAAGCTAGAGGGTTTCTTTTTCAGGCTTTGTTCTTATTTTAAAGAAACAGTGTTACCTAAATGCATGCGTACAGGGTGCTGTACATGGAAGTGAGCACATATGTCTGTAAGAAATGGTTGCAATCCATAACATCCCTCACAAAATAGTCTGTCTTTTCTTGGCATCCATAAGAAGTGGATGTAAGTAAGTAAGTAAGATTTCAGCTCTTACAAGTAAGATTTCAGCTCTTTTTATACTCATGCTTTGCCATAAGTACGCCTATAAAAACAGAGACTTTTAAACCTTCACAAGGACTCCTAGAAGAGGACTGGTAACATCCTAGCCTCATGAAAAGAAACCTGAGGCACCAGCAGATTTTCTGTTATCAATATTTTTTGCTAATTTCACCACCTAACAGGAAATAAAAACATAGAATGTCACAGACCAAAGAAGAGCCTTTGATATGTGCAATTTGAAGGAGCCATGAAGAATGAAGATCGGCAAGAGCTGAAGACCGGCAATAATGTGTGCTTGAGTCTTGTAAATTCATAGGGTAGGGGACTGACCTCATTAAACTTTACACAAGTAGAAGAGAGGTTATAATGCAGGCTAATCATTTTAGTATTCTCCCTGCTTCAAGATTGGAGTGAGAGTAAGCTTACATGGAATGAAAGCACCAGGTGACACTGCCTGCATGATTCCTTGTCTCGTGGCACTAGCTAATTTGTCTTTATAGTGAAATTACAAGGCCAACACAAATAAATATCAAAAATACACAGCTCAGGGCGGCCCTCACAACTGAACCAAAATTCTGAGTGCAGACACACTGAGTGAAACAGAAGGGTTATGCAGCTTGGGTGCCTCCTCCCCTTTTAGGAAGAACAAGAGACTTTTTTTTCCTCATTTCTAAATAGACTTCTGAGCTGTTGAAAAAGCTGGCCTTTGACAATGTGGTTTGGCTTTTTTCATGTACATCCAGAGACAAAAAAAAGTAAATGAAAGCTAAGAAGCTTTCTAGATGTAACATGGTCATACCTCCCAAACATCTGGGATATCACAATTAGAAACCCTTTGTGGACATATTTTCATTAGTCACAGAAAAAGACAACTCATTTTTTCCCATTTTCTCAAGATTTCAAAGCTCTATCTGAATCCTTAAATATTAGTCATTAAATTATGTCTCAAGCTAAAGGAATTTCATGCTTTGAAATATTTTTGATGTTAGCAGATTATTTTATTTGTCTGTTTTCCTTTTTAATTTTGGTTCCTTAAAAAGGAACTTCAGTTTATCTTCCATTATTCTTCTCTTTTCTAGCTCATCAAAGGAGACCCTTAGGAAAAGGTACATAATCATATTAAAGAATAATGTTTTGAAATTCTCTACTTTATTTTGAAATATCTGGTAACAGCAGGACTTTAAAAAACCTGTTTAAATGATTTACCATTCTTCTTTTTAATCGGATTTTCAAGGAAATCAGAGTTGTTTTCTTTGAATTTTTGTTTCCTTACTTTACAATGTATGTAACATATTGCTCCAACAAAAAAAGCAGTAACATTGGATGACATTTCTCTACTGTCTTTGAAGTTCTGAAGAATTTTCATTATAAGAATTTACACTACTTAGGACACTGTGTGGCCATTATTCAAGGTAGCAGTCTACTGCTGACCTTAACAGTCTATAAGGAAGAAAAGTGTATTTGCAGGCAATATAGGCATAGTCATGTTATGGATTTACAGAAGTGTTTGACTGAGAATTATTTTTAAAGGAAAAGTGAATTTTTCACTAAGTTATAATTTCTGTAGGGTGGTTGGCTAGTTCAGAAAATATTGGTTGCTTCTCAGAAGAATCAAACACCCCAAAATCTGAAATACTTTGGTAGTAGAACTTGGTTTCTCTGTAGTTATGACTTTTGAGTCAGATTTTGTCCAAGTAATAAATGAAAGTTGCATACTAAAACTGTGAATATTTCATTTTTACTTTGGAGAATTTCATCCTTGTATTGTGTTGAAAAAGCAGCCTTCCATTGGAATCAATAAATGGACCCACCTCTCTGAAAGAGATCTCAAACTCATATACAATGAAGCAAAACCAGATGCAGATGTGGATGGGGTAGGAGGAAGATATGCCTTGTAGTGCTGCCATGACCATGGGAATTGACTAGTCTCACTTGGACTCAAGATTTATAACCCTAAACTTCCTACTAACTACTTTCTATAAACTTCTCTGCACTCTGCACATTCCAAGCTTTAAAATCCATTGTACTTGACCACTTCTCCAGGACACAATGCAAAAGCTTGCTCCACAGAAGTTATATGTTTAATTCAGTATTACTATTATCTCATATAAAGTGATAAATGCCACAGTAAATGCAGTAGGTCCTTTTCTGGCCTGTGTTTTTCACCCAGCCTGGCTACTTTTCTATGTAGTTGGGTACTGACCCACAGTTAGAGCATGGAATGTAACCTCTTCCTGATCAAACAACATTTGTGAAAAAATATTAGCCTGAAGGGTTGATACACTGGTTTTACATATCTACCTGATCAAAGAGCCTAATATTCTCTCTTTGCCTGAGGCAGAACAGTGGAACCACAATGAACTCTCAGTGTCTCTCCTTATGATACTCAACACTAACACAACAATTACTGTTAGAGTAAAGCGGCAATAATCAGCTGTGTGGTTAAGTGTGAGGCTGGGATGTCCTGACATAGGAATGACTGGGCAACATTTCAGTCCTCATAATAAACCTCAGAATCATAAATTACAAAGAAACAGAAGTTTTTAAATTGTATTCATTTTTCAAATGAGGACATGAACCTCAAGTGTGCATCAGCATCCAGAACTGAACGCAGAGCACGGGGGTAAATCACTGTTTGGCAGGTAGTGATCTGCCAGAAAGTCTCATTGTAGGCCAGTGAAGTCTTTTCTGCTTCATTTTAAATTCTTTCATTCACTTTGCTGAAAGCTCATCAGTGACCCTCTTCCTCTGTTCTGACCATGTGCTCTTTGTAGTAAGGATGTCTGAGGAGAAGTCTCCAAGTTAGCTGAATGGAAATCCACTGATTTTTCACAGTCAGGAAGAAACCGTACATGGCTGAAACATAACGACAGACAATAATTTTTTCCTAGGACCTACTTCTGTTCTTTATGGGCAAATTAGACTGTCACACTAACTTCTTATGTAAAACAAAATTTCTGATTTCCATATACTGCGTAAAGATGAGTATTGGAAACTGCCAAGTGTACAAGATAACATCCTCAGCAGGATTGAACTGGTGAGAACCACTGGCTGTTAAAACTGCTCTAACTTGTTAGTTTGTCTTTGTACTTCAGCAAGTGTCCCTTTATTAATTCATTGCATGCTATCTAAATCTCAGGTTGCAAGTCTTGTGGAACAGATATTGGTTTAGGATTATTACTCAGGACAGTGCAGAGGGCATCATATCCTCTTCAGTAGCCTGACCACAAGAAAAAGAATGAATAATCACTATTCTGAGTCAACAAAATGAGCATGTTTCATATGTTAACCTCCACAGAGGCACAAACAGCTCAGTCATCAACATGCTGTTCATCAAGGCATTTCCAAATACCAACTCCTCTAAGAACCAGGATATTATGGGTTGAATAGCATTTCTGCTCTACTTTTCCCTTTCTCTTTGAATTCATTTAGGCACCTTGAAGCCACATGTAGAAGTTGCAGTGACACTGGAGGAGGCCGAGTTGATTATTTTCTGCTTCATGGTCTGCTGAGACTCCAGGCACCAGGTTCTTTATGGTACTGATTACCCTCACATTTTAGCCCATTAAGCATTGCGTATCTGCTGAGCTATCCAACTTTTATTCAGAAAGCTAAAAATCTGTGCCACCATCCAGCACACTGCAGATGTCCCAGATATTACAGCAGCACAATCACTCTACTGTTTAGAGTACTTTGTTCCTCTCTCTATGAATTATAGGGTGTCACATCATAGCATGTGTTGCTGAAGTAGGAGGTAACCCAGCATGATGTGACATAATGGGATACAGCCTTGTGGGCTCAGGGAAAGGGGTGGGAAGGGAAATACAGCTACATCCATATCTGAGGAAAAATCACTGACCAAAAATTTAGCTAAGCTAAATTTGATTACATAGCTATAAAAAGTAGACTCAAAATCTTTATTTGTATTTCTGTTAGCTCATAACTTGTGCTGATTGCAAAGATGACCCACTTAGCCAGCATTAACAGCCTCTGTAATTTGAAAAGTTCTGCAAAAGCCCTTCAGTTTCAACAGTCTGGAACAGACATGGGGTGGGGTTTAAAGCCTGTATGTTTCCGTCAAAAACATGTTTATGATTTCTTGTCAAGCTCATCTCTTCTCACTCCTCTCAGCCTTGCAGCTCCTTGGCATCAAAAGCCTACCAAAATCCACCAGTCTGTCCTAGGTTCAAAGTTCCCTTGTTTTCAAAAAATAATTTTAGTCCTTTTGTTTCTCATTTTATGGCAGATCAGAAGGAAAAGTTACAGTGACAAAATTATTTGTGGAAAGGCTTTACTGCTCTCCACATAACTCTACTCAGAAGCTATAGAAAGAACCAAATTAATAGCAAAACTGCTGTTTGCCATGGCACATAAAACCAATTTCTTGGGAGACATTTAGGGTTTAGTCACACACCAGGCTCTTGTCCCTCTTTTTCTTTCCCTACGTATACCTAAGTATACTTAGCAACAGGCAAGCCTCATTGAGTCTCTCAAGAGAGGGATATATTAGCCTGCAGCCTTATTGCTCTCAAGGGAGAAATACTTTCCCTGTCCTAGAATAATTGTTTGTAATTGCAAAGCATACCCTAACAAAATAAAAACAAGATTCCCTTTGGCAAACTCAGACAGGCCAAAGGTTATTTATTGTTTACAATATCATTACACATTTGAACTCAGTCATGAATCAGAATTCTAAGGGCCACCTTGCTACATAAAGATGAATCTCAATGTATGTTTTTATATCCCTCCATTTCTGACTATGACTTTTATAAGTGGGTCATTGAATTAGCGAAATGCAGACAACAAAAAGCACTGGAAAGGCATTCTGGGCAAAGTGCTTGTCTTTTATTAATGTGGTACTTGTTCCATTGAGTGTTTTTGAGCAATATGAACAGGGATAGTTTCTGAAAGCAGAAAAAGGGAAGTGAAGAAACATTTTGAATGACTGAGAAAGTTTCAGAGAACAAAAAACAGTCTTTCACCTTCTAATTAAGAAAATGCATTATATACTGTAATCTTTCTGAATGCAAATGTTTATGTTCTTATTAGGTCCAACTCTTGTTTCAGCTCCAGTTTTAGTATTTTCTGTTAAAGTCCTGAACCAAAATCAGGATTCCCTTCCATGGTTTATCAGGTTGCTGGCACCCAACATTTTCTTGCAGTTGTTTGCTTGTTTCTGAAAGGTGACTCACAGAATTAGAGTCATGTGTTAGTATGTCCCTGCACAATTAGTGAAGATCTTTATTCATCTGTTCCAAACCTACTGGCTCCATCAGGTGCACATCAGGAGGACTTGCTTGAGTTCCCTCTCTAACTGTACTCCTACATCAACAGAAAAATCTCTTCCCAAACGTTGATTAATTCCAGAACAAAGAGTTTAGTCACTGTATGCTTTCCCTGCAATTTAAATGTTTATAAAAATCAACCTAATAAACCTACAAACTCTGTCTGTAAGGACCTGTCTGATGACTCAGTGCATGTTACAGATGAGAACTGAGATGGAACAGAATCAGCAACTCTCTGCATCCTTGCTGAAGATGCCATACCTCTGAATGTGAGCAAACACGAGCAAATAAACCTAAAGTACATCTCTCTACTCCCTGTAGGCAACTAACTCAACTCAATTTTTAAAAAATATTAATGGACATCTTGCTGTATGCATTTTAAAAAATAAGAGATAAACTCACTTTTGCTTTATGCTCCCTGAGTTAACCCCATTTCTCTTGACTTTGAATTGTGTTGAAGGTTTATAATAGACATAAAATTTGTTTTTCTATATTTTCCTATTTGCTAGTTGTTATTTGAAACTTTACTGTGTTTTGAAAAAATGATTTAGCAAGATCAACCAGATGTTCCTTTTGGGTTGATTTTTCAGCCTGAGCAAACAGAGAATGAATTTTGGTCTGAATTTCCATTCTTATTTAGACACAGTCCCACCAATGGTGAGGAAGTTTTTTCTCCTCCCAACAAGCATCTGAGACAGATCACAGAAAGGGGAGGGGAAACAATGATTTTTTTTCAGATGCCTAATCTGCATTTATTGCTCACAGGCCCAGGGACATACAGATCCCCAAATTTAGAGTCAAGGAGCAAACTTCTTATTTCAGGTTCTTCTGGAATTTGAGAGGTTGAGGGCAATAAATTAGTTCACCTTTTTATATAGCATGGTTCACTTTGCTGCTATGATCTAGGCATCTTTTAAATGATACTTTTCTTTTTCAGCACTAGTGACATTTTGTTCACTTGTATCTTCAGACAGTGACAAATCTGGTGGGGTGTTTTGTTCAGTTGAATTTTGAAGTATTAGATCTGACTGATGGTTTCATAGGAATGGAGAATGTTGTGTTAGACCAGGTGAAAGTGCTACTGAAAGAAAGCCCAGTAGCCGGTTTCCTGCAATGGCCCAGCATGGGTGTGTAGGTGGGAAAATAAGAACAGCATGAGCATGTGTAGAGATATTAACCCACAATACTTTCCCAGCCTGCAGAATTCTACCAAGCAGGGCTGTCTGATCCAGAAACACTCTTTTCATGCTTAGGAGCAGCCCAAGCTTGCTGGATTTTCAGTTAATTAATTTGATGAATCCAACCACTTCTTTAAGGGCTCCAAGACATTCACAAGTGGCAAGGAAATCTGGTAATGCCTATTGGAGCAAAGATCACTTCTCTGATATCCTACATACTACAGATGGACAGATGGGTGGGAGGAATTCACTCCTTCTTTAAATCTAAATTTATTCAGAGTGACAACAAGTGGTCCCATGCACCTGATGATCGGAAGGGTTGGCTGGTTTGGAAAAAAAAAAGGTGTGTGAAATTTTACAGCTGGTTTTAAACTGGCCTTTATAGTATACAGAGTGTTTAATTTTCCCCCCAAAAAGACCAACTTAATCCCAATTGTTGTTGATAACGCTGGATCTCTGAAGACTTCACTTAAATATGCACATCCTGCCAGTTTTAGTGGTGCAGCCATTAGTGGGTTAAGGCTTTCATTTCTCAGCAGAGGCTTTTTGTTTTGGTAGAGCTTTATTAATTTTATTATAAAGCACCAATGATGGAAAAGACTTCTAACTGTCTGTCTGGGGACTCTTTTTCAGGGGTTTAAGTGCTTGCTATAAATTCATCCCAGACAGTGTGGAAGAAACACATGGCAAAAGATAAAAAGCAGATCACATCAGTGGGTTTGAGAGGGTTATGTGAACTTCCCTCCTTCTATATTTTGACCAGATATTTCTGTTTGGTTTGTTTTGAAGTGTGACAGACTTGAAAAAATTTAAACTTGCCTTGAGAGGGAAAGAATATAAAGGAGATTTAGATCAACCCATCAATTATACAGCAAATGTCTTTGCCTATTCTCTGGAATATTATTGTGTGTTCTGCTATTACTTTTTAAATAAAGAATGAAAGTACACATAAAAATTTACAGATTCTGATACAAAATCAGTAAGTGTCCTCACTTTAGGACTTTTCTTTTGAGAAACTGAGAACTCTGGGTAAGTCTCATACACATAACCCTGACTCATGTAGGGAAACTACACCTCAAACAAGAGTCAACAGCACTTGGGTTATGAAGAGAGGAGAAAAGGATCTCTAGCTCCTGGTCATCTATGGCTTAACTACATAATTCTGCATTTGAGATTGTGCTCTCCTGTGCCAGGAGGGCTGCTCCATTCCTCCAAGGAAGACTGCTCCAAGAGGACACCAGTGGTGGGACCCCTTTCATGTTTGTCATGACCTCTGTGCTGTTTCATCTTTGACCCTCCCATGGGGTTATAGGCATAGGATTCCCATGCCTATCAGGCATGCAGCAGCTTTGCTCTGCTCAGGCACTTTGCTAGACAAGAATGAGACCTGCTTGCTTGTGGTGGTGTTGTGGATGGCTGGAAGCCATCTCCCCACCACTTGAAACAGGTACTGTACAGGAGCAGGGATGCAGCAGGGCTACTGCTGGCTCAGGCTGGGCGAAGTGGCACTAAAGAGAAGGCACTATCACAATGCCAGCCTTGTAACACCGTTTTTCTGGGTAACGTGCACATTGTAACTCATGGGACACTTGACCTAACAAATACCTGCCATGTTGCCCCTCTCCGTTCTGCTTCCCAGTTATGACAAGTGAAATTCCCTGGATCCTTCTATAAGATCTTCTACAAATATAAGTTTTCCTGCAAAACAAAAATGTTTCTTTCTTTGTCATAATTTGGTACTTTTTTCATCATTCAGGTCAAAATTTTCTCCTCTTTCTCACAGGATCAATACAATTCATCAGGAGAAAGTCCGTAGCAAAGGAGGTATGTCCTCTCAGGGCAAAGGACTGGTGAACACAGTGAGCTTGCACACAAGGCCATTTTAACTAGCAAGTGAACAAAGATCTCACTTTTCAGATTATCCCTGCAACCAAGGGTAAAAACTTTTCAGAGACAAGGCACTAAACTGTTCCACTAACTTCACTGGGAAGTGGCACTTGCCTGCATCTGAGTGGGGGTGGATTTGAACCTTAGACAGAAAGTGGTTTAAGTCACCTCAGTTTATTTTGAACCCAGAACACTATCTCCGTATGATCTGTACCTAAGGCAAATTGTTCTTCTGTGAGCACAATATTTATCTTAAGCTCAAAACAACCAAATTTCAAGTCAGGAGACAATAAAATATATCAATTCAAATAACATTAGAAGTTCAGAAAGCCCAAGATATGAACATCTGTGGATGAACACAACATTTGAGGTTAACAGTCAGGATTGTGTTCGAAATTCCTCTATTGGTTCATGCACTGGAGCAGTAATCAGAATTTATGAAAAATAAAATAAAAGGTCAAAATGACAAATGTTATAGTGACAGTAACTCATGCTCAGTGGAAAGCTAACCAGCTATTTTAAAGGCATGTTTTTCTGTTCTCCATCAATATGCAAATACTAGTCTTAACAGCTTCAACAATCCTAAGAGCTGGAGAACCATAATTCTTAACAGAGAGATTTTCCCAACATGAGAAATTGACTACATTGTGTTCCAAGAGCTTTATGAATAGGAACCATGAAAAATTTTGTATAGTTATGCATTTTGTATAGTCAAACCCCATTAATTTATTTTTATTTCTTCAATGTAAGGCTCAAATTAAAAGAATTTTACATTACAGGGGTTTCTGAGGGGTTATGGTATCAGTGCCACTGTGTCTGTATATGCTAAAAGCACAAGAACTACAGGGAGTAATTGACCTGCTAAAAGGCATAAGAATACCTGATATAAAGTGCTTTAGGGCTTTGAATACTTTTTAAAACCAATACCCAGGTCTACCCTCAGCATGAAAGCCTAAGGCAACAAGTTGTCAATCCACATGGCAGCAATGGGAAGAATGATTCCTAATAGTAGCCCAAAAACTGGGACACAGACTTCTGGAAAGTCTTTCCCCTGGGATGCCATGCTAATATATCTTTATAGCACAGCTTTTTTGGATATCAGAGAAGGCCCTGCTGAATAAATGAAGCCACAATAGCATAGGCCATGCACGACCTCCAGCTTGCTTGCCCAAATTATAAAGAATTGGGCAAGGAGAGGGGCAGGATTTGTGAATTTCTCCCATGGAGAGACATGGATGAAACTCCAGGCAAATTTCCTGAGTAATATTCTTGTTACTAAAGCCTATTCCTTCTTCGGGATTTTCTGTTGGAGAGGGGGTGAAAATATGTACCCAGAGCTGCATCACACACATGCTGACTTGTCTCCCTGTGCAGCCCCTGTCCAGTCAGTGTGAGAAATCTCATCACTACAGATAAACCCACCCAGCAGGCATCATCCTACCTGAGAAGCTCAGTCTGAGTCTGTGTCTCAGAGCCTTCTTCAAGGCAGCCCTGTGTTGCCTGAGAACCTTTGAAGAGCAAAAGGACAGCCTGCACACATGCTGGGAGGCAATGGACAACAGAGAAGTTGTGTTTTTGAAGAGACCAACACACTCTGTGGTAGTAAGAGTTGCTCACACCTCCTCTCAGAGCTCAAACAACTTGACCTAGTTTCAGGTATGAATGCAAAACCTCACTCTTTGCCTTCAGGGCTAAGAAAGTCCATGCTTGTAGGTGGCTCCCACATGGTAGGATGTGCTGAGCTATTTTACAGGATCATCTGAGTGCAAACAAAACATTGTGCTTCCCTGCCCTGAAATAAACTAGGCTCACCAGCCACAGATCTACTGTTAACAGCCCCACAGTAATAAAATGTTTTTGTTTTAATAAGTGACAATGTTTGAGGCTTTGAGTATTTGTGAAGACAGAGAAACCAAATGTTGTTTTAGGTAGACAAAAACAGATGCGCTAGCACATTCAGGCTCTTAGTTTATGTTCAGGTCTTTCGGAAGAAAATATTAGGAAATAGTTGGAATTTCAATGCCACAATTTTCTATAATGCTTTCTCCTGACTCATTCCTATGCCAGGATTACTCTGACTGCTGCTAAAAGAAATAGCGTCACAGTCTCACAAGCAAACTAGCAGCCTGTTTCTCATCTCCAGAAGTTGTTTTCTGTTTTAACAAGTTGTGCTCTATCATATTTGTAAAAAGAGGCTTTTTTCACAACTGAAGTCCTGATGTACCCTCTTCTGCCATAGATGTACCTCTGCAGCACAGCATCCTGCTGTCTGGCCTGCATTTTCAGAAGGAAAAAAAAAAACGAATGGTCTGTCAGCAACAGCGAAACACATGGGAATGCTAGAACAGGGACAATTGTGCTAAGGATAAACAAATTTATACAAAGCTACTGTAACAAGGATTTTAAAGCCAAACAGGGCAATGGCCTTCTGGCCTAAGAATGCATTTCACCTTGTAATCAGCACTTGAATATTTCCTACACTGTTATATGAGAGATACTGGTGCTTAACCACAAAGGAAGACAGCTATAAGTAAAATATTCTGTTTGGGAATAGAATGAGTATTTATTCTAGAGTACAGTGACATTATTTCAGGGACTGGATAAACCACACAAGGCATTTCCAGAAGAATGCCTTTCCAGTCATCCAGACTCATCTTAAACTGGGCGAGCACCATGCTGACAAAAGCCCACTATGCCCCTTTGAAAATCACCCTCAAGTCAATGGTTTCTGCTGAGTTGCAGACCAAACTACTGCAGTAGCAACTCCCTGTACACTAACACAAGATAGAATTTCACAGATATTTCATTTTTTGATATGCAAGCACTTTTGATTGAAATTTACTTGGGATATTTTGGTCGTTTGAACAAGGTACAGGATTTATAACATATAACACTCTCCCTGCCACACAAGCTGATGTTTGATCATTGGCCCATGCCTAAACAGCAATGTTAACCTAAAGCCCCTGTGTTCTTTTCTCTTTATGCATGATTCTTCCTCACACAGCTTCATGCAGAGGAGCTGAAAAGAGGATTTCCAGTGGGGGAAAAAAAAACCTTCTAGAGACAAACAAATCCAGAGTTTTTAATATTAGAGCTATCACTGTAAAAAAATAAACCAATTGAATCTACGAATATTTTACACAATTTACACTCCTGATCTTTCCCATGAGGCCAAACAGTGTTAAGAGACATGGCCTATATATCCAGTGTTTCAGTTAACCTATGAATGATGCAGTGTTGTATATAAGGAAGATATCCAACTGCTCTTAATTTACATTTATTAGTGTGGCCTAAGCCATGACTAATCATACACTGAATATCTGACTAAACGCTGAAAAAATGTATGATCTACCAGATAAAGCACACAATCAAGATCCAACAGAACTGGGTTCTGCTCCTGGCTAAGTCCGAGGTATCGAGCTCTCTCATCTGTGCCTCAGATACTCAACTGATAATGCAAGAGAACAACTTTGCCTGAACTCTTTAATACAAACCAAATCTCAGTGTTGCAACTTGCAAAACTTTTCTGGTGTACTTGCCTTTGCAAGTCAGAGAACGGCAATGGGATGTCTCTGTTTCTGGAGTGATTAGCATTAAGTGCAAGTACCTCCTTTCTGCTCCCCAGGGCATGAATGACTAAACCACTGAGATACCAAGAAATATAATTAGCCTCTTCTGCTCTCTATAGCAATACAATCTTTTCCTTGTCTGTAAGTAACCTGTTCCTTGTTTCAGGAAAACACCCTCTTTCTGCAGTGCCTGTAAGATCTCCTGCAGAAGCAGTGAATATTTCGGAATTCAAGGTACGGGGAGCTCAGAGAGGGATAAAGCAATTAAATGCATTCACCTAGAAAATACAAAACCATATGAGCAAACATTTTTTACTCAAATCTTGAAAGCTAACGCTAGGGAACAGATTGTTGCATTATGGTTCTGCTGCCAAACAGACACTATTAACAAGGGTTACTGGAGATCACTTTATCACAGCCTAAAGGTCCTTTTACACTTCTACATCTCTGTCCACCAGTGACAATGGTCACAGAATGTGCCTCCATCACTCTGTTGAAAGATGCCTGCAAATTACTGTAGCCTGGCTTCCCTCTGTACTGAGAAAAAGAGGAACACTTCCTGGTTTAAGGGAAGGTGGAATTCAATGCCCGATTTTAAACATAGTGAAAGTTTTCTTCCAAAGCTATTTTCAATCCTTTCACTTATTCCCCTTTCTGTACCATCTCAACTCTCTTTGTTTCCAATAGGTCTCACCCATTTTAAAGACTATCGATTTAGTCAAACCAAGGTACCAGAGAACATCAGCAGCTTCCTACATTCTTTAATCAATACTCTTGTTGTTTTTTTTTCCTCTGCCCACTGTGTTCCATAGGGTGGAGCTGCTTTAAAACATCCTAAAAGCGAATTCATTATCCAACCTGAACTTCCTTTTTCTGCCTATAAAAAGTTCTACACTTACTGTGCCCTTCATTTCAACACTAGTTTGAGTTCGCAATAGACAACACCACCACTAGGAAAGGCACTTCCCTCCCACCCATACACATCCCTACTTTTCTGGTCCCCTGACATCTGACAGCAGAAACAGTTGTTGGCAGCACAATGAAGAGTCAGGGAGTTGACATGGGTAAAAATAACTATATTTTGCTCTGTTAGCTCTTTTCTGCATCATTGCTTGTACTGGGCTAGAGTAGCTGGTAACAGGAGGGTGTACAGAGGATGCAGAAGCCAGAATAATCAGCCAGAGAAAAAGACAGGCAGGACTGTCTTTTTTGGCAGTGGTACTAATTTCTGCTGGCTTGAACTGCTTGTAACGTCATGGTACCAGGCTACTGGCCCCACTGCCTGTTACTTCACTGTTTCCTCGTACCCTTTTGTCTCCTATCTTGTGCTCTGCCCTTTGTTACAGTGGAATTTTGGAATGTGTTGGCATTTGTATAGTGATTAGAAAAAGAAATGATAGTTGTAGTCATAGGAGAAAATGCATGTAGTAAGAGAAACATTTCCATTAATTTAAAATTATTTTTTACTTTTTTTTCTCACAAAGCAAGAATTCTTATTCATGTTTCTTTTTTGGGCATAAATATATCTTGCTGAAAACTGGAGAAAAAAAAATTATCCAGGAATCAGATGTGCCTGCACCAAAAACATTTCTAACACATTGCATCTCTCTGCTCAAGACTGTTGTAAGATACCACTCTTGCAGAACATTTTTCTAAATTTTGAGGGAGCTACTAGCAGTTATTCTTCTGAGACAGAATATTATCCTTCTGAGAGTGACACACAAGTCTTGCTGTCTTAGCAAGTCCTTTCCCACAGCCACAGAATCCACCAGTCTGAAATGCTCCTGAAAGGGCTTTACTAAAGCAACTTCTTTTGTTGCTTCCCCTCAGCTGTTGTGTCTCAGCTGCCTGAGGCTTTGAAGACGCAGAAGGTGAAATAGTATCTAGAGCACTTAGACATGGCAGTGGCAAGAGTGAAGGGACATTTCAGGCTGAAATAACAGAAGAGGAAGCACGTAGATCTGATGGAAATCCTGTGTAACTTGAGGCATCTCTAGTATCTTCAGTACACTCTACTCCCTTCCTTCCTGATGAAGGGAACAGACTCCTCAGGCCCTGCAGTCTCTTGGGAAGATTCTCAGGGCTAGAAAGTGACCTGTTAAATCAGCACAGACCTGCTTATCAACATAACTTCCTCATTCCCTGGCAATGATGCTCGGAGAGCGCCCTCGGAGAGCCCCTCCTTGGCTTCTCTCCTTTCTTCTCTCACCTATCTACAGCCTGGCTTATACAATTTTACCTCATTGCCAAATAACTACAGAAATGGCCAGCATGAGTGACACCAAGAGAAGATGGCTGTGAAACTCCTAGAGGTGTACAGGAATCTCTTTCCTCTGTCTTCAGGGGAGAGGTGGACACATCCTACTTTCTTTAGGTTTGTGAAGAGCCCATGGCATAGTTGCACCCCAAATAAATCAGCATAAAGAAACTTACCATAAAGTTGCCAATTTCAAGCAATATACATTTCAAAACATAGTATTAAAATGTGGACTGTTCTCATTGGCATCTTCCACTGATTGTTGACAGTCAGTAGAAAGAAATCCTTCTCCCTTTTACATTTATTTTGATGATTTTAATGGTACTCTCTTGCTTTGTTAACAACCAAATTAAAACTTCACAGGGCAGATGTGAGCATGAGCTATGCTCATCTGGCTCTGTAATCAGAGTCACTAGGACTTAGTGAGAACTTTTCCTGAGGTTTTTCCCTTGCTTTTCAAAAATCAACCAACTCATTTCTAAGTCTTGGTTTTATATCGGTATTTGATCTATGTTGGAAAGCTCTCATACTTTTGTTGTTGCCTGAATGTCAGACCAATTCCTTTCCCCTCCAAGAAGAGTCACAAGCAACAGGCAGAGTACCAGGAGTGCAAATGATATTTATCTGAGGACTCTGTCTCGGTTGAACCAGAGTGATAACACGGCAAACAGAATGAGCACTCTGGCAGAAAACTTGCTTTTGAAGGTGTATAATATCACATAAAAACCAGCTACAGAACATTTCCTGATGGCTCAGAAATATTTCTCACTCTGTCTAAACGTACCATATTTGAAGTAAGAAAAAAGAGACTATCTCACAGGAAGGAAACATTAAATATATAATTACTTTTTTTTTTGCACAAGCTGCACAGCCCCAAGCCTTTTACTGGTATATAAAATAGGGTACACCTGTCATGTTTTGAATGAGCATGAAACCAGGACTTGCAAAGTTAAATACACCTGAAAAAAAGCCTCAGTTTCAAATTGGAAGTTACATTTGTAGTAGGTAGTCATGTGGTAAGAGAAATAGTTTATACATATATATTGTTAGGGGGATTTCAGTTTCCACCTTCTGCCTCAGAAGCAGCAATAGTATTTTGGCAAAAAGCTTTTATTTGGGATAAGGAAATCAATATTTTTCATTTAAAACATGCCCATGGTCCCTGTAGATTGATACGTAGATATATTCTTTATATGACAGATTAAATCATCTTTTGTCCTAAAGGTCACAGGAATAAGAACTGGTGGTGCTGGGCTCCAATTCTAGCTTGCATCCACTGTAATATCTTGGTCAAGACAAACTCAGTCTTTCTTTACAGAGCCTGAATCTGTTTTTACTTTCCACTTGAAACAAGGTACATTTTGAATAATTTTTTTATAGTTCCATTCTGTTATATTTTCTTTTCATTCTCAGGTAAATTCTGTCTGACAACACTCATTGTGAAATATGAATCTTTCCCAGGGAACACAATGAGATTCAGAATGAAATAGTATAGCAAGTTTTCAGTATACTCTCTTGGAAAAATAAAAATTGGTTTCATAGCTTTTTAAATAATATCATGGAGAAACCATTGTTTCTCCTCCCAGACAGTAGGGTCTTGCTAGAAGGAACTCACATGTCATCAGCTACAGAAATTAAATATAACCAATTAGCTAGCCAGCAACTCCCTCAAAAACCAGTGGGAAAAAATGGCATCATCCAGTCTTTGGAAAAATCACAGGAAAAAAACAAAGTACTAATAAACTGTTAATTTTTTAATGGCAGATGACACAAGAGTGATCAGTGTTTAGGATGGAGAGAGCATCACTCTATTTGTACAGTTCCTCAGTGCCAGCAAACCCAGGAGTATGGTCTACTCCTATTGTTAAAAGCTCTAATGTCTGCTTTGGTAGAGTTGTCTGGCTTCACAACTTGCAATTTGACAGCAGTGTAACTTAAATAGGGATAAGAGTCACCAGAAACCTGGGCACCTGTGATAAGCCAGGATAATTTGTGCAGTCATCCCATTTTGAAAGAGAACAAATTCATCAGGAAATGGGAAGGCTAGGATCTGAGAAATGCTTGTGGAGTAGTGTTTTGGTGGGTTGTTTTTGTTTTGTTTTGTTTTGCTTTTTTCCAAATTGTTATTACAACTCAAGAAGTAAAAGTTCACTGATCTAATTCATCAAGTATGTTGAATACTCTGTTTTAGTAGAAATGCTTATAGTTCAGACATAGCTTAGCATTTGCTGCCCTTTTCCTCTATTTTATCTCTCAAGTATGTTTCAATTCTTTGAAGAATAATGAAACCTCTCTCCTGGGAAAAGGGAAGTCATGAGTGATAGAGCAACTGAAATGGTACCTGAGGTTGGCTTGGCAGCAAGCACAGCTGGTGAGCTAATAAAGTCGACATTTCTTACAGATTCTTTTCATTGTGGCCATGTGATGAATGTCATTCTATACCAACTCCAATTCTTCACAGGGGAAATAGAAGGTTGGAGTATTTTTGGAAAATGCCTCTGTCAGAACAGGCTCACTGCCTACTCTAAAAATCCTTAACAGAATGCAGCTTCAAAGCTTGGAACATATGACAAAATGCACCTTGATTCTTTGGCAAGAACTGATGATTACAGGGCACAAAGAAAAGATGCTGATCCATTAGATCAACACAGATGACACACATGGTGGTAGGGAGTGGTTTATTACTCAGATTTCATTAGGAAGAATATTAGGGCTTTGACTCTTCTGTTCTCTAGAATAATGGCAGAGTGTTGGCTCATTTTCTGTGACATTACTAACACTGATTAGACAAGAAAACTCAATCAACACTGATTGAGTTTTAAATCATAGATTATTTAGGTTGGAAAAGACCTTTAAGATCTTAAGTTCAACTATTAACCCAGTTCTGCCAAGTCCATCACTAAACCATGTTGCTAAGTGAGGTGTCTACACATCTTTAAATACCTCAGGGGATAGTGACTCAACAGCTTCCCTGGGAAGCCTGTGACTATTAGCAAGAAATTTTTCCTAATATCCAATTTAAACCTCTCCTAGTGAAACCTGAGGTATTTTTCTGTCATCCTATTGCTTGTTACTTGCAGAAGAGACTGACCCCCACCTGGATATACCCTCCTTTCAAGTGGTTGTAGAGAGCAATAAGGTGTCCTCCAACTTCCTTTTCCCAAGGTTAAACAGCCCCAGGTCCTTCAGTTGCTTCTCATCAGACTTGTGTTCCAGACCCTTCATAAGCTCCATGCCCCAGCACCTGTACTGGGAGGGGCACAAAACTGAACACAGTGTTTGAAATGCAACCTCAACTGAGTACAGGGGGGCGATCCCTTCCTTTGTCCTGATACAGGCCAGGATGACATTGTCTTTCTTGGCCACCTGGGCACACACTGGCTCATGTTCAGCCAGCACACCCATGTCTTTCTTGTCTAAGCAACTTTCCAGACACTGCTTTCTGCAGTTGTTCTGCTAACTCTATTCGGGTTGTGACCTGAGTGCAGGACCTGTCACTTTATTGAAAGTCATGCAATTGGCCTCAGCCCATCAGTCCAGCTGTTCCATATCCTTCTGCAGAGCCCTCCACCCCTCCGGCAGATCAACAACCCCACCCAGCTTGGTGTCATCTGCTTACCAAGGATGCCCTCAATTCCCTCCTCCAGATCAGCAATAAAGTAATTAAACAAGGCTGAACCCAATAGTGGGGAACACCACTGGTGACTGGTTGCCAACCGTGTTTCCCTCCATTCACCACCACCTTTCAGGCTCAGCCATCCAGCCTATTTTCCACCCAGTGAAGAGGGCATTTGTCAAAGCCACAAGCAGTTTCTCCTGGAGAATGCTCTGGGAAACAATGTCAAAGGCTGTACTTAAGTCCATCCACAGATCTCATCCCCCTTGTCATAGAAGGATATCAGGTGTGTCAGGCAGGACCTGCCTTTCACACACCCATCTGGCTGGTCCAGATCCTCTGGTTGTCCTGCACATGCTGCATGATGGCACTCAGGAAGATCTGCTTCATGAGCTTCTCCAGAACTGAGGTCAGACTAAAAAACCTGTAGTTCCCTGAATCCTTCCTGAATTCCTGAATACTTCTAGCCCTACTTGAAGACATGCAACACATTTGTTAGCTTCTGGTCAACTGGGCATCCCCAGCCAGCCATGTTTGCTTAGAAATGCTGCCAGCTGGCTCAGTGAACACTGCCCTTGGCTCCCTCAGTACCCTTGAGGTGGGTCCCATCCAGACCCACAGACACATGTGTGTATATAAGTAGAGAAGGTCACAGAATCACAGAATATTCTGAGTTGGAAGAGACCCACAAGGATCACCAAGTCTAGCTCTTAAGTGAAGGGCCCACATCAGAATTGAACCCACACCTTGGCATTTTAGCACCATCCTCTAACAAAGTGAGTTAATTGACCATTTCCCCTTACATTACAGAGCTTTATTCTCTTCCAGATCAGAGGGCTGGGTACCCAAAGAACAACCAGTCTTACTGTTATAGACTGAGGCAAAAATGACAGTAAGTACTTCATGCTTTGTTACTCTGCTGTTCCCCCCTTCCCCACCCCCACATTGTTTTTCCAATAAACAGAAGAGTCTTTCAGATTATCCACAAAGTAGATCAAATAAGAATGGCTTGAAAGAGCAGACTGCAGCATCACAGGGCTTTGCATCAGCGAGTTTCCATGGTCACAATCAGGTAGCGAAGAAAGCTTTTGTAAGCACATTCTTTGTCAACATCTCCCTTCCGGTGTTGTATGGCTTTCCTAAACATTATTTGTGTTTCATTCTGAAATCTTTTCATCACACAAGTGAAGTTACAGATAGGTTAAAAGTGATGAATGTATCTTGCTCAAGAGTTAACAGCCCTCATATCTGTAGAATACATGACAATCTTGGAGAAGGCAATGCCCCAGCTCAGGCTGCCTAAAGTTGCTGGAATAGCCATGCATTTATTGATATCTTCAAGTGACTGGACAACAAGACTGCAGCTCTCTGAAGTGTCTATCACTCCTCTGACTCAGGTCCTGGATCTCCCTGTGCTGGGAATGTTGTCCTTTCTGTACAGGAGGGAACTTGAATCTGCAGCAAGTTGCAGGGGCATTCACTTGTTCTCTCTGTGTCCACATTAGTCTGGCCCCTCTACCACCTGCACAGACAGTTTCTGTAATGCATTCTGTGATGCCTTAATGTTCAAACACAAACACTGCCAGCATTCTTGTAGTGGCCCCTGGAACACACACAGGCTTTGCCTGCCTCTGTGAGGAGAGGAAATGCAGGTTTGAATCTTCTTTGTACTTGGAAGGAAACTGTTGTAGTTTTCCCATTTTGAAAAGGGTGATCTGCTATACAATCCCATCAGAACTGAAGGTTTTTCAGGTAATGAAGATGAGTATAGGCACTTTCTTTTCACCTAAATCCATGTCCATGCCCTCATCTGATTTAGACACCACACATTGACACTCCTTGTAATGTGAGAAATGAAAATTTTAAAAAAGAACAAAGCAGTGTAAGAAAAAGAATTTTTGCTGCCCAATCCAATGGATCACATCCCATTTTTGGAAACTGGTTGCCAACAAAGTGGAGCTGGGTAAAACCCTGGAAAATCAGATTTACTACTTTTTTGTCAGAATAGGAGCAGTAACTGTTGCCTCTGGAAACTGCCATTCCCCAGCAGTACTAATGGCTTTCCAATGTTCTAACATCCACAGCACATGGATTAGTAACAAGCATTGCAGCCAAATTGTTGTTCTGAGGTGCTGCTCTAAACAACTGTTCATGCCTCAAAGAAAACGATTGCAACCTGTGCCTGACACCAGTAAAGTTCTTTTATTATGAGGCAAAAAAATACTTCAAACTGAGCTGGAGCGATCTTTCAGACCATTTGCATTCTCTGTATGTGTGAGAGATAAGCAAAATTTTACAGGCAAAATTTTTCTTCTTGAAAAATGCATTTTCAAGTTGAAAGAATCTAAATCCGCGTGATGTTCTTCAAACCATTTTAAGCAGGGGGGAATGTCCAATAACTATACCCCTTATGTTTGATTTTTTCAAAATGAAACATATCTTTAAATCTAGTGAAATTTTGAATTAGAAGAACTGATAACCCTGTAAACAGAACTTTTGTTTTATGGGATTTGTAGAGGTGTTGCCCTTGGGCTGTGAACCAGATAACCAGCTCTCTGTCATATCTAGAAGTATGGCTTCCATTCTCCAAAGATCAGAATTTTCTAGAAATTTGATATGCTCAGAATAGCTATAACAACTCAAATCAGGAACTGCATACCTCCTGGGCTCAACTATGGTTGTGGAAAGCAGCTGAAAGCAGGTTTTCCAGAAATGCTGGCCATGAGTGTTAAATGCAGATGTAATCTGGACACTGAGACAGGACAGGCAGTGCAGAGAGCTGTGGTAATGGGAAGAGCAATGTGCCTGTGGTAGTGGGAAGGGCTGTGAGGTGAGGCTGCTACTTCGTTGTAACCTAACCTGGGAAAAATTATGCTTTTGAGATATTTCTCTCAAGTTTTCTTTCAGCTTCCTTCAAGTATTTCAGTCAAGTAGTTGAGTATTCCAGAATGCACAAACTGAAGCAACTGCTCCAGTTTTCAGTGATCTCAATGGGTTGGCGGGGTTGAAAAGTAAGGTTTTCCCAACAGATGTGGAATAGCTCTTGGAAATGTTGAAAAAATTTGTGTGTGCTAGGCTCTACTGTCAGACTCTGAGATTTACACTGAAGGCTTAAAATTCTTCCACTGAATGCAAAGGGCTATAAGAGAACCTTCACAATTTTTAAAAATTATTTTTCACTTTCCATAAATCATCTGGATTTTTTTAATAAAATTGATTTAATATATTCATTGCTGTTGAACTAAACACATTAAGAATGCAACATAAACTAGTTGTTTCAGAGGAGCAGAAGGAAATGACAAAAATTGGAGACTTTTTTCCTGAAGTAATGAAGTATACAAAGTCTATTGTGAATGCTCCAGATGGACAAAAGTTTTTGCTATCCTGCACACAAACTCTAAGAGCTACTGATAATGAGTGCTGACTTTGTTATAGCACACTTTAAATCTATAGCAGGCTATAATTCTCTAATAAACTAAGAAAATAGCATATATTCTTTCCTCACCTGCTAAACAGATGGCAAGGAGCGTAAATTCATTTATTTGACTTTCTTTTTTTATTACTTTGGGTACCTTAAATTTAAATAATCAAACTCAAAGTACTAGCTTCAATCTAAAACAGGCATGTTTTGGAGAAAGGAAGGATCCTTTTTCAAAGGAAAAAAAAAGGCTTTGGTAAACAGTAAGCAATTAGCCACAACATGCTACTAGGGGCTGTTTAATTGAGGCTGCCATACTAAATTAACCAGATACATGCCCTTGAAAGGACTGGTAAAGCAGAACTACTTACAGATGTTTTCCATTATTCTGTATTAAACCATGTGCTTTTCCTTTGATTTTTTAATTTGTTTTTCCACTGCAAGAAAATTAAAATGTGAATCAAACTAGTCCAGTCCTTCTTTCTCCCTAAATGGTAGGGCCTGAATAATTGAATATTAGCTGCCAAATTCTCTCTGCTGTGGATTCTCTCTACCTTCTGTGGGTGGATTCATGAGATAAAAGTAACTTACAGTTTTTGTCTGTCCTTAATGACTGTCTAATCAAGTTAATCTGCCCTAGTTTCAGGCTCTAAAGAGCAATTATGACTGCTTAGCTCTGTATGCCCCATAGATGTGGGGAGCATCTGGACAACTGCAAATGAGTTCATAAAGTAGTAGGGCAAATGTCCTTGGTTTAACTTCCAGATAGAATGCTTCAAGTACAAAGAAGCTCTATCCCAACAGTGAGTTAGATGTTGTTTGATTCCCAGTTAGAACTGCTCCTTGTCTTGCAATCTTATCTCTGAGTTCTCTCACTTTGATTTTTTGGATTTTGTGTAAATATAATTTTCAGGAAGTTATCATCTCATGAATTCCTGAATACCATGTGAACTCCATTTGCAGTCTAACAATAAATTCTCTGTCCCTGAGGGCAGTGTGTAATTAGGCAGTATATGTTTGTACTAAGGGTAGAGTTAATGCACAAAACCAGACATAGTTAATAAAGGAAATTATCTCACTTGAATAAGTCATCAATGAGAAGAGCTCAAATCTTATCATTTATTTGGAAAGAAAAAAACTCTCATTTTAAACTTCATTAACAGTGGTGTAATATAGCTGGTACACAGAAAGGCTCCTGCAGCCTTTCACAAGCTACCAAAGTCCCTGATCTTATGTCACAAACTCTAGGCAGCCCAGTGGATAAATATTCTGAATCATCCTCTGGGACACCACACTATCTCCATGCATCACCATAATTTGCATCATTTAAGGGTATGAACCTGAAATTTAGATATTCGCCAAATTTCTATTCTTTTCTAAATAGAAAGTTTAGAAATTTTCTATTTCTAAATAGAAAACAACACCAAAGTTTTCTATTTAGCATGCTTCAGTCCCAGCATAGTCCTTGAGCAGGACTAGAGGGTCACTGGCAGAGAGCCCTGTGTGCAGCACAGAATCTGAAGTATGTGGGGTCAATATGTGAAAGAAGCCAGCTGGGATATGACTGTAACTCTGACATGAGCACTCTGCAGGTGCACCCTGGACTCTTAGTTCGTAATCAGTCCAATTCTGTGCGTTGTCTGCTGGCTAACAAATATAAAACATGCAAGCTAAACAAAATATAAAATCTTAAGTGAAAATAAATTACATCATAACCCACAGTTACTCAAATCAAGAAAAGATCATGTAAAGTTGGCACAGACTGCTAACCTACAAGCTCTTAGAGGAGTGCTAAATTAGAAGTTTATTTGCTGTTGGCTTCTCATCCAGTCAGTGGTGAAAAGTTTGGGGTTTCCAGCATAGAACAGGAAATCACTGAGAGCGGAGGTCTATGTAAAAATGGGACAGGTGTGAGACAGGTCTGACATGAGGCACAATCAGAACCCAACAGAATCTATAGTCAGAGTGCTGTATAAACTTATCTGAGTCCAAGTATCAGACTGCCACAAGACGTTAAATGTATTATTGTAAAAGGCTGATGAAGTCAGGTAGTTACACAAGATTCAAAAGAATGTAGTACACAAGAAATAAAATGCTTTAATTACCTATTTGATGTTTTGCTTTCTATGACTCCAGAAATGCATAGTTCTAATCTCTAGAATGAAAATATGTGTACTATTCATTTTTACTTAACCCTTACTCCAGAGTCCTGTATTTCACAAAGATGTTAAACAGTGTTGGTCAGTGATTTTTAATGTTAAGAATAATGATCAGTATATGTACTATCTGACAACTGGAATATAATGGTGAAGAGATCAGATGAATTCCTGTAGAATTATAAAGGTTGAGTGTCCCATTATTTAACCCCGTTGTAGTGCAATATCTCAGCACTTTAAGTCTACATTGTCAGCCTAGGTTTTCGGATGACTTACAACACAACATTCTAGCTCCTGTGGGCTTAAGATTTTCCCTCATTATATTTTAATGTATATTTGTGGACTCTCATTTCCTTAGAGTATTTTATAGAAATAGGATTGTTACCCAAATGCATTAAAAATATGAGTATCTGCAGAATTGGGGAGGGGGTTGTCCTGAAGCTTGCAAGCAACTCCTACAAAACAGGAAGCCATTAACTGCCATGAACATATATAACTGTGGATATATTGCGTGGGACACTTATAAAATATTTACTGATTGAGATAAGGGGTTTGGAAGCTGGTTTTGGTTATAGAAATACTGACAGCAGCTGTATTCTTTTCTCTTTTTAAGGCCTTATTTAAAAAATTAGAAAGAGGGAAAAACCTATAAGCTTTAGGGCCAGTTGTCAAGATTTTCAGATCTTGCAGTTTTAGAGAAGTCCACAAAATGGAAGGGGCCTCATACAAGTTATAAATGTGTTCAAGCTTAATTGTCTTTCCAGTTCCGAGATTCACAGCTAAGGCATGGCCTGTCCTTGGCTCTCCTGACCTTCACTTTTAGGAAAACAGATAAATCAATGCTAGTGAATGAAACACTGGGGATGAAACACAAGCAACCATTGAAGAGACCTAGGAGATTTATGACTTGAAGGTGACTGGAATTTAACCTGAAGGTGAGTTAGTCACTGCAGTGCCACAGGATTAAAGATTCTTACTAATCTGCTGTGGTCAAAACACTGGCATCTGCATCCACTGCACTAATTTAACTTTCTGAATGGCCAGAAGCCGGTTAGCACTTTCTTCTGAGCTATAACAGAAGCTTGAAGATGGCTATTCACAACCATTATCATGTCATGGAAGATTATAGTAGAAACAGGACCTCTACAAGCTTGAATTTGTGATCTGTTTTCTCACAAGGGATCCCTGAGTAGAGCAAAAAAGAAATAGAACATCAAAGCTAGACTCAATTTCAAAGAAGAGAATGGGAATCTTAAAAACAAGAGAGAATTTTTTGTTAAATATATCAGAAGTAAAAAAAAATCCAAAGGGAAAATCAAGCCAAAGAAAAGACCATGTAGATCAATGAAAAGAAATATGAGACATTTACAGACAGCCAGAAGATCATCAGGCAGTGCAGTCCTCCTGGCAGATTCTGAGGCTGAGATGTCTTGTCTTTTTCTTCATTAAGTTTCCATTAAGGCACTATCAGGCTCCAGAATTTTATTAAGCATTTCTAAATTTAAGAGCATGATCACACTAAAAATACACAAAGAAATAACAGCCTCATGACCCCTGGAAATTTAGTGCTTGCATCCTGAGTCTGTGAGTAGACAGTGTTTCAAACGATGTTTGTGCTACTTGTTGGCACCAGATCTCTGTTGCATTTAAGGGACCTTCTGGTAACTTGGAAGAGAGAGAAGAAATTGCAGATATTGCACATATTTTGTACCCTTCTTGGCAGGGTGAAGGAGAAGACAGCATTCCTCTGAGCATTCTATGTTTGCAACAGCTGCAGATAGGATTTAGGCAAGGAGTGATGAAACACATGGTGGCATTCAATCCTTGTTCTACTCATAAGATTATAATGTTCAGGATCTGACCTGTAAACCTATCTGGAGCCAGAATGTAATTTTTCCAGGTCATGCAAGAACCTTGCTTTTCTTTGTAGCATGTCTGCCTTATAAATTATCTAATGGAAGGTTGGATGGTTGCATCCAGAAGTTAGTGGTCAGTGGTTCACAGTCCTGATGGCTATCAGTACAAGTGGGATCAGTGTGATTCAATATCTTCATTACTGATGTGGACAAAGGGATCGAGTGCACCCTCAGCAGACTTGCTGGTGACACCCAGCTGAGTGGTGTGGGTGACACACCTGAAGGATGGGATGCCATCCAGAGGGCCCTGGACAAGCTCCAGAAGTGGGTCCATGGGAATCTCATGAGGATTAACAAGACCAAGTGCAAGGTGCTGCAGCTGGGTCAGGGCAGCCCCTGCTGTCAGTCCAGGCTGGGGATGAACAGATGGAGAGCAGCCCTGCTGGGGACTTGGGGGTGCAGGTGGGTGAGAGGCTGGACATGACCCAGCCATGGGCACTCCCAGCCCAGAGAGCCAAACGTGTCCTGGGCTGCATCCAAAGCAGTGTGGGCAGCAGAGGAGGGAGGGGATTCTGCCCCTCTGCTCTGCTCCTGTGAGACCCCACCTGCAGGGCTGCAGCCAGCTCTGGGGTCCCAGCACAGGAAGGACAGGGACCTGGTGGAGAGAGTCCAGAGGTGGACTGAGTTGATCAGAGGGATGGAAAACCTATCTTATGAGGAAAGGCTGAGAGAATTGGGACTGTTCAGCTTGAAAAAGAGAAGGATTCAGACTGACCTAATTGTAGCCTTCCAGGACCTAAAGGGAGCCTATGAGAAGGATGGAGAGGGACTTTTTACAAGGGTATGTAGTAAGAGGACAAGAGGGACAGGCTTCAATCTTAGATTAACTGTTAGAAAGAAATTCTTTAGTGTGAGGGTGGTGAGGCCCTGGCACAGGTTGTCCAGAGAAGCTGTGGGTGCCAATCCCTGGATGTATTTAGGGCCAGGTTGGGGGGAGGTCTGAGTAACCTAGTCTAGGTGAGAGATGTCCCTGTCCATGGCAGAGTGATTGGAACTACATTATCCTTAAAGTCCCTTGCTACCCAAGTCATTCCATTATTCTAAAGATGTTACTCAACCCTGTCAACTAGACAAAATGGTCTGAGAAGAAACATCTTTCCTGGTCATGTATATAGTTCTAAATACCTGAAACTGGTGCACCTACTTTTGAGGCACCAGCTGTCTTATTTTGTCTCTATTCCTTCCCTTTACTCTTTTAACAGTGACTCTAAGCTCCAAGTGGCTTGGATTTTAAATGATGTGGCAAAACTGTGGCAAATACACCCTGGTGGAAGCTCTTTTTCCCAAATTTGGCTGCATTTTAAGACTGACCAAATCCTTTTTAGATATTGCCAGTTGATTTGCTTAGTAGTTTAGAATAAAAATGTAGCAAAATTATGAACAAGCTCCACGTTTGCATACCAAGCTATGTGTAATCTAATAAAGCCAATAAAGACAAAAAATATAGTTTCTGTAGTCACTGCTCCCAAGTAGGAAGGAGGAGCTGAGAGTAAACAGCTGCTACTCCCACTGACCCTCATTTTTGGCACATCAGAAGCACACATCAGGAAGCCTTCTCAGCAAGATGTAAAAGAAACATGAGTTTTCAACTTCAATGTTCTTATCCTACCAAATATTCACAAAAGCTTCTGATAAAATTTATGCCTCCACCCATTTGATGAAGGTCCATGGAGAATGAAGCAACCTTCTCCAAGAGCTCAAGTTTTGTGCACCTTTCTACAGCACAGGGCCATTTGAATTTACTTCCCACAATAATCCAGAGCAGCAAAGCCTTCCAGTGTATGAAGCAGGAAGGAAACTGAAAATAAGAAGGATGTTGGAACAGACAAACCATGAGGTCCCTTGCAGTTCTGTGTTCTCCAAAGGAAAAAGCTGACAGCATCTAGATAGAATTTCCACTTTAATTTCTGTAGGTTTTGTTGGCATAAGCGCAGTGAAGGAAGGCAGGACCTTTAATTTGCCCTCCTTTCAGTAAAAGCAAGGTTTTCTGGAAGTATATATATATTGCTAAGATGGGTCATGGAGACAAACAGCGTTTCTGTTTTATCTCCATCAAGATTTTAATGCGTTTTGGATTGGGTTCACACCAAGGAATTTGTCACCACCAAACAACACACCTATTAAATTGGAATTAAAATATGAAGTGTACCAACTTCTTTCAAGTTCCATCACTACTAAATAATGCCAATTGAGAGCATTTTTTTTGGGTTGTATTAAGTCAACCAGAGTGTCACATGTTTTTAGGTCACTTTACAGCTGTTTTTTAATAATGTTGCTGTAAAATGCACCCTGAAAGGACATGTCAGAACTAAAAGCACAAGGTTCTATGTCCATAACTCAAGGAAAATTTGACTACAGGCCAGTAACAATGGGTAGTTTTAGTCATACTTATGCTGACTGGCTGCCAAATCCAATTACTTGGCGGTGCCTTAGTTTTTCAGGTTTTGTATGCACACACTATTAAAATGTATGAATGACTCCTTAAAAGCTCAGCATTTCTTTTTCCTGATTTATTTGCATTACTGTCTGAAATGTCACTATTTTTTATAACATAATTGGATATTTTGGTTGTAGGAAAGTACGCCCAGAGATATCATTCCTGGAGAGAACATTATTGCTGCTAATAGTCATATTTCTATGATTTCTCAATGGTCTACATTTTACAGCATGATTTTGGCAGTGAATGGCCTGTGTAAGCACCCTGACTGTCTGGCCCTTAACACTGACTCTTAACCTTCTTAATCTTCACCACCACTTCAGCTCCATTTGCCCTGTTGTAGCTGGGATGTCCTCAGCATACATGGGCTGCGTAGTTCATGCCAGACACAGACCTCTGAGGTAGTTGTGGTGAAGCCAATGAATGCATGTGACACTGCATAGCACAGAGCAGGTTGATGTAGCCACTTTCTCAGGATGAAAGAGCCTGTGGATCCAGCCTGCCTTCATTGGACAGGTAAACTCTGCTATCCTCCATGTTCTCCTGGCGTTCAAAGTCAGTTCAGGATTTGCTGTTAGGTACTATCACAGTAATCTACATGTAATATAACAGTGGTGGAAACAAATCCACGTCTCTTTCTAAAAATAACCTTCTAATCTGTTCAAAAAATGAAGCAAACCGTTTGGCCCACACAAGTAGACGTTAACCAGCAGCATTTGTTGTTCAATATTACAAAAACCTTCATATCTTCCAATCTATTTTCCCCAGAATCTTCAGCCAAAATTTCTTCTTATGCCCCTATTTCACTAGTCACTAACACACTGGTGGCCAATGACCAAGGTCTTCATATCCCGTCTTCCACTGCCACACCTATTATTCAAGATGAAAAAGTTTTTCTTGTGGAAAACAGCATGTCTTCCATGTGGCAAGCCAAGTGGTGTTACTTTTTTCAAGTATAAGGAGACTTTAAACAAAATGTTCCCCTTCATGTGTGTCTGTTCCACAATGAACACTTTTCCACGCCTTCTCCAAAGAAATTTTTCATCCAATTTGTTATGTCTCATGCTTCCCTGACAGCTCTTTGGGAAAAGCCAGAGACAGCTGTGCAATAGCCTGGGTACTGCTGGAGATGGACCACTGCTGAAGTAAGATGGATGAGAAAGGAAAGGCTAAAGTAAAAATAAAACCAACCATGATGTTTTGTGATGAAATAAGATTTCATTATGCTGATTGGACTGTGATGTAACTGCAACATAATTAACAGCTATCTGTCCTTGAGAAGAGCATTTATGGTCTCAGTGTTATGTTGATAGTCACTGGCTAATATTGAAGGGCAGGGGGCTAATTTTTTATGTGATTCAGAGTTACCCCTGTGCTTACAGAGCAAATGATTATGCAGTTAAGTTAGGCTCTATTCAGATTGTCATCTTTTGTTACTGTTTTTGTTGTTCCGGGGAAAGCATCACAGACGTGGGCGAGCTTTGCTGTGTGGTGGGATGAGAACTCTCTTCAAAGAGAGGAACTTGGTAGGAGACAGATTTGAAGTGGTGTGGGGAAATTAGTCACTCTGTTGTCTGGAACACTTCTGTTAACTGAGATTTTACAGATCTTGCTGTAGAGAGCATGGAAAGTTTCTTGGTCTCTCTCAGGAGGTGATATAACAGGAGAACAATGATGTTTGAGATCATTTTCATGCTAACACCAAGAATTGACTCTTTCCTCTTACTCATTTGCACATTTCCCAACTTTCCTCCATTTTATTAATTCCTCTACAAGTCCACAATTACTATGTCTTCTAAACAGTCTTACTTGTGATGATCTATTCTTATGTCTATGTTTCCAATTCTGCTTCTGTATTTCTCTTTCCAGTCCTTCAGATTCTGACTTCCAGCAGGGATGCTTGCTGCTAGGCTGTCAGATTGCTCACAACCCACAGAGCTGGAACATTGCGTAGGGCAAAACAAAAGGAGTATCTGGACCAAGTCTGAAACATCAAAGGAAGAAGAAATTAATCCCCCAAGCCAGCAAGTCCCCATCCAAACACCTAAGAAGGTCTGCAGTGATGGGCAGGTAGGGGTGCTAAAGGTCTTTTTGTAGTCAAAAAAGGCTTTTAATTATCTTATTCCACAGACCCAGATTGAAAAGCAGAGCACTGGGCTCTGTTTCTTCTTCAGAGGATGTCCTCACCACTCATTTGGCATCTAATTCCCTCTTTTTCCTTGAACATGCAGTTCCATTATTCAGATTAGTACAGTATTACATGCTTTAATGTGCTAGTTAAGAATCCAGAAGCACACAACTGTGTAGTATGAGTCTCTACCAAGAGAAGATAGCAGAGCATCCCACAGACTCACTGTTACTGCCAAATCCCTCAGTTACCCTCCTGCTGGCTTGCTTTTGCCTACTGTTTGTGTCATCCTTAAGCAGATATTTATTGTGTAATACAGCACTACCACATCTGAGCACCATCTCTCTTTTGGTAAAAGGGGAGGTAACAGGAAGGTTTTTTTAAGGCAACAACTCTTGTCTGTTCTTATAATACCCTTAAGATCATTTCTATGACCTGAGGAAGCTCACAAATACTATAAAAAATGTCATCTCTGTCTCTTTCACTTCAGGTACTTTCACCTGATGCTGCATCCTGATTTTATTTGATTTTAATAATTGTTTTCTCTACCTGTCACCAGTGTTCACATATGTAGTCTTTTTTCTGCTTTTACTGTTGACTGACAAGTTAAGAAAGCTTACAAGAAAATAAATTTATATCAATCATTGAGAATCCGGTCCCTCATATTTTCCCTTTTGGCTTTTTCTTTTGCCTTTTATTTTTGGGTTTGGTTTGGTGTTTTGGTGGGTTGATTGGTTTTGTGTTTGGTTGCTTTGGTTTTTGGCTGTTGTCTTTAATTTTTTTCATTCAGTGCTTAGGTTACAAATGTGAAGAACTAGTGCTTTAAAGATTTGTGACAATAGATTCATGACATTCTGTATTCCTGTATGTTTTTATCTTCTTGCACTCTCTGTGAGGATTTTTCTTTTTTTCTCTTTAATCAGCTTTGGTCCCTATGACCTTAATGTGACTTGGATAAAACCTGTTCATTTAAGTATCATGCAATTACAGAAAAACTGGCTATAATACAGAGCTTACGTTCAGCTTCTGAAAGTTCCTCAAGGGTCTTTTTTTCCTAGTCTGTTTTCTTAGATCACCACTGTATTAGATCATCACTCCATGTATTACCCATACTGTTACTTGGCAATTTTTTTGTTGTGGTTACTTGTGTTTGGTTTTGGTTAAATCAAATCCATTTTTCATTCAGGAGTTAATAGCTTCAGTTGCTTACCTTAAACAACATTTCTAGTTTCTCAAGGTACTTGGTTATGATTTCAGTATAAATCAGCTGTTTATTACAGCCAAGTGAGATGATTCAAGTTCCTTGCTGATATACTGAATCCTTGTTATAGCAAGAAACAAACATTTTATTGGTGAGCTAAATTCATTTTTTACGGTGATGAATGACTCACTGAGCAATTGTTCTTGAACACGGCTGCAGCCATTTTTGAATATTATTTTTCTAGGAGAGGAAGACAGTGTTTAGTTGTTTTGTTTCATGGTACAGGCTAGTTTATCTATGAGTATTACTAACATTTTATATCCTCTAGAGGAGAACTGTGACATCCATGCTAATATCACAGGATCTCATTTTATTTCCCTAACAGCTAGCAAGACATTGTGATCTCTTACTAGGCTGAGAAAGCATACTTGTTTCAAAGTGAATTTATCAGTTCACAAAAAAGTAATACCCAGCTTCATTAACTCAGTCTTAATTACCTTGTACATGCAACACATCTTTTCCCTCTAAGGGGATGTAAGCAAATCCTTACTGCTAACAATTGTGGGGTGTATGACAAGAGCTGACTTGGACTGAAACTTCTCTGCAGTGTCTTCAATGTCAATATTTTTCCTCAGACGCTAAACATTTGGAGGAGTGTTTAGATTTACATCTTTTATGGAGCAGATTTCCATTCTGACATTTTCTGTGCCAAGACTTGGCTCTCAGAGGAGTCATCCATACCCCTAAAACGTAAAGCTAATAGCACAGGTGCTGACAGATCCTGATTTGTCCCACTACTCTCCTTGTTACTGTGTCTTATGCATGTGCCAACATGTGCTAAGCCTGAACAGAGAGGGAACAAAGATTCTTCAACCTAAAAAGATTATACTTTAAAGGTTCTTTTCATGCAAACACATGCATCACCATATGATCTACACCATGAGTGTTTCCATATCTATTTTTAGGATCAGAGCTGTAGAGTCTGGTCATGATATTTCAGGAGCACATGTCAATTTGAAATTACTCAGTTTTAGATCCTCTAGAAGATCTCTCCAGATCTCTTGAATAGAGCTAACAAGTGCACAGTCAGATGACTTCAAGTGCCTGGGCTGAAATAACCCAGAGGTGAAGCTTCAAGACTCTCCAGTTGCCACTGTGTATCTAACACAAATGTGACTCAGGTGGAACTTGCCATGTCTCCAAATTTGAAGAATGATGAGCACTTTCTATTTTAATAGGTGGTTTTCAAAAACACCAAATACAATTCACTGAAGGAAGTGGCAAGAGGATAGAGGCCACAACATCAGGACAGAGAGAGAGAAAGAGAAATTTGGGCTGTTTGAACATGGCACAGAAGAACAAGAGTGAAGTCTGAATGAAGAAGAGTGAGACTGAATGAGGAGGAGGTTAAAAAAGGGATGTAGAAGTGAGGAGATGGAGTGATATGCAGTACCGAAAGAGAAAGAGCAGAAAGGGGCAGCAGGAGTGGGATTTAGACTGGAAATCTGGGGACAAGAAGGCCTTTGTCAACAGGCTTGTCCTCTGCTCCAAAGCCTAAAAGGGCATCTTTCCCCTCCTGTCACAGAAACACAGTTCTTAAGCAAAAACACAGTTCTTAAGCAAAAGTTCCATCCCTATCAAAGCTAGTCTTCAGAGAAAGCTACATACATACCCTGACAGCCTGGTACCGTTTATTCTATTCATTCCAGAGGCTCCAGTTCCACATACATTTGCAGCAAGTTCCACGGGATACTGGCATCTGAAGGGACACTGAGCAGATTGCAGGGGATTATAGATACTATCTCTCATTATGGCCCAGTAGACTTTCACATCATCAACTTGTGAAGTAAACACTGCTGTTTAGATGTGACTCACCTCTGCAATTATAGTACATGTGGAAGTGTCTTTACCATTTTAACAGTTTATTCAAGCCTTCCTCTCTGTATCCTGCTCAAGACTGTCTCCTCTGTCACAGTTTCCAAATCTGGGAATGGGCAAATTCCTATTGTTGAGCTAAAGGAATGACACGATCACATTGCAAGAGAAAGCCAACATGCAACTCTTATAGCAATATCAGACATCTCAAAAATAGCCAACAACTCCATTCTAAAAACAGTAAGCAAGTCTTTGTCTTATTCAGAGTTTTATCTTGGAGGATTGTATGTCAAAATTGGCTAGGACAGTCTTTGTGTGGGAGTATTGTGGGGGTTTTGAATTAAATCATATGAATTTCTTTTTTTTTTTCATATTATTTTTATTTTTCAGAAGAGTAAGTGGAGAGACAGTCAAACTGGATGGAAAAGGTGTTACTGACTCATAAGGATGAGAAACAGCCAGCCTTAAGAAGGCATTCTGGATTTATGCTTGCTGATTCATAACTTCCTACATACATGTGGGGAAAAAAGTGTGGATTTTGCCCTGAGCTATATTCTGCAGGAAGCCCGCCTTCCCATCACTAAGTGAGAAAATAATTTCAAAACTGTAGGACTTAACTTCAACTCCCAGAAGATGTTCCCTTGAAAAATGTTTAGAATAAAGAACTGAATCATTATCCCCAACCACCAAGTCCTGTTTTCTCTGCCTTCACAGAGAAGTTCAAAACTAGTTAAAGCTTGAATTTCCCAGTTAAATTATCAGGTAAACCAAATGTAGCAATCAAAAAAATAACAGAAGAAAATTGCATAAGGAAGACATTAAGAGATTTGGGGAGAACTGCTTTTCCTTTTCCATGCAAATGCTACTAGATCAATATGTCCCAAGCAATTAATAAGATAAGAATATAAACAAAATCAAGAACAACAAGAAGATAACAATTAAATACCTTGTTGCAAATAATGTTTCATCTCAAATGGATTTAAAACTCTCCTTATAGCCAAACAGTTTATTGGTTACCTGTGTTTCCTGAAAGGACACAATTAACAGAGTCCAGGTCGAAGTTTGATTGTAACAACTTTTTATGTCATTGTTCTACCAAGGAATCCAAAATAATCAGCCTGTCTCCATAGAACTGTGTGACAAAATTAACTGGCATAGTGAGCAGGATCCTTGGCTTAGAATGCTGATTGATTCCCCTACTAAATGGTATCTGTTGCAAAAGGGTTGTATGGAAAATGGTTGGCAAGGTCCTAAGTGAGATGAGTGACTAAGGGCAATAAACCACAATCTGAAAGTCTTAGTGAATGAATTGAGTAATTGGAGTGATATGTGTAAAATAGAGACAGAAGAGAGGAAGGGATGTGCTGAGTGTTAACTGCAATATGGATATTTGAAAACTAACAGGTTGAAAGGTTAAAAGAAGAAATTCAAAAAGAAAAGTGTGAATTTTCAACAAAAGATTGAGAATTAAATGTAAATTCAAGGCCGGCAGCAAGTCTGGGAAAAGGGTACATTTCAAAAACAAACAAACAAACAAACAAACAAAGCCCCCACCAAATAAAATTAATGCCACAGGATATTAAAAAACAAACAAACAAACAAACAAACAAGAAAACCCAAGAAACTTAATTACAAGGTAACAATCTAGACCTCACAAAAATCTATACAGGTATGTATGGTACAAACTGAGATGGAGATATTTGGAATAGGCTAGATGAGTCTAATGAGGAGACAGTAAAGTCAGTGACTCTGTACCAAACCTGATTAAACAAGAAATCATTACTGATGGCACATTTGAAAATGAACTAGAGAGATGGAATACCACTAAATTTCATTATTTATCATTAATACAGATGATCTGTGAAAAATACAAATAACCTGGGAAATTAATCAATGGTTGTACCAAATTTGATGTGATAGGGCAGAAAGAGCACCTATTTGTGACAGAGGCAGAAGATTTATACCTAGGCCTTGCAAACTTCCTCACCCTCAAAGAAGATGCTACATTACCTACTCTACCCATTAGATGGGCAAGAGAGGTCCAAGAGCAAGACTGGGGTGAGGAATCCATGTCACTGAGGCAGGGCCCAGATGAACTGCAGTTACAAGTGGCTGTCCTAACATTGCACTGAGACAAAGCTGAAGGGAATGAACCTAGTCCTTGGCACATACATGCTACCTCCACCAGCTGAGGTCTGTTGGAAAAGGGAATTCGGGGATAGGAAAATAAGCTTTCATACATCTACATCATACAATACTTGTGGAAATTCCCTTTCTGCAAGTGCTCCCACAAACTATTTTGCAAATGCAAGAACTAAGGCCTGATACTTAAGACTCTGAGTGGTGTCAGGTCTTAACCATTTTGACATGACCCAGAAGTTGTGCTCCATGAGACCGATGAACTAATCTGATCAAACAAAACAAGACTGTTAGAGGAGTTACCAATCAAACTGAGTAAAAGCACCTGCCCAGGTCAGGGGTGCCCTAGCCACTTACTTTGTGTTTATAAATGGCAGGACAAGAGAAAAAGACTTCAAGATGCCTCAAGAATCCTTCAGATTGGATATTAAGAAAAAATTCTTCACTGAAAGCATTGTTTAGTACTGGAACAAGCTGCCCAAGGAAGTGACTATCTCTGGAGATCTCTAAAAATGTGTAAGACGTGGTGCTTAGGGATACAGTTCCATGGCAGACATGTCAACTTGTCGGTGTTAAATTATAGGTGGACCTCATGATCTAAAGGGTATTTTCCAGCCTAAAATATTCTATGAATACAAGTACAGAAGAGTTTTTTGTCAAATTCTGGTTTTAATCGCATCTGTGTAAGTCTGTTATTAACAAGGTCTGTCTGCAAGCTAACTGAATCAGGTCATGATTGGCCTGTGGGAATTTATTATTTATTACTGTGAAGCCTGCTACAAGTTCTGCTGGTGCCTTTGCAGTCCCCAGGGGACTTCATTTTTTTCATGGAGTCTGATAGAGGCTTGGCTCCTCTCACCCTTTTAATGAGTAATCTTTTCCCATATGTGGTTACTCTTGGAGCAGCTAGAACAGAAACTATGTTAACTGCATTTAATGGCTTTATGAATGAGGACAGTGAAAAGGATCTGTGGTGCCACTTCTGTCCCACAGTTTCTCAGAACAGCATTGTCCTTTACAAAGGAGGAAGGTCAGAGGCAAAATGTGAGTTACAGATCAGGTTTGCAAGTTGCCACAATATCTGAGATTGTTCAAAGGTGAGGTTTTCTTTCAGGCACCTCTAGCTAAGTAATTATCTTGTTTACTTTCATCACTCCAGATATCACCAAAGTAATTTTGATGTTTAGTGGCTAACCTGAAAGACGTACTGTGTGCCAACATTTGAAGTGAACACTGTCAGCTTCAAAAATAGACATGGATCAATAGCACCAGAGTTCATTAAGAAGACAATTTCTTCATTATGTTAGGAAAAGCATGGAAGTTTCATTAGTAATAAAACCAAGGCTCCCTTAGAGTTTAAAGCTTAATGTATTAGTGTTTATATTACTCCTAAGGAATTGATATTTAGGTCTTTTTCTTGGCTTTATCATAGTTGCTAGGTAACAGAGATGCCTATGACACGATAATCTTTAGGGATCAAGATGGAAGAAAATTTTATCCAACAAAGTATGTGTGAATGATTGCTTTTTCCTCAGCCCCATTGTAAGAAAAAGAGGAGCTGGAAGCATATACTTTTAACAGTTCTTGGAAGAATGCTGTCAATGTTATGGAGAATTCTTCCTGGTCCCCTCTATTAGAGTTTTAACATCAATGGAAGTCATCAGAAGAATCAAATTCTTTTCTCATATTCCTTGAAAGGGGCTGAAAGCAGCACAAAGGCAGTGGCCATCCCGTTTGTCCCTCTGTAGTGAATGCTGGGCTCACCGTCCCCTGTTGTTCTTCCAGCTGTCTTTCCCACCTCAAGGGCCTTGTCCCACTTGCCTGCAGGAGTTTCTGAGGTTCCTCTTCTCCTTTGAGCACGGAGAAGGAGACAACCAAGGTCAGAGGCCAGGTGGCATGGCTGCATTTCTGCTCCCTGGTATCCAGCTGACAGAGTTTAGCTTTCAGACTCACAGGTGAGGAAGGTAGCAGGGGGAGGTGCTTTTTCCACTGTGCTCTGGTGATCTGTCATCACCCATCTAAGCTGATGAAACAGTGCTAGAAACAGGTTTTAATATCATCAAGAACAAGCCATTAGCCTTAACTAGACAAGAGCCTTCAGGGACCCATTGTTATCTCTGAAGGAGACAGAGGAAATGAAAATGTAACATGTCTCCGAGGGGCCTGTAGAGATCTGAGTTCATTTCTTTTAGTGCCTTAGGAAAGGAAAACAAAGATGTATTTCAGCTTTTAGTGCTTTGTTACAAAGACTAATGGCTTTTTGTGCTCATAACAACTATGTTATTCTTGTAACGGTAAGAATTATTATCTATAGTTTTTGCATTGTTCTCCCCTTGTGCTTGAAGCTCTGGCGTATCTGTCATGCTTGGTTGGAACAAGGATAATGTATGGTTTACTTGACAAATTTCAAATTTCAGCTGGCAAAGAGCAAATGTCTTTCCCAGGTAAAGGGGTAGACACAGCACTTGGAGGGCCAACTCTACTTCTGTTGATTCTGAATTGTGTTGCTTCTGTCCCTTGTTCAAATGGTTTTCAAAGGTTTTCATAAAGTAAGACAAACTGATTTCAGCAAATATTTCACCACTTAATTTGTAAAGAGCCATCAGAAAAATTAGCAGACTAAGGCCATCTTCGAACAGCTTCTTGAAAATACTGAAATGTGGATTCCATCATGTCCTTGTGACAAGTTACAAAAGTCATGTGTATCACTTTTTTTCCACAGAAATAGCAGAGCAACTCCAAGAATTACACCACAGTTATTACAAAGATTATTCTAATTTAGGTAAAAAGAATTGGATCATTATTATTTTATAACACCCTGGATGTGAGGATTTATGCCCATTTACAAGTAAACAAAAGAAATGGGGCAGGGTGGACTGAAGCCAAATCTTTTATATTTGTATTTATACAAATTTTGCAAAGAACCTTTGCTAAATACATAGAGGATGCAATTCATAAAGTGCCAAGGCACATTAAATCAGGTATTGAAATGCCTGGGCTGTGTTTTACAAACCTAGTTCCCAGAGGGAAATCCCAAACCCAGGATTAGGTATTTATCTCTCCTAAGTAACTGACATTCATTTAGATGAATCCCAGCTCTGATTAGGCAGTGACATAAATACAACCACTTTGAAACTGCACAGAAAAGTGTCTCAACTCCTCCCCTTTTCAGAAGCTGAGATCCTACTTCACAGTTACCAGCAAGCAGTTAGTATCTGGAACCCCTTTTTTTTTGTCCTAAAGATCTCTTTTCAAAAACTGTCCTGTTTCTGGCCAGGACAGAGTTAATTTTTGCAGTAGCCAGAAGGGGGCATGGAGAGGACCTGGATGTTGTTCTATACCACCTCACACCTTTTTTTGGGGATAGGGGAAGGGCTCTTTTCCAGGTCTGGTATTGTCTACCACTGGGGAGGTTCCACCAAAGAGGTGATTACCTCTTTGTCATACCCTCTGCCATTAGTACTATTGCTCTTACTGTTCATTTTCTTATCTCATTGCTGTTTGCAGTGGACTGGTCTTGTCCCAACCCATGATCTTTACCTTTTCTGCCTCCAATTCTCCTCTCCATCCAGGAGAAGGGAGAGAGAGTGAGTGGCACATGGTCTCAAGAGTCTCAGTGGGAGGACCAAATTGAGGAATATCATTCTTAAACCAAAACAAGAGCTGGGGATAAATTAGTGGTTTTGTCTATCTCTCTGAAGGAATGTGCAATGGAGATCACCCATTCTGCAGGCTCTGACCAAGAAAATGGGAAGTTGGGATACTAGTCTCTTCTACTCTGACACAGCTGAGACCTCACTACTCTCCTCACGTCCTTCTTCTCCTCTAGATGCCCAAAAGTTTTGCTGAATGCACAAAAACAGCTGTGCACATGTGGTTTACAGGAAGTCCATTCAAGGCACTGCTGGGGAGATATCTCCAAGGCTGGATGGTCCATGTGCATGGGGAATTAAGTGGATGTAGGGCTGCCTTTGCCAAGGTTGCTGGAGTCAGCCCTGTGGGAACCAAAATACTTTCAAAGTTCAAAATCCAAGGGCCTTGCCCTCTAATTTTAAATGTTAAACCAAGTCACTTGACCTCTTGACATCAGGATGGCAATTTGGGGGTCAATGAACTTCTGTCTACCTTCTAACTAGTCACAAGGTGACCACTGAATCTGGATCTTTGTTTAGTGTCTAATAAGTATTACTGGGGTCTTGAGAGTATTTGAATAAATTTAAATAGCTTGTCACAAAAATTAAAGGCAAGAAACTAGGAATATGTCTTTATCATTTCTAAATAAGGCTAAAAATTCACTAAATTGTTCCAGTTTATAAAATATTATTGCAGGGTTTTCATTTCTTCCTAGATTAACATAAAAGGAGACAGTTCAAAGTTTCCTATGTGCATAATTTTATACTTTACCATTAGAAAAGATAGAGCAGGTTCTTTCATACATTTTTATGTATGCATGGCCCAACAAGATAGAAGAATAAATATACAGAGTGAATCACACACACACAATCCACTATTTTTTTCAGTCACAGATATATATTCCCTTTGGGACTATTATTTACTTTCATATAAAA
>VXBR01000363.1:100061-136848 GCA_013400215.1 Cisticola juncidis
CAATTGTATTTGAAAATGCAGATTTTTATGTAGGAAATTTATATATTTTATATATATATATATATATATATAAAATCTATAGGAATGACATGGATTGAAATCCTGAATGATTTAACAAACTGCATAGAGCCATTCAATCTTATTCTCCACTGTACATCACAAATGTTATCAAATGAAGGTGACACTGAAATCATAACTCGAGTTCTTTATGCTTGGCTTGTGAAGAGTTATTGTACAAAGTGGAAAGTCAAAGACTTTCAATTGGCTTTTGGCAGAATCAAGAACTGGAATGGAATGGAATGGAATTGCTTGTTATGCCCACTATGATATTGGGAAATATATACTATCTCCATGACTGCATCTGGTGATTCAACAAGAGCCGAAATGAACAATAAGGGTATCATTTTGCATTATATAGATCTGCAAGAGATTTCACACTTAAGGGTCTGGGTGTTTTTTAAGTATGGAGTAGCAGCAGGTGAACTCCTGTAACACGTTTCAAAGGGTGACTTACACACTGCATTTCTCTTGTTTCAATGATGATTTCCTGTTTATATCTGCAATGTATTTGAGCAATACAGCCAGTGTAATCCTTTAATTTTATAAATATGTACACTTATCTATGTATCTGTCCAGATATAAAAAGATCTCTCTCTATCTAGAAGCATCTCTCTGTGCACAGATAGATAGCCACAGGACTTACAGGATGGCATGCAAGCATGTCTATCTTGAGGCAGGCCTGAATAATATACATTTTCTCAAACATTCAGAGTAAACATCAGAAACCTTGTAGTCTGAAATCTATGGGAACACTCAGTATTTCAAGCTTATGAGAAGTCGTGGTGACACCATATCCCCAAAACTTTTACTTATGATTTTTTGAAATGATTTATCAAAAAATATTTGGCACCCTTAAACAATAGCTGTAACAGGGTGGTTTTATTGTTATTAAAATCTGTTCACATTATCTAGCGCAAACACAAACAGTGACACTAATCACAGATTGGCCTGCTTATATCTTACCCTCATTTTTGCAGAGGACTGGGCATTTCTTACTTAAAGGAGCTGTTAAGTAATTCTATATTTAATGTCAGTGTATAGGATTCCAGTAATGCTGCCTGATGGCATCATTCTAAGGGCTGCTGAACGAAGCTATTCAAACTTCCATTCAAGATGGTTGCTATCAAAATGCAATGTTTCAGCTTCTTCTTGTATATATCTTCTTAATAAACTTTCTGCAATCTTTTTCCTTGGTCTTGTTTTCCAATTTTGTACCTTCATGAGCGTTCAATACTTGTCCTCATTTTTGTTCCAGGCCATTGACAACAACAGTGAAGAGTCCTAGAAGAGCCCCAGTGTAGGCTAGGTTGCCATGCTGGAGTTACACAGGGACCTGAGGGGAAAAAGTCATTTTATAGAAGGCAGTGTTGTCTGAAGCAGCACAGGGATGAGTTAGTGAGCACCACACTGACCAATATGCTGAGCAATGCTCATCCCAGAAGAGCTCCCTCAGGCTCGTTTAGTTCCTGCATTGTAGATTAGTGAAGCACAGCAGACATGGTAGGTGCCATACTCTAACCTGTGGTAACATTTTACCATGATTTGAAGGACTAGATTGTTTCTTGAATTGATGGGGAAAGGCTTTTGTTATGACCTGAAGTTCTTTTGTGCATTAACCCTAAGCTGCCCTCCTCAGGAGGAGAGGCACATTCCCACCTGCAGCTCTGCGCGTAGTTCTGTCTCCTCATTTACTCTCTGTGACGTACAAAGGGCATGAAACTGCTGGGGTCCAGAGGAGGGCCACAAAGGGGATCAGAGGGCTGGAGCACCTCCCCTGGGATGACAGGCTGAGGAAGTCAGGGCTGGTCAGCCTGGAGAAGAGAAGGTTGAGTGGAGACCTCATGGCAGCCTCCCAGTGTCTGAAGGGGGCCTATAGGGAAGCCTGAGAGGGACTCTCAGCAGGAACTGTAGAGATGGGATAAGGAGTAATGGGTACAAGCTGAAAGAGGGGAAATCTAGGCTGCATATTAGGAGGAAGTTCTTTACTGTGAGGATGCTAAGATACTGGAACAGTTTGCCCAGGGAGGTTGTGGACAACCCAGTCTGGCAGTGTTTCAGGCTAGGTTGGATAAAGCCTTGAGCAACATGGTCTAGTGGAAGGTATCTCTGCCCATGGCAAGCGGACTCTGAGTAGATTATCTTTAAGGTCCCTTCCAACCTTTAATATTCTATGATTCTATGACCTGGATGGAGGAGATTTTCCTCTTAGACAAAATGCTTTTGCTATTGTTCTTCTGCGATTAGTGACAAATCTGTAAATTTGACTGCTTAAATACCTGGTAACAACAGGTCAGCATTCATATGTGGTGCTGGGCAAAATAAAATTCAGTGAGAAACCAGAGGAGTTTTCATGTTCATAAGTGAGAAAATATTTTAAGCATCTTTTCCTTTTTGTTTTCTCTGACTGATTTTGTGACTTCCATTCTTCTAATGATGACCAGAAGCAAAAGCAGATGACAGAAGATTCTCATGTCAGACAGAGTAAGTTCTACTGATCACAGAAGAAAGACTAAATTAAAGCCCTATCACTAGAATGGTGCTGCTATTTGTCACACAGGAGAGATTCTTTGACACAGAAAGATTTGTACAGTCTATTTGTGTAAGTTCAGGGACAAACACTCAACTGTGCATCTTTCACAGCAATTTTCCCAGCAAGTGTTGATGTCAATTGAAATATGAATGCACCAATCAATAAACTAACAAATCCAAGTCTTGTTGCCAACAGAAAGAAATTTCTGCTTGAAGGAAAAGAATGTTTATAAATTCTAGATTATGTGATCCTGGAATTATTTTTATAACTTGCCTGTATTGTTTTAACTCAGGTTATCACTTTCAGGTGAAGAAATAGTTCCCACTCTCTGAAGTATGAGCTTCAAATTAATCTTTGAATTTAAGTAATCCTGAAATTAGTTTTAATTCATCTTTGAATCTTATGGGTTTATGAAAGTAACGTATTTGACACCATTTTTGAACTGCAAGTTCAGAACCTGGAACAGTCAAAAGTTTCTGCTTTTGGAGTGATGGAATACTTATTTAATTTATAAAACTTGCATATTAAGTCTGTTTAATACATTTTTCTAGTTACCATGACTACATCTACTAAATGTTTGTATACCTCAGCAGTGTCTACATCCAGTTAAAATGCCTTTATTGACATTTGCTTCCTGCTGCATTTGGCACGATAAACTGAAGTCAGGAACAATTACGATTTTGAAGGAAATAGATATTCCATGTTCACACTTTCAAACCTGTTTTTTCAAAATCCCAGGTGGTGAGAGTAGCACATACACAGTTAGAGCATCCACACTTATTTCAGTCCTTTATGGAGCAGCTGGAAGGAGGGCTGATGCCTGACTTGTGCCCACCATCGTACATTTAAGCGAGGTTCAGTATCTGGCTTGGTAGTGCTAATTGTGTCAAAGTACAGATTCCAATCAACCTGGAGCACAAAAGGTTTTACAAGTTTACTTCACGACTAATTATTTTCCCTGGAAATATCAGAGGTAATGGATACAAATTGAGACTGACTTTAAGGAAAATCTTCTTTGCAAGAGGGGTGGTGAGGTTCTAGAGAAAGGCTGCCCACAGGAATGTGGGCTCTTCATCCCTGGTGGCTTTCAGAAGTTTACTAAACCATCATGGCTGACCTGATCTGGTGGTGACAACACACAAGCCCAATGGGAAGGAATATAAACAGACCATCAAATCCTCCTCTCAGCAACATTTTAATGACTTCTTTTTGTTTTTTAAACTTAAGACACTCTATTGTATACATTGGATGCTGTAAGTTTAATATTACTGTACATTCACATATGCCTATATCCATGCATATACATTTGTGTACACATTAAAAAATGCCACTGGAAATATAATCTGTACTTTTAAGAACACTAGCTATGCATGCATTTTCATTCAAACCTCTGCAGACAAGTAGGTCCCAAAACAGGACTTCTAAATATCCGCCTGACGTATGTGTGTGTATTAATTTTGCTAAAATTGTGGTTGTGGCCTCCACTGGGGTTTGCAAAATGACTCAGGGAATGGAGGATTGCAAAACATAGAGTGCAGCTGTCAGCAGCAGCTCAGGTCCTGCATAGTGGAGGCATGAGCATAACCAGCTGCTGCACACATTTTAGCTGGTTCTTCCTCTCTGCCCAGAAGGAACTGAACATCTACTGGCTCGGGCAACAGCACAAAGACAAGATAAGATAAAAGTGTGTCACATTTTCTAGGGTTTTAAGATATGATATCTGTCTCTTGAAATTCAAGATTTCTAATGTTAGATGCACTAGATATATTTATTAGCACTGGGCTCTGAGCCTCCCTCCATGACGATAGGATGGTTTTGACAACTACAGTAGGTTGTGAGTAAGGAGCGGCCAAAAAGGAGCAGCTCCTTTGAGCAACACCAATAAATCTTTGGATATCTGGAATGCCTTGAGAAGGGGAGTAAGCCTCTGTGCAGCAAAACAGATCTTCCATCAAGTGAATTTTGCTGAGGTGGGTTGATGCTAATTTGTAGTGCACATTTCAATGGGAAGAAATCAACATTTTAAATGAAGAGTTGGTTTTCCTCTAAGATTTCAATGCCATTTGCAGATAAATCACCCTTTGGGGCACTACTTCTTGTTCTTTAGTCAAAACCACATACTCTGAAAGTTTGATAAAGTCTACTTTAGGAAGCACAAAGAATAGGCAGAATTCTGCTTTCACAATTTCTACTTTCAGAAATATTTACTAGTATCAAAAGATACTTAAATTTTAGATTTATTCTTCTGTTTATAAAATTTACAGTAAAAAAAAACAATAACATTTAGCACACTCACAAGCCACCATATTTGTGGCCACTGTGTCTGTTTTTAAGGATAAGTTTTGGACTTTTCTTATGCAGAACTCTTCCAGCTGCCAAGTAAAAGGAAGCAGCAATGCAGCATAAAAATTTTTCGACCAATGTCTAACATTTATTCTTGTAACTGAACTGAAGCATTGGACAGAAATATATTGTAAATATATTCGTAAAATTCAAAATTTACTTAGTGTCATTGTTCCAACTACTGTTTGTTCCCATCTCTAAATCCTTCCTCACAAATCCTTCTGTTTCCTGTGCTCTATTCTCAGTAGAGACATCCCTTACAACAGTGAAGCTTGGCCTCTCTGGTGCACACCAAACCACACACCTTTTCATTCACCTCTCCCTGATCCTTATTATGTCTGGCTCAGTGCCCAGATCCGGCTCTTTCCCAGAGCTCAGTTTCCCAATACATCCCACCTACTTCAGCCAAGCAGAAGGGGGACAATGGGAACTGGCAGCTGGCAAATAGCAGCTCCCAGCAGATGCACAGTGCAGGGAAGGAAGGAAATTCTGTAGCAAATGGTGCAGATGGAGCCTGACCTTATTATGTTCACATGGCCCTGCCATTCAATAAAAAAAACCTTTCCTTAGTCCTGAGCAGCTCTTTCTGTGGCTGCTGCAGACCAAAGGCTGGTCAACATCTCATTGCACAACTGAATGCTAAAATTTGCTTTCTTAAATGTAAGACTTGCCACAGGTTTAGTCTGTCATGAAGAAAAACAAATTCTGCATGTGTGAAGAAGTCACCCTTAGAAACAGTAAAATAATGTGAAATTGCTAAGAGTTACTTTAACAAGTAGTAAGGTAGAAAAGCATTTCAGATGAAAATGCCTGAAGATCTTTTTGTTTTGTCTTGGGTTTTTTTGGTTTTTTTTTTTTTTAATTAACACAGATACCTTATTGCCAGAGATGTTGACAAGCAAGACACAAAAGCGTATATGCAATAAACTGTGCTAGCAAGCAAAAAAAAAAAAAAAAATCCAAAAATCTGTCTTTTAAAAAATGTTGCATTTTCATAAAATTCCCTCTAGGACAATTTATTAAATTATATTTTCTATCCAGTCTCAACCCACAGCTTCCTGTTTACTTGGAATTGTAGTGTGTGATTTATTTCCAGTCTTGTGTTTGTTTTCTTTTCTATTCATTTTTTTCCAAATTATTTCAGTGACTTGTAAAAGCTGATAGAGAAGTTCATTCCAAGACTGAAGTAAATGAAGGCAGCAGATCTTGATTCCTTACAGAATTAGAAAGCTGTGTCCATGGAAACAAAAAGAGAAGTTAAACCTGAGATTCTGCTTTTCTTCTCTGCTGTATGATGTGAGGAGAAATAATCAGCTTAGTGATATCTGAGGACAAATACTTTGTTGTAGCAATTCCAAGATATAAGATGCCAGGAAACTAGCATCAGACAGGCTCCAAATGATGACACACACTGAAAAGTAACACCTGCCATTTCCCTAACTTATGTGTCTTGGCGTGCAGATTTCCAGCAAGTAACCCTAAGCCATCTATCTGTAGGTTTGCAGCTTTTGATTCAGCACAAAATCCAAAATTGGTTTTGATACTGGCTCATGGAAATATGTCATGATAGTTCTTTAAGCCACAAATTAATGTTACCACAACTTGCTAATGTTGCTATTGTCCCAAGCTTGGTTTGGGACTTTATCTCCCTCACACAACTACTTACATGTTATTTATTATTGAGATCTAAAAAGTGCCAGCATATTTTGTGATATGTCTGACCTGGGATGGCTTTTTTCACCGTGTTTGTATGTTCACAGATTTTTTCATTTTCTGTTGCGAACCATGGGCAGATACTAGTTTCCTCTCTCCAGGGAACCTTATATTTATAGTACATATTTTTTTAATTTTTTATTTAAAGAAACATCATCTTAACAGGATAACTCTACACACTCACTTCCCTCTAACATGACTATCAAAAACCTTGTAATGTCTCTCTTACTCTTTATTTGGAAACATCGCCTCCCATCCTTTTACTTTTCCCTAGAGAACACAGGTCTTCTTTCCGTACTCTTTTTTAATAAGTTGGATTTTCTGTATTTCTTTTGGAGCAGTCTACTGAACCTCCTCTATTGCCACAGATAGAAGTCAGCCTCCTCATCTTTAAACCCATGAAAGTTTATATCTATTTGGTAAAGTTGGAGGGATGATTTAATAGCTGAAGTCACAGCTGTAAAAGATGAGTCACATGGAGGTAAAATACAGCCCTCACCTCCCCCACATATACCCATGGTACTGGTCATGAACAGAGCAGTTACTAAAAATTAAGCCTCATCACCTACTCCAGGTACAGTTTTGCTCTCAAAATTTTCAGTTCTTCCAAGCTGGGATGGCAGAAACAAAGAGCCCAAACATGATTTTGATCAGTAACTCAAGACTCCACAAGACTACTACACAGCCACTGTTTTTCTCTTTATTTTTACAGCTAGTCTACCTAGTCCAGCAATTTTCTGAAGCCTGACTGACTCTGCCTCAGAATAATCTGAACAACTTGATGGTGAAGTAGAGTCCAGCAAATGGTCAGCATGAGAACAGCAGTAAGGTCTTCTCTGGTTTAAAAATCAATTTTTTAGCTTAAGCTAACTTAGTTGGAAAAATGCCTGTACTTCATCCTAGTCTGAAAAAATCTCTAAAGCTGAATCTAGAACTGGCAAGACTACAAAAGTGTCTTCTAGGAACACCAAAAAAGTCCCTGTCCATGCCATGTCAGTGGTTAATCCCCTTTGTGTAGACTTGAACATATGTCTTCCCCCGAAAAAAATGAGACAAATACTTGTCTAGTAGCAAGAACACATTGTGCTAAAAATGGCCCATAATCATACCTTTTCAACTCTTAAAGAGTTCCTCTTTTAGATGTTTTTGGGATATCTTCTACATTAAGTTCTTTAATAGAAATTACCCAAACACTTCTTCACACAATTTGAATGTATTTCATTTCTACCCTTAGAGGATCATAACCTTAATTGCAGTGTCAGAGATGTTCAGAGGGGGCTAAACAACATAGCTCCCAAACTGGAAGCAGCACTGTGTGCTAGGGTTCTGCAAGGCTCCCCTTGGGCTAATTAACCCCGATTCAGAAGCACAAGGTGCTAATAGCTGTGTTGCAGGTAGTGTCCCCAGATAAGTCATGCAGAGCTGGTTTAAGTACCTGTTCTCACTAGATAAATCTGCAGCATAATTTTTCACTCACACTCCAAAGAAAACTTTTTAGATATCCAGCACTATGAAGTCCTAGGCTTTCCTTTAAAATTCTTTCTGACAATTCCTTCAATTAGTAATGTGTCTTCATATTTAATAGCTATAATTAATTCTTAATTTATCCTGGGCCGTAACTGTGATCTATCTGACCAGTTTAGCTCTTCCTGGATAGGATGATTACTCCAGTCAATACTTTCCTCACTATCCCACAAAAGCAACTCACATGGTAAAAGAAAGATTAGCTTCTGCAGAGTGTTGAAACATTCCTCTGTTGAAAGAGTGGTTGAAGTATTTAAACTTGTTTCTTTGCCTGGGGACAACAAGAAGTCTTTCTGGTAGAAGAGCTTCATTTCTCCTACTTTTTTTTTCAGCTTGTTTCTGGTAACATCTCAATTTCTTTCTTTTCTTTCCTTCTTCCTATAGAGGAAAAAATCCTATATCTACTCCTTTTTTTTTTCCCTTGTATGGTGAAAATTGTTGTAATGTTCTAGCAATGTCTTTACCAACAGAGGCGTTGCCACCTTTTGGAACCTTGATAGTTTCTTTCAGATGTTTCCTGTTTTTCTATAATAAAAATGACTTGATGTGTTTTCGATTCCTGTGCAGTCTTGTTTTCTGTTAGCACCACCTGGTTTACAGCTACGCCACCCTGTCGATCCTAAAGTGACAGTCTGCTTAGGCTGACTGGTGGTCCTGAAGTACAAACAGACCACACACACAGAGTACCAAAGGCTAAATACACTACAAGCTTAACTATGATTACTCAGGAAAGTCCACTCAGAATATATCCACTACCTTAATCCATAGGTCATGCTTTTATCGTACTATTGCTTATTTTCCATTTTTCTGTCTTTAAAGTCATTCCAGAAAAGTTTCAGTGTTTTCCTTTATCCTTTGACATTTGATTCCCGAGTTGTGATTACAACAATCTGAAAGTCAACTTTCAAATTAAACATTGTTCATAATTTTCAGCAAAGGTACCAAGAATATAGAACATGGAGTAAAACCAAGGAAAATTAGTATTCTTTGGCTTCATTTTTACTCTTTTTCTCTTTAAAATCTTGTTAGCTTTTTAAAATTCATCGTAAGTTATTAATCCTTTTCTCCCCCAGTTGCTTGAAATGGGTCTTCTCTAACTTCTTTTCTTGTCCTGGCCAGTTTTGCTGCTTTCATGTATATTTCCCTACCCTTGAACAATATGGTTAACAGTGTTCAGTTACAGATTTGCCTAGGCATTATTATCTGCTGTAGTCTTGGTTTATTGCAACACTCTTGATCAAAGTCCATATTTTAACTTGATGACTTCACTAATATCTTATTATCTATCTAACTGGGTAGCAACAACTCATCATGTTACCAGCTTGAATGACAGTTATTTCCTAGTTCCATAAGTTATTTCATGTTAGGACTCTCCACCTTTCAGTTTTCAGTCTGCTGTTTTTCTACATTTTCTTTGCCCCTTATAAAAACATTGTCTGGATGAAGCCAATGGCAGACAAAGAGCAGAACATTACAGTATAAGGAGTGATGTGCTTTGGTTGATCAAAAGTCAACCAAGCCCAATTTACCAATCATAATGCATAGCAAAAGTTTTTAAGAATAGCATAAGCATAAGCAATTAATTCAGTGATCATTCACAGTGTATCCAGCCTGCTCCTGACAGATAGCATATGGATTTCCTGAGCCAGAGGTTCCATCTAGTAGACAAGTGTCCTCTTGCAAGGATTTTTCTGATACCTTTTAGAATGCTTGTAAGCATTTGGCTTTCAGAGTATCCTGTGGAAATGAGTTCCATTATGCATGCTTTGTCTAGGAAAAACATGCTATGGCAAAAGTTCCTTTTTGTGTGTGTTTTAAACCCAGTCATTTAGTTGGGTATGCTCTCATTTCCAAATAGCTACACATATTGAATTATAGTTCCGAATTTTTCTTCCCCTCACAGTATATGATATTTGAACTTCTTCCATAAGCCCCAGCTCCATTTTTAACTCAAATCCTCATCTATTTAATCTTCCTTTACCTGGGAGGAGGGGAATAACCATTTCCAAAAGACACCCAGGAACACCTCAAGTGAACCCACAGAGTATTTGACATGGTTACAAATGCTCAGGTTTCAAACACCACCTCTCAGCTGTAAGACACATAGTGATGCTCTGCCTGTGTGGCACACTTCTAGACTTCTTACAAGCTCTTTAATGTCTCAAAAGAGTGGGGTTGTTTTTGGGACATGACAGTAAATACTCAGCCATCTCTCTACTGCCACATTGCTTAAGAAAAACTTGCAATTACTCCAGCAAGCAGTTTTACATGATATGTAGGCAGACTGTCTGTGTTACGTTTGAAAAGCCTCTAGCTATAAATAACATTATTAGGAAAGCACATTGCCTTAGAAGGACAGAACAGAGATAATCACCTTCCTGACTGTCTAGAAACATATTTAGATTTCATGTTTAAAGATTAAAAATAGACTCAGCAAACACATTCAATTTTTGACACTGGGTTAAGCTTCTTGCACAAATGATACAATTGACACAACAATGCCAAGAGTTTATTACAAGTTTTAAAACCCATTAAAATACTAGTCAAAAATCTGAAACCTTAAAAGGCTTTTTAATTAAAAAGTAAAAATTAGGGTCATGACACATTTTTCCCAAGAGACAAAACACAGGTGGCTGACTCAGCTGCTCCCCTGCTGTGTACACATACCACCCTCTCGATGGACAGCACAGCCCTGAACCTCAGACAGCTTAACTGCTACAGATTTCAGCCTGGGTTTCCATCTGATATTGAGAATGGTTTATGTAAAATGTCAGCCTGCAAAGTCTGTCTGACTTTGAAGGGGACGTTTTGCGTGAGTCCCTGCCACATCAGGGATATTATGAGCTGAAACCGTGTCCCTGCTATGTTCAGTGATCAGAGGGGTGGTGCTACTTGGTATGTGCTGCACTGTCCTCTTTCTGAAGCAAAATAGAAAAGCAGTGGCTTCAGCCTAACTCTCACATCTTTCTTACTCTCACACCTTCAGTTCTTCCTTCCTAATATGGTAGAAAGAAAAACCCTCAGCCCTGTGGCTCTGCTTTTGCTTTTGTGCCACTGTGCCCCTTCACCCCTGCTCAAACACCATTGGCTCATGAACATACTGGCCTGCTGGAAAGGCCAAGCATCCCTCCTGGCAGAGCCTAACAGCCATTAGGTTATCAAGTATGTCCCCAGGAAGCTGTGTAACCACACAGCATGCAGCTCCCTTTCCCTATGGATAGCCACTGTGGCACGTGTTCTGACCCAGGAAACTGGATATAGCTTTGTGGTTATATCCACTAAATGAGGGAGTGTTCACTGAATCCTGATTAACCCAGCCACTCTCCCCTCTTGCAGCATGTGGATGTTGATGTCTTAGCCTTCATCAGTATTGTTAGGATGCACAGAAAGCTTGTGGCATATGCCATTGAGGCCATTACAGCCCTTTATGTAATTTCATTTGGTTTGGTCCGTCAAAGCTCCACATAGCCTCAGAAAAAGCAGCATTGCTTCAAAGCCTGCCAGCCTGACCTGTGGCCAGCTGAAACCAGCAGTACGTGGTCAGATGGCATTTGGCCAGGCAGATATGCATATCACTGTGGAAAAACGTAATTGGCCAGAGTTATTGAACAAGTGAAGTATTTGTCAAACTAGGTCAACTAGGTTGTACTTCCACTTTCTGTTTGTAGAAATGCAAAACAAACAAATGCACATACTGAAACATATCTTAGGAAATAACAAGCTGAGGACGTAACTGGCCTCCAGCCCATACAGGGTATTCATTCACACAGGATCCTGTGTTGAACACTCCTTGCTATAAATTATGTTTTGGTTGTTTTCTTGACAATAGGTTAATCCCACACCCAGGCACTCCCCATATATTCTCAGCAAAGTTGTAAAACAAGCTCTCTGAGTCAGGAATTACACACTGAGGGTAAATACACCTGATAACAACACACAGCCTCCCCAAAAGCAACACGTCCTACAAGGATGAGTGGTGTGGGATTTCATTGGCATGCATGCTCTTGTGTAGCTGCCAAATGCAGGTGGGATCTCCAATGTGGGATGGATAAATAACTTTTATAATTTATAAGGCGTATAATCAATGTAAAACAATCTTTTTTTTTTGTCTTCATAATTTGATTCCTCTGAAATAAAATATTTACCCTTTCTGTTGTTTATCACACACTTGTCTCTGCAAGTTCACCTAGCCAGAACAACTGATACTTGATCTTCATGCCTTTCCAAACTTTAGAGAAGCTGAGCTATTATGGCATTTTATCTCAATTATTTCAAGAAGAGAATGGCCACAAATAGAGATGTGTCTAAACAGAAACTCTGAAGACATAAAACACCATCTTTATGTTAATGTCTATTTCATATATCTACCATACTAACTGAGGAGTTGAGAATTCAAATGACATCCAAATTAAAAACAAACAGCTTCATTACAAGCTGAGCAGTAAACAGACAGCTGGCTTTTAAAGGATATTCTACTTCCTGCTCCTTTTCGCATACGTAACGTTTATTTTAAATTTCTGTGGGCTTATGCAAACTGGACAGCTCTACAAACTTCTGATCAGATTGTTTAACTTTCTGGTGAGTGAGTGGTACAAATCTCTCTTTGTGACAAAACCCAGAAGTTAGATATACTGCAGATTCTTGCCATAGAGATTTGGCATCTTAATTTGTACTGTAGTGGCCCAAGGTCCTGGTACGATGGTGAAGAAAGAATCATCATCAACCTTGCTTACACACAGCATTCAACCAGTGGATAATATTTGCTATGTTGAATTTTTGTTCATTTGATTCTCAAAAGGCCCACTTTGCAATTACCAAATAAGGAGAATAGCAAGACCTTTCTTTAGTGAAACCAATTTCTCTCCAGATGATGAAATCATTTTAACAAAACACAGTACTGCTAAAGCAAGGTGGGGTACGTGGTGGTTTTAGTACCAGCATTTGTAATAGCATTTTTAAATTAGTTTTAGTTGTTATTCATTTCTGTGCATGTTTCTGATCTAATCTCCTTTCTCACTTGCAGCATGACCCAACTCTCACCAAAATAGATGGGGACCTTTAAATTAATTTCAGTGGGAACTGAAGTGATCCCTAAAGATCAATTAGAAGATCAATGTTTAGTTATGTATGAAGTTTTCTGGGATGGATTTTACAACTATTTTGTTGAAGCCAACCAGAAGGAGGAGGTTTGTTACCTGTAATTCATAGGCCCGTTAGGCAATGCAATAGAATTCATTATGAGTGCTAATGTGAGCACCAATATTTAGACAAATATCTTGTTTATTCAAGGCCATCAGGGTTCTTGAAAATAACACCCCATAAATTCTTAATGATAAGTACCTAAAATCAGAGTCACTGAGACAGCCTGGATGAGAGCAGAAAGCAAACACGGTATTATATTCTGAGGTCTTTAGAGCAGTGCTTAATTATTATACCCTGAAGAGAGTACTCTCTTTTAAAGATAACATTTACACAGATCATAAAATAAAGTCACCCAAATAGAGTAGATGTGGGGAAGCCAGGGCAAGGAAAAGATTGTCTCAGTTTTTAGTGCTACCTGCCAGTGTAGGGAGTTACAGATTCCAATATCTGGATAACCCATCTTTGTCTCGAATCAAATACCACACTTCTCTTTTTTTTCATTGAATTAGCAATAGTATGTAAATAGTATTTTGAAGAAATATTGTTACATATGTGGGGGAAAATGAAGAAATCAAGTACGGCACAGCATGTGTTTACCATTCCAGTCTACTCAGATGTCTTTACTTGATAACTGTCTTTCAGAATGAATGAAAGGTGGGTAAATTATTGGAGGAGAGTCACTGGGAAATTATTAATTCAACAAAGAGATAATGGGTAGTGTTGAAAGGGGAACTTCTGGCTAGAGAATGACTAACAAAGGAGTTTCTAAGAGATCAGTCAGGCCCTTCTAAAAAGACCTATCTTCTTCAATGCTCTCATCAGAGAATTTGGCACAGAAACAGAAATGAGCTATTGAAAGCTAGTGACTACTTACTTGAATATATTTGTCATTACAGTGAGGGAACAGCCTATTTTAAAGGAAGAGCTAGACAACTTTGAGGTCTAGAGTATTAGAAATGGCATAAAATGCAACATTGTTTTTGCAAAGCATTTCAACTACTAATGAGATTTTTTTTTCTTAAACACACCACTTGGAAATAAATGAGACAGAGAAATAACTGAGATCACCAGTTGCTTACAGGATGATTATGATCCATCAATGTGATCTGACTAGGAAGAATGTAATCATAATCCCCACAAATCTTTTTTTTCAGAGAGATAAGAAATCATTAATGTCTTGGTACTTGTGAAACCTCCTCTGTATATAGTTCTGACTGCTTGTGTTCAAGAAAGTTGAATGCAAGCTGAAAGAAATATAGTGAACAAAATAATGCCAAGCAACTGAAAGCACTTAACTTTTCTAACAAAACAAGAACTGTAAGGTTAACAAGTTTGCTGCACCCCAGGGACTAAACAGAGGAAAGAGAAAAGTGTCAGAGCTAGACAATGTTGGGATGATTAAGACAAGTATAAACCAGCTATGGGTGCACACAGCCTAGAAATTATGACCTGGAACAGCTTTTTTCCTATAAACTGGAGCCATACTTTTGCAGTAGAGATTCAAGTGTCTGTAACAAAAAGAATACAATGTGGCCACTTGAGGTAGCAGAGATTTGCACTTCCTTGCTCAAGTTTTATATACATCGATTTCACTCTTCACTTAAAATCTCCTGCAGTGGTTTTGATGGGTAGTTAGGTGAATCTGGGTCATTCATGGGCCCAGCTGTATTACTACCACCAGCCCTTGAGGCTGATGGCTGGTTACAGCAGGTTCAAGAACAGATTAGCAATCAGACTGTGAGCCAGAGGAGGGATGGATGTAATCTTTGCTGGAATTTTCATTTGCTGCAGCACCATACAGAATGAACTGTGTTGAAAAGATAGAAAAAGTTCTTTTTTCATATTTAAAAATGAAAACATAAACATAATCCATTACACAGACTGATGCACAAGTATTTTTAAAGGAGAAAAACAGGGTAATTCATACCCTTGACTTTTTCCTGCTAACAGATGAACCTATGATTATTTTCTATGAAATAAAGATATTTAAAAATCTTTACAAAGGTAGAAACTGTAGTGCTAATAATGTTTTTTCAATAAATTCTTCTTGGTATCACAAATACTTCTGTTCAGATCTATAGTTTTGCTGGGGTTCTGTGTGGTTTACCTGTAAAAGCAAAAAAACTCACAGGTTGTTAGAAGGATTCAGATACCAGAAGTAATTTTTTTTTCAGTTTACATTCATTAGCTGTCTTCTCTTTCGCTGACCTTTATGTCATGCTATTCATAGTGTTGTGTGAAGTACTGTTGCCTTTGTTTTATCCAAAGACTACATGAGTTACTGAAAAAAAAATAAGTACAGAAATACTGTGAAGAGATGACAAGCAAGATCTCCTAAATCCTGGAATAGCATTTCAGCCATTGAATAAACCTTCACTTTCATCCTAGAAAACTTCAGCTGAGGCTACCAGGGGTTCCTGCATGTAAACGCCATTGAGATTCATGCCTGGAATAGAAAGTAGAGTGAAGCCACATAAATTTCTCACCTATGCAGCTGAAATGACAAACAAAAAGCCATCAATACTGCCTACAGTGTAGAAGAGATGTAGCTACAGAAGGACTCTTGGCATTGAAGTCTGTTAGTTTTGGCTTTCTAAATAAAGGTTTGTGCTGTTGTGCAAAAAAGGTATTCTGTTTCTGTTGTAAAAGGGACTGTATAACAAAGGACTCAGGCACATACACAAGTGATCTTAGAGAAGGAAACCTCCAAGGCACTATGTGTTTTAGATCTTTATCAACGATTTAACTTGTCTGTGGCAAGGAGCTGTTGTTTATAGACCTCATGTTCCTCTCTGATGAGTTTTTCGGGCTACATTGATTTATAAAGTGAATGGTCTGACTATGTTTTTGAGTTATCTGCTTTGTCTACTTGCTCTGTAGAAATCACCTATAAATATTTCCAGTGAGATACTCTCTGTTGCTTCTCAAGCTTTGGCTTGTGTCCTCTGTTCAGACTTAATCACCCATTAGAAGTATGGGATAAGGTTATACTCAAGCTCCTTTTAGGGGCATGAGTCTCTAAGATGTCTGAATGTCCAGGACCAGCTGCTACAGTTACACACCTCTGACAGGGAATCTAAACAGCCCACTTACTGAGGCATTCAGTAGTTAATAATTAAGAAACAACTAAATTATTCTTGTGTTTGAAATTTCCTTTTCATTGAGCTGTGCCTGTGAAACATTTGCAGGGAAAATTCTTGCAATATCCTTGAGGTTCAAATTCCCAGATTCTCACCTGTGGACAGGGTGAATATACACTTTTTCCTTACATGAAGGAAATTATCTTTTCTGTTACTGCCTTGTGGTTCTAGTTTTGTTTTGGTTTTTTTTCTTAGCCTGCAGAGGATTAGTGCCATATCTCCCTTGCAAAGTGGTATTACGGGGTTAAGCATGTTATCGATTAAGCTGGACTTGACGAGACTCTTCTCCATCTCCAAGAAAGCAAGAAATAAACACTTGTGAGAAAGGGAAAGAATGGCTCTATGGCCCTAGTAGTCAGCCTGTCCCTTCTAGGAGAGCTCTGCAAAGTGACCATTATGAAGTCACTGCAGTCCTGGTCCCTTGCCAAACAGTGGCAACACTGACAGAACAGAAGGATCTTCTGAGTGGGGTTTAAAATCTCTAAAGCTGAAATAGGCTCCAGATCTTCTAGAGAGGAAATGTATGTCATTACAGAAAAGCTAGGTTCCTAAATCTCTAGATTTTCAGAAGAAAGGGGCCAACACTGTTTGCTGAGAGCCTTTATGCTACCAGAGTATATTTAGGAGCATGACAGTCTCATGAAGAACTTAAATCGTAGAACAGCTACTGCTGGTCTCAGATGAGACTTGTGAGGCGATTTTCTCAAATGAGACATCTGTGAAAAAGCACAAGCATATAACTCTAAGCACCAGGAAAATTTCAGGTTAAAGAGGTAAGCACATACTGACAGCATTTTTTCTACCAACAGGACTTTCTATCATGATTTTAAGTTAACCTCCTCAGAGGAAATTTGTTTTTTCTTCAGGATTAAAATCTTCTCTGGCATGAAGATTTTGACCTAGGCAATGCATTAGCTGTAATGTCCAATATCAAAAAATAAGCATAAATTGTCAGCTTTGTCCACAGAAAAAGTGCAAACACAAAAGATCTCTGGAGAGTGTTCCTCTGGATATGCACCGTGTCAGATTTTGAACCCTGCTGACTTTAGAGGCATGTAACTGATACCAAATCTTCACCAGATGCATTCTAAATGGCTTTGCTTTATGTGCATTATCATCAGTTATCCCATCTCAGCTAACTTAAGGATTGAAGGTGTAAGTGGAGGAGGTAAAGTGGTAAGGAAGGTGTCACACGTCATTGTTACCTACACAAAAAGCCTCTCGGCTTAACTGTTGGAACTGGGCCTGTTGCTACTGGGGATGTACTGGTTTCTCCTGGATGCTTCGTGTACCCCTTGTGAATACACAAACCTGATAAGAAGGCATAAAAAAATAACGCCTAGAGAAACTTCCATTTCACCCTGGTCACACTACATTTTCGAGAAAAACTGGCAGAAACCAGCTTTGAGAAATATCTTTGCCCTGCTTGGCATAACTCTGTTAACCCTGTTATCTGTCAGTTGCCAGTAGAGATCCAAGGTGATTTCACCATCACTTTCTTTATAGCCTCATTTTCTGAGGAACTTGAGCTTCTCTAGTCATCCTGTCTTTCCATTTGTATTTCACTTTGCCTGTCATTTCTCTCCGACCCTTGTAGCTTTTAAAGCTGACAACTGCCCACAATCACATTGGGCAAAAAGGGAGAATTTCCAATGAAATATAAGTTCCTACAAGTCTTGTGAAAGCCAGCAGGTAGGTAGAGGAAAGCAATGAATACAAATTGGAGAAAGGAGATCCAGAGAAAAGTTTCAATAGGAGAGCCCCAAGACCTTCTGGCTGGACAGTCGCCTCACGTGTCTGCTTTCTGATTAGCCTGCAGATGGGTTATAGTGTCTGCAGCTCTGTGATACCTCAGCCCATAGTTAAGGGGCAGGGGCCTGAAATGAAGTGAAGAAAAAAGGGAAATAGAGGAAATTAATAAATGTGAGGACATGTAACAGACATGAGGGAACTGGGGAAATCTTACAGACTTTTGACAATAACTGTGATTAGCATGGGAAGATCAGATGAAACTCCATAGGAAGTTGGGCTTCCTTGTTCTGCTTTTCATGAGACAGGATATGGGACATATTTATAACTGAACCAGCTCAAAGTACAGTGGCAAAAATGAAGATTTTCAGAGTACAGCCAATCTATACTTTCATTACTGTCTTCATTCCAGATTAGGCCAAATTTAACAACAGATACAGCTGTGCCTGTGGAGTTAACATACTCGAAGTGAAAGGGACATGCAGCTAAGTTTCCAATAAAGGCCCTTGCTGAGAGGCTCCACTGCTGAAAACAGAGTATCTGAGCTTCAATTAAGGAAACATCGGCTGCATCAAGTACTGAATGTGGGTTACTTTCAAGCATAAATTATACCATTGCCATAGTTGAAACAGGCTCCTGTCAAAGATCAACAGATGTCTCAAGAGTTACATAGTTCAGCTCCCCGTTAGCTGCCAGCATCTGATCCACTAATCATTCATGCTGCACATACACTTACTCCCTCCCAGGCTCCCCTCTGAAGCAAAATGACTAGTTTATTGGAGAGGAAGTCTGGACACAGTTAACAGAATAGCTTGCTCCAGGCTCCACTCCAGACAGACAAAATGGACTTGGACTGTAGCAAGCTTAACTCCCTCAGTCCATGACAGTTGTTTGATCTTACTCCAGTAAGCCTTGTGTCCTCAAATTCCCTGCATGCTGTCCTGGGACAGCACAGGCAGGCAATATGTGCTCTGAATTGATAAATCACAACTGCCTAATAATTAGATTGCAGAGTAATACGGGGCCAGCAGAGACCTGGGCCAAATTCTACCCCAAATCTGGCCATGCTGACCTACAGAGAGTAGTCACTTCTGAGCCATGTGGACAGGAGCTGTCTTGCACCACTTGGTCTGGGTCAGAGATTAGCCTTGGGGCAGCCGCTCTGGTAGCACAGTCACAGCCCTTGAGAAAGCCAGGTCAGAGGCCGGGGCTCTCAACAGAAGGACTTTGCTTCCAGGCTTACAGCTGGAATTTGAACTATTCTCACTGATAGGTGCCACCCCTCTCCATCAGCTCTCACCCGGGAGACTCCCGAGTCCCCTCCAGTCTTTTTCCTCAGAGGCCAGTTAAAATATTCTCTCAAAATAGGTAATGAGGTAATAATTTTATTTTCCTAGTTGCTTAAGGAGAGTGTTAGAAGAGTTAATCCAGGGATCAAAGGTCTTTGTTAACAGAGAGTCCTTTGAATCCCATGTGTGCTGGTCACAGAAATAACAGTGAAAGTGTACAGACCTGGAAATGACAGCCAGGATGGAAACCAAATCTGCCGCAACCTTCTAATGGCATTTAGTGCCTTTTAAATATTTGGGTCAAGTTTGATTTTGCTGGTTTATGTAGTCTGCTGTGAGATTTAGCCAGCTGTTGTATCTTTTCATGCAAATGAAACTTTCCAAAAGGGCCTTAAACTCTAGTGACGGAATACAGTTATTTGTATGTCAACTGCAGCTTCTATTTATAGGATGATGAAAATATCCCCCAATCAGTAACTCTCTAAAAGACAAGCATTTAATAAAAATAGATTATAGAAAACAAACAAAGATGCAGGCATGTTTTAGGTTAATCAAAACTCTCATATTCCAAACCCTACTCATAACCCATATATTTTAGACATTGGTAAATTCAGATAGTAAACCCGTTCAGACACAAACAGCTTTACATAGGATAAGGAATTTTGCTATTCAGGGAAAAAGAATATTAATATATTCTACAGTGAGTGAACACAATAATAAATGGAGGATTTTAATGGCTCAAAATTAAATTAACTGTTTTCTGTGATACCCTGTAAAGCTTGCATTCATCACTTACCAGAGGCGAACATGCTTTTAAAGGGTGTTAATTTAAGACCCGAATTGTTTGAAGATTGACTTGAAAGAATTTCAAAGGATGTAGTTTAATTAAAAATATTCCAAACTTTGCATTCCTGGCAAAACCTTTTGACCTCTCACGATATTTAATGCTCGAAGGTGAGGAGCTGACTGACTGCTCCTGCCTTCGCTAAAGGCACTCAGGATCCTTCCCCCCATGCCACAACCATCATTAATTGTTGATAGGTGCTCATTACATTGACCTACAGCCAATACCCAGAGCAAGAGCAGATCGGGAAGCGGCAGGCACCCAGCTGCAGCACCGGGGGTGCTTTTCCTGGCTGTGCGTGGAACACGGCTCATCCTTTCAGAAAGACCCAAGAGCAGAGTGTTCACTGGAAGGCTGCTGACTTCAGCCATGGTGCAGGCTGGCATTCCCAGGGGCAGAAGGATTAACGGAGCTGTCCCCAGCAGGCCGGCGAGGAGGCACTCGGGGCTCCTGGGACGCGCTGCCTCCCGTGACGAATGGCCGGCTGTCACCCGCGCCGAGGGGCCGCTCGCCGGGCGGGCTGTTTGCATTCAGTCAACACTTCGCTTTTATAGGCCTGTGGAGCCAAGCATTGCTAGACTTCTGAACCCCAGGCTAACTTCTGTCTGGCTACAGCCTCATTTTCTGGAGCCAAAATCTTTTTTAACAACTACACAATAACAAGTAATTAGGGCAAAGTCTGCTAATCTTCTCCTTTGGGCCTGGAGGTTGTGTATTCAGAACCCAGTCGAAGGTAGAATTACTGCCATCAAAGCCTGAGGTTACTTTGTGAAAGGGGTTGAACTCTAGGTCAAGGAAATGTTAACTGGACAAAGAGAGATCGGGCAGATAGTGTTAAAATTAAAACTGTCCTACTGAGATAATGCAGAATTGACTGTTTTTGCTCTGAAATCTAGCTGAACTAACAAAATGTAGGGAAAGCTAGAGCAGTTCTTTCAAAGGTGAAAACACAGCAAATAAAGGATTTATTTGCTTTCATTTGGGAATTTATTTGGACTCTCTTTATTCAGTAAGAGAAGTAAAGTATCTTTTTATGTCACATTGCGTTTGGGTCATCCTGTTTCCTAAATCTGTTTGATGTACTACATTGAATAAGTTATTTCTTATATATCTTTTCTCTCTCCTCTAAAAGCCCCCATGCAAAAATTCATTAGAAATTGAAAGGTTTCTGCTCTTGACTTAAAGAGTCCTGGGGACAAATGGAACTTGCTGGTGATAGGAAGGATAAACAAACACAGACTCAAACGTATGAGGAGGAAACATGCTCCAGAGGAGAGTGGTGTCCATGAAGTGCCTTGGATACAGCATGGGGGTGGATTTTGTGTCTGATATTTGCATATAACAGGTCAGGGAGAGACTGCAGTTTTTCAAAGGACTAGAGCCCAACCACTTAAAATCTTCAAACATTCAAAACAAAATCACAGATTTTGCCTGGAAATTCATCACAGAGCAGGACAGCCCTCACTCCACCACATGGAGTCATTCCAAAATTAAATCCACTCACTGCTGTCAAGGGTAACAAATACACCCCTATCCCCTCGCCAGGATCAAAGCTGACAGCTCCAGCAGGACCGGCAGTGCTTTGTTCTCCCCCAGTGCTGTGAGGAGGCTTTTGCCTGCTGCTGCTAGTGGATTTTAAGACCCTATGTGGGAGCGGAAGGGCAGAAAAGTTGAAGCTAGCTATTTCCCATGCCAGGTTCTACTGGGCTCTGTCACAGCACCCCTGCCATCTCCCTGACTTTTGGGAAACAGATGGACATACTTCAGCTGACACAGGCAAGGGGCATCTTTGGAAATGTGATGGCAATTACCACAACAGTGGAATTACCTCATAGTTTAACTCTCAGGGTAAGATGTATTTAATGGTGTTGCAACTGCCAGCTGGATTAGGCCAAGTACATTAAAGTGAATACAGCTTTCTGCTTCCAAGCTGAGCTGTCAGAAGAATTCTTGTGTGGGACTTCTTCAAACCTGAAGGCTCCCAGAGTAGCTGGTACAGCTAAGATGCAAAAAAAAAAAGTTTTTTGCAGAAGACCAGGGGTAGCAAAAATAATCCCCAGCTCTGAGGTGGGACACTTCAATGCATGGGGAAAGACATCTCCAGCCCACATTTTCCTGTCAAGGAGGTAGCATCCGAGAACTTCTTCCCTGAGCTGTGGGCAGAAGGAGAGTTTCCAGCCTCTCCAGGAAAAAGGCATTTAGTGCCCATTTTACTGGCAATTCCCAGGGATTTTAGAAACACCAGGTTGTCGTTACCTTCATGAAAGCATAAACTTCCTCCATACATGAGCTATAAGACACAGGCTCATAAATATTAGCTTTCTTTCATGATGTATATGTTTTGCATATATTTTCCTTTAATTATATTGGAACCAAATCAATTAGTGGTAATGACAAATCATGGCGCAAAGCTTTTTTTTTCTTGGAAGCATTCTTCTGACATGGAGACAGAAAAGGGCAAGTGCATTTTTATTATGGAAATTACCCCAGACAGACGGCACAACATCAATGCTAAAACGCACCAAAGTGAAGCCTGACTTTTTTCTGAAACTTAGCACAGGAGCAGTGCCCCTGGTACAAGAGACACTGGAATATATTTTTTCAAGTTTCAGATTAGAAATTACTATTCTCTGCTGCACCAGCAACAGCACCAAAGCTAGCTGAGTGTTGCTGGTTTAAATGATTCACAGATTAAACTAACCAGTGTCACTGTACCATGAAGCAATCCTGTATTTGTGTAAATATAAAAAATTGGTCTTTAGTCAGATATTTCACAGATTAAAATGCTAGTTTCTCTCCCAATTCAAATACACACTCTTTTCTGTTTCAATTCTGCAAAATGAAATTTTGTGGCCGTTATTGAAAACTGCCCATCAAAATACCACATAATAGTGCTTTAATTAGGACAACTTTTAGTTTTAGAATAAGATATATAGGAATATGGTTGCTGTTTCACAAAATTCTGTTCAAAATGGGAAGGAAAAGTAGACAGAAAATGGTACTGCAGAATAAAAACCTGGCCACCTTTTGTGAGGAACTAGTAGATGTGCACATGGATGTTACTCTGTTGGACAGCTGGCAGGCTGGTTTGGGGATCTTGCAAGCTTGTTTCCTTCAGGAAAAAAATCAAATGTGTCAGTCAGGTGGGCACTCTGGTACCATTCCTTTTTAATTCTAAAAGATTTTTTCCATGAACTCACCAGAAGCAGACATCAGGAAGCACTCTCCTTGCCCAGACACCCCTCTGCCTGTCCTTCCAATTAATTCTATGCTCAGACATTGCGGCCATAGCTGGATTTTACAGCTAAGCCAATCACAGCTCAATGCCAAAATGTCCATCATTCTATTGCCATTAGCTGCATTAGTTGCCTTTAGTTGCATCCTCCTATTCCCAAAACTGCATTGTGTCTGACGCTTTTCTGACCTCATGGTTTGCTATATCAGGGCTAGATCACCAGAAGAAGTATTGATACATTTCACAGAGCTTTGCAGATAAGCAAGTGCTTATAGCAAAGGAAGAAACAAGAGCACAGAAATTAAAACAAAGAAGGATAAAGGGAATAGACTGTCTTTTCAGAGGCAGTTGGTCATCTGATTGCCTGGCCTAGCCTCAGACTGTGCACTCCACCCTGACTGTCTGCTCCATCTCAGTGTGATGACCATGACTGTTTTTCTCATATGCTGGTAAGTTTTTTTCTTCTCTGTACAAACAACAGTTTGCCCATCATGCTCTTGTTTTTGCATGCACAGACCAAGTATTCTAGTACTGCTCAAGCTTTGTCATGCACTCCTTGCCTTGGGCCATAATGCACATATGCTTCCTGCCATTGCTCTATGAAAGAGAATGTATTAAATTCTCTGGTACTGAGTCTGAAAGAAACAAACCCATTGTCCTTATCCAGGTCTGTGATTATCAACAGATGAAAGATCTGCCTGACAGAAACTGAGACTTCTAGGTGGACACACGAGACACCAAACCAATTAGAAGCTTCTTCAGAGAATGAATCAATCTTCATCCTCACTTTAGGTAGAAGGTTCAAGGAACAGCATCATCTGACATTCACTTTGGAATAATACAGGTTCATTTCTATGTTTCTTGACTAACAGTAACTCACATTTACAGGAACACATTCGAAAGTTCATTTTCCCTTTTTTTCCTAAAGTAATGGCACCCACATGCACAGCTCCTGGGCCGATTCATCACTGCATTAGTTCAGCTTTATTTCAGGAACTCCATTTATAGTGCAGCAACTACATGAACCATGAGTCCGGTCTGTGACGTTCTCAAAAGCAAAAGTGTAGGCTGGCCTTTTAAGTGGCTCGTGACATAGGACTCAATTGCCCCACTTCCCTATTTGATTCTCCTCTGTGGAACCAACTCTGGGTGTGAAGGCTCTGCACCTCCCAAAAAACTTGCTTCTTCTTCCCTTACACTGAGCAGCCAAAACAAGAGCATTTAGCTCCTCAGTTAATTCAGAAATCTCTAGTAATGTGAGAAATTGCCCTGCCCAAGAATCCCTAGCTCCTAATCCCTAGCTTCTTCAACCTTTAGTGGATAATATCAATTCTTACACAGCCAATGGTGTGCAGTGTGTTTTCACATCCAAAAAATGCCCAAGCATCTGATTTTGTCAATGGTTAAGTGTTTGAATAACTTTATTAACCAATATTAGCTCCCTAAACTCTGCAGTAAGACTCAGAAATCCAAGGATTCAAAATGGTAATTATGGAATATAGCAACATGCACATCATTTAAGTGAAGTTGCACACTGTACCTGGCTGTGCAGGACTCAGGAAAAAGGAAATCTTCTTTTGACCTCAGATAATTATTATTTTTATTATTAACATCTCAATAATATCCCATAGCTGTAACCAGCTAACATTAGGCAAGGCACTGTATAAAGATACCAGATTGATTAAATCCCTGGCAAAGGAGGCTTATGTACACTTTGAAACACAAACACACACGAAAAAGAAAACCTGTTAATTTTATTTCACCATAGTTGGCAGAGTCTTTTAAAACCTTAATACCATAATAACAATGCTCAAGTGTGATCTCTGCTACTCTTGTGTAAAGCCATAGGAATGTCATTCACCTCAACAGAGAGGTTGAAATATTGTGGGCATAAAGTAAAAGCACTATTAGAAGAATATTATTGGGGTTGCAATGTCAACACTTTGAATCTTACAGAAGAATGTACAGACATAACTGCCACTTGAGCCACTTCAACACATACAAAATTTAACTGACAATGAACCCAGAAACAACTAAATTTTCTCATCTCTTGCCTTTCCCGCAACATCACCAAGGTGCTCTGCTTTCTGTTGGATGATGGGTATTTTGTTCTCTGCCTAACACCGAAATAGTGCTTCGTTGACTGGCCCCTTAATATTTTGTTCAGGGAAAACAGGGATGTAAAGAGTATTTATACTGCACAGTGTAGGGGCGCTTGAGGCAGATGTGATTGGTATTGCTGAGGTGCAGAAGTACAGTATAGGTCTCCAGTCAAATTTACCAATTTTGAGGCAGACTCACTGCATAATCCTCCACCTCATGGACACAGCATTTCAAATCCTCTCCCTCCTCAGAGTGTGCTATGCTGTCCCTGCTTGGCAGGCCTGGCAACTCGGCACCAAGGGCAGGCTCAGCTGAATTTTACCACTGCTAACTTATAAAGAAAGTTGCTCATAAAGATTCAGTTGCTTGGTATGTTCAAACCACCATCTTCCAAGAGCTCAAATCTTGGGCAAGAGGAGCTATTCAGGGGAGCAGCAGCAGGCACATTCTCAACACACCCTGCCAGATTTCGAGTTCCTTCCTCCAGGCATAGAAAGCTGAGGATGTTCAAGGAAACAGTAACAGATTTTGTTACATAGACAAAAAACAAGGGATTTTCTTAAAAAAAAAAAAGGCCAAGTCTTTTAGGATGACATATTCAGAGGGATATTAATTTCTTTTCATCTTTTTAGACCAGCCTGAGGCATTTATATTCAAGTCCAAACAAAGTCTAGCAAAGCTGTAAACATCCGAGAAGTTTCTTTTAAGAATTGGTCCACATGAATAACAGGCATTGTCTACTCTCTGCTCTGACAGCAATTTGGAAATATAAAAAAATATTTTCTTCACACACAGTATGCTGAAAAATTTCCCCAAATCAAAAAAACCTAAGTGAAGGATTGTAAAGGTGTGTGAAAGCCTAATTTGTTGTTCCTGATTTGTATTCAATAAATCAAACACATTTAGTCTTTATTTATAACAACAACATCCTGTACAGAATCCAAGTGTTACTCAATTCCTAATGCTTAAATAGAGTATCAGCTCAGTGCTGGGCTCAATTTCAGTCTAGATGAGAGGTTTCTAGATGAGATGTTTCTTCACAAAGAGCCAGGCTGACCTAGAAACCTCTCAAACATTCATTTGGTAGGAATACTGAAATACTGAATACAGAAAATGCAATTTAGACTATTAATAACACAGAAAATCCTAATCAATCAATAGCTGAGGTCTCAGTGGTCAGGATTCTTTTTTTAATGTTAGTAGGTTCCCAAGACACTAAAATTCTCTTTTTTTTATGAACAAGAAAAAACATTGTCTCTCACCACGTTGAGACATCCTGACTTTCTACCTCTATATCTATTTCAGAATACTACAACATGTGTACAGAAAAAAAAAAAGGAACTAAAAACCCAATTTATGCCCTTAATGGTCTCCAAACAGAGACAGATAATGTCTTCAAGGGGTTCAAGAGTGTTACAAACACCAGTCTGAGGTAAGCCTGACTGGTAGTCTCTACTGTTACTGATTCATATCATTTGTGTGCCCATCGTATCTACTGAACAACTAACGTGTTTTCACAAATACTGAATACTAGTGCTTCCAGTCTGGTTTTGGTAGGATGCCATTTCCCTGTAAAGGCAAAAAATGCCACCTTCAAACTATAAAGAACTTTCACCTTGATTAAACTGTTGGCCAGCAACGTTTTTCAGATGGCTTCACTTGCAGATGGGAATTCATTTCCTACAGAGTTTAGGTCAGCAAGAAAAAAAAATTATAAAAACAGACTTCTGTAATGCCCAAAACATGGTTTTAACAGAAAAACTCAGAATTTAATTAAAATAAAAGTCTGGAAGTTAAGCAAGGACATTGCCCTTTTGGGAAAGTGGAAAATCTTGGGAGAACTTAGCAAAACACTTGTGTCTCTGGCAAAATGAGCAAAGTGCTTCACAATGGTCTCCACATTATAGTAAACAGACCTCCCATGTAGCATCATTTTGTGTGCTGGTATCTACAGTGCTGGAACAGCCTAGGGATGGAAGAGTGCCAGCATTTTTTGTGTGCTTCCTGCGTCCTGGGGATTGCAGTTGTGAAGGAGAGCAGGGCACACTTTCTGTTGCGTCTCTCAAATATAGTCCTGCATGCAACTTCTGTCATTAAGAAGGGTTTCTTACGCAGGATTTCTTCATACCCCCCCCTTTTCCATCTGATAATCATCTCCTTGCCTTTGTGGTAAGTGAACATCCTTCATCTTTTCCTTATGAGGAAAAGCTGTGGCAGTGAGCACTTCAGAATTCCCTCAGTGCTTGCAGATCCCCGTGATAACAAACACCAGAAAGCATCTAACACAATTTTTTCCTTTCCTTACAGAGACAAGCACTTGGCTGAAAAGAGAGCAGCTCTCATACCAGCCTTCTGTCTGTACTATCTGCTAAGTTACAGCACATGCTTATCTCTCGTTTGGCAATGAAGAAAGGAGACTTATGATGCTGCACTCTCCATTTCTGGCTGTTGCAGGGGCAGGAAAGGGCAGAGTTTGCATAACCCAAGTTAGCACACACCATGAGAAAACACTAGTGGGTAGCCCTTATTTCCTTTTGGCTACAAGGTTTTTGGAGCAAACCCAGAGACCCAGAGACCTTCCTTGAATGCAGCATCTCACTCCCAGAGTGTCCCAGATGTGCTCCTACACAATGGAGGGGGCTGACCCCATGCTTGTGCTCATGGGGTAACTGAGCAATGCTGAGCACGCACACCCGAGGTTTAGTGGGGCACCAAACTAAGCTTAGCAATTTGTTCCACCATCTTCACTCAGGCAAAGCTTTTGGTGATTTATAGCAGTGTGGAGAGAAGGCTTAAGCTGTAGCTTTTTTTAAACATTCACATACAATTGTTTTTCCTGGAGGTCTGAGTAGTGTCATCATGCTTCTCAACAGGGAAACATTTTTGGATAAGCTTTTCAGAGAAGCTGAGAAATGTTATCCAGACACAATTGTTAAACCTGGCTTCAGTTTTGATAACAGAGCTGTCTTTGTGGGACACATTTTCCATCTCGTCCCACTTTCCTCACCACTCCCCTCTCTTCAAATGGGGAGTCAGTGCCCTCTGACACTGGATAGGCCCAAAGGAAATGCTGCCTCCTCATGCCTGCCCTCTCTGTTAGCAGCAGCTACAGAGAGAATCCAGGGAAGCCATGTGGAGCCAAATCTGCAGAGAGGGGGCACAGAGATGAGAAATAATGTCATCTGCTAGGAAGTGGCAAGAGAACAGCAGTAGTGTTTTCTTACTTTTTCCTCTAAAATATACTTTTCCTATAGCTCACTATAACTGAATCCATGAGACTGATTCTGTTTTTCACTGTGCAAACAAAGAGAAACAGGCAGATAGGCTTAAAGCTGGTAGAAAGATGAGTTGATTTAGAAAATACAAAGAAAAGAGCAAGAGAACAACAGAAGAAAGAGAGAGGGTAAGAATACAAAGGAGATGTTGGAACTATGGAGCTTAGAAAAAGACCTGTGAAAAATTAGAAGGCACAGGAAGAAGAACAGAAGAAAAACCCAAAACAACAACAACAACAACAAAAAACCAACCAAACAAACAAACAAAAAACCCCAAGAAAGAATATGGGGAAAGAGAAAATTATGGCTACTACAGCAAAAACCAGAGAGTTAAGACATTTTGAAGGGAGGCATAGAGCAGTTTGGAAGGGTTTGAATCGGAAAGAGGAAATGCAAGAAGGGGAATCAGCACAATGTTACATGTTGCTATTGCACAGAAGATGAAAAGCAAAGTGTGCACACAAACACAAACGGGAACCTTGGCCTTTCCAGGGGAAATGGGGCACGATGCCACAGGACACAAGTTCATCCTTTGTATTAAAGGTAGATGGGTCATGTGAGAAAGCTCTGATCACTCCTAAGAGTACAGTTTTCCTTCCTAGAATCTCCACATCTTCTGAAGGATTTCCTACATCACTACATTTTAATATGAAGAAGCAGGTTGTGATTTTGTAAGCTGCAAAGGGCAAACATTTCTCCTCTTTTCTCCTATACACACCAGGCCTGTCCCTACAGGCACAAAGGATTTATTCTTCCCTTCACAAATTACTTTACCAGCTGAGGAACTGTAAAAGCTGCCAAATCCCTCAGAAGCCTGAGACCTCTGCCCCATCCCAGCAAGGACTGAAACGAGGCAGGGGACAGAGGAAGAGAATTGTTTTGAAACAGCTGCTGGGGAGGAGATAGATGGAGTAACCAGGACACACACTGCAGAGGCAAGCAGAAACCAGCCTGAGAAAAGCTGGTAAGTGCTGATGTAGGGTGAGCCATTCCCTGCACCATGCTCAGTTATTTGGGAACCTCTGTGGAGGGGGTGAACGCTGCTGGTAAGAGCTCTCACCACTGTTCCTCCAAACTCTCTGTAATTTTGAGCCAGCTTATGACTGTGAACAATCCCAGCAAAATCAGACATTAACCAGGTTTTGAGTTGGCTCCCTTTGTAATTTGGGGTTGCCTGTGACCAAAGTTGTCACACAGTCTGGTTCAAGTTCAGCCAAGGGTCTGAAACAGCCCTGGTTCAAGCCTTGCTCAAGGAAAAATCTGGAACAAATTTTCAGCCTGACTGCTGTGTGTGTGTGTGTGTAAAGCTCCTCTTCTGTGCTTGCTTGTCACAAAAAATGATGAATTGCAGAAGTACCCATTTGGTGTTAGTCATTCTGTGCAGCAGGAAGGAAGCAGGAAGCCCTTGTGAGCATTAACTTTTCAAAGCAGTTTGCAAAAAAAGCCAAGGCTCTCCTCCCCTGGGATGCATAGCCACATACTGTTCTTTACCTCCTCACCTTAAGGCACCTAGTCACAACCAACATTCGCAGCTCCTTCAGCCGGAAATATTTGGCCGGTGCAAACAGCTGAGGCATTTGGTGTCAGCCCTTTCTCTGTGCGAGGCGCACGAAAAGCGGGGAGGGAAGAGGAGCCTTACACTTGCCAAACGGGAGAGGCCTGATTGCACTCAACAGGTTCAGTTCACGCTGTGACCCTGCCCGGCTTCCTGCTATTCAGATGTGTTACTTCCCCTTTGTGGTAATGGCCTGTGGCAGCCGGCCAGAAAACACTATTAATTTCAGAAGTGGCCTGACAACAAACCCATAGCAAAACGAGGGGAAGTGGTGGGGAGGCCATCTGTTAACTTCAGCAGAACAGTAGGGACACAGCTATGTAGGTTCTACAAGGAAAGCAGATTAATAATCCACAAAGAGGAAACTGGCTAAAATTATCCACAGACCATATTAAAAAAACAACAACAACAACAGCAAAAAACCCTACCAAAAAAACCGAACAAGGGAGTCACTTGAGCTGCAGCTGGACAGGAAATTGCTAGAGCTGCTTGCAAATCTCCACTTTGAACAGAACAGCACAGGGAATGCCAAGAGCGGAAACCGTTCAAAACTGGATTAGCACAAGCCAAGTTTAACTGCAACCCACTTCTACTTTCACAGTTTATGCACTCAATCTAGGCCACTACTGCATGAGACACTGACTCACTTTTTTCCCATATTTTGTTTGCATTTCATTTCACACACTTGCAGTTTCTAAAATTACTTCAAATGTGCTTTGGCTGCCAGGAGTTCTGCAGTACCTCAGCCGACAGCCCCAGTCCCTCACTGTGGTTCTGCACACAGATTTTGGCACCACCCTGACTTGGGACAGTTATCATCGGAAGGATGTTAATGAATATAAGTTCCAGCAGGAAGTTTTGCAATTGCTATAATCCCCCTTTTTCCTTCTGCAGAGACAGAGCTGCTTGAAGGGTCCAAAAAGGAAACGAGGTGGCTAAGGGTGCATAGAGACTTTTCCTCCTTGCCTTCATTAAGTTGCAAGGTGGCTGAATGGCAGCAGAAAAATAATTTATAGGCTGCAGACTGTTGATGAATCTCTGTGAAATGAGTTCCTGCCAGACAGCTAAGCAGAGCATGAACCCATCTCCTGGCATCTGTAACAGAGTGATCAAAATTCATAAATAAAGCCAGAAAACAGCAGCTCCTTACTCTTAATAATAATAATAAAATAATAATGAGAAAAAAACCTTATGGCCCAGAGTCAGGTGCAGCCCTAGTATAGCAAAGAGATGCTGGAATATTTTGTAATTAATCTAAAGGCCTTCAAAAGCATTCCCTTCACCAAAGCAAGATGACAATCTAACACATTCACTGTTTATTCATTTAGGCACCAGTGGACCAAAGGGGAAATCAAGGTTTTATTGTCTTAGGGGATGTACAAAAGCTATTGAGAGCAATTATTTGCTTTAAATATAACCATATGGGTATGTGTAATTAACCACAACCACACAGAGGGGAAAAGGGGAATAAACCAGCCAGCTTCTCCATAGCCAAAAATAGTTATTTATTTATTAATAATTTAAGGTTTTACATTCTTATAATAAATTCCATCTTAAAACTTTTACACTGTGGGTTAGACTCTCCCTTATTGGCAACCATGTGCAGGTTCACTGTGCGTACACACAGGTACAAATGCTCGCACATACTTCCAGTTTTATACAAAAAAAAGACGCAAAATATTGCATTTGAGGTGAAGCTCCCTGAAGAATTTGTACAGAGGTAATGCACTGTTTAGCACATCTGAAAGTTTTAAAAAGTGATCAAAAATCCTTCGCATTCGAAGACAATTCTCCTCCCAGATGATCTATTTACAAAAGGTAAGGCAAAAAATTAATTTAATTTAAATATATATATATATAGAGTGTGTATATATATATATATCATATGGAACCTACATCAAAAGCATGAGGAAAAATTCACCACAAGGAAAAGAAAGATATATGAAATAAGAGGCCCTACTTGCTCACAAAACATTATCTCAAACTTGTCACCATTGCCATTTCTCCCTCATGGAAAGCTTGCTTCAATAAAATTCAGCATGCTGCAAATATATTCTTTGCAATTAAAAGAAACAAACAAAAAAGCAGAATTTATGAAAATAACAAACACAGGTGTCCCTTGGATTGATTTCTTGAGTACATGTGAATTAAGAAAAAAAATGCAAATAAATTTAAGGTCAAATATTTACATTGATCAAGTAGAATACTACCAAGCTCCTAGCAAACAAGTACTCCAAATACACTAAGCTGAAATCTCTTTCTTTGGCTCTTCTAAATTAAAACAAACAAACAGAAATAACCAGTCTTCACTGAAGACAAAGATGCGTATCACAGATCTGAGAGCAGAGCGCAGAAGGGCAGTTCCAGCCTCTCAAGAACACGTGCCCAGCCTCACCCTACCAAACGGGAAGTCGTCAGGCCCCAGCTACTGCCCAGCAGGGATGAACGTACTGCCCACCTGCTGCCTGGTCACCACGGTCCTGCCCAGAGCTCGCCTGTCCCCTCTCTTTGCGATAGCCGATTCCATACTGGGTAACCTTTCGGTGCCTGCGCTGGTTGCTGCTTTGCAACAGCAGAGGCCAGAAAAAGAGAAAGCTGCATTTCTTTATCACTGCCAAAGGGAAACCATTGAGGAGTGATCCCATGAAATGGACAGGAGAAGGGAGGTGATGGGAGCTCACGTGGACTGCAAGGAATCCACCTGGAAGACGTTCTGGTTGGAAGGGGTAGTGAAGTACAGCTGCTGGTTCGGCACTCGATTGTCACAGGGGCTGCTCAGTCCCAGAGTCCGCTCAAAGTCCAGCAGCTGACCCATGAAGTTGAAGTTGGGCGAAATGTTGGACTTCTTCATCTTAACAATATCATAGGCATCATTCATGGACAAGTTCAGCTTCTGCATGAGGTAGGCCACCGTCACTGTGACCGAGCGGCTGATGCCTGCTAAGCAGTGCACCAGGACGCCGCAGTTCTTCCCCCGTGCTTCATCTGTACAAAGAGGCAGAGAAGGACACGTAAGACACGGCTGGTAACTGATCTCTCAACACGAATGAGATTAGCATCAAGTAGGAAGAAAGTACAATTCTGATCCCAGCGGCCAGCAGCGCAACTCAAGAGTTAACTTTAGCGGCTTAAAACCAGGACAAGAGAAGAATCCACTCCCCCTACTACCCAAGCCCAATAGCTGAGAAAACTAAGAATGAGACAAAGGGCGCAGGACACGCCGCATGACACTGTTTTAAAAGACAGTTTTAAAAGACAGGCTTTTGCCTGGAGATTTGCCTTTAAATTCTTACAGTCCCCTTGCCCCAGCATGGAAATCCTGCAATATGTCACTGAAAGGCTTTACACAGACCAGCAGACTGCAAAGGTCTATTAAATTATTCTCCAACTGTTGTGCAGCTAACAATGGAGGTATTCAGGCATTTTAAAAGAATGAGGGAAGTCACAGGGGACAGCCCATTAGGAGGAACAGGATGTCAACATTGGTTGAAAATGGGTTCCTTTGTAATAGGAAATGCATTACAATGCCTGGAGATTAGTTTCTTTGTGGCTTCTAGCCCACATTTCTTCCTGCTAGGCTCAGATTACCTACATTCTCCACTATTACCGGTATCATTCAACCGGATTACAGCACAGCTTTCCAACAGATAATGCAATGCCCACCCTACCGCACCAAGATGGGGAAACTTGAGTCCTCATCAAAACGAAGGCGAGTGCAGATTTTAACCAGAATTCCTTGGGCTCAAGGGTACAGATTTCCAGAGCTGACGGGTAATGTCTGAGGGCTGGCTGACCGAGGAACTGAGCCCGCGAGGTACATCATTATTACCACGAGATTTAATTTAAACTCTGGCTATATATTTGCCAGGGACACCGCTTATTCATAACTTGCATTTAAAAGCTAAAGTTAGATTCCCAGATCATTTCTTTTTATTATACTGCTCTACAGTAACCTCAAGGAAAAGAAGAAAAAAGAGGCAAACAACCCCAAAACCAACATCAACAACAACAAGTCAAATAAGATGTGGACCCTAGGCTCATTTGCCCCCCACCCTCTCCCGCCAGGAAGTGATTCAAGAAGATCCCCCAACATGCGAAGGGCTCAGTCCCCAGATCCAATACGAATGACTCAAGGAGGAATTCCACAGCCACACAAACCAGGTATGTCAGTGCAACCCTGCAAAAGTCGCTTACAATTCACCGGGACTTCTCAACAACCACCCCCCGCAAAGAGTCTCCAACAGCCCCTCAACTTAAACCGGCTTTAAAATCAGAAAAGGGGACATGCTCCAGAGACGGCCATAAATGCTGCTACGGCTTCTCGCCCGAAACTCAGGAATTCTGCAAAAGATAACGAATCCTGCCTCTTGACATGTAGCTGTTAGAAAGTAACCGCGTCTTACCTATAAAGGAGATGGCCTCAGGAAAGAACTGAGACAGATTTTGGCTCCAGTGGTCAGAGATCGGGATCTGTTTGTACTTGAATTCACCGGCGTTTTCAAAGAGATTAGGCAGGTTAGGAGTAACATTCAAGATGTATTTAATGCCGAACTCTTCTAAAACGTCCAAATTCGTGGAGTCCTTGGCACAGCCTAAGTAGAGGTAGGGTAAAATCTCCACCGGAAAGGAAGGCTGGTTGTTGGAGAGAGGGCTGCCATCGGAGTCGGTGGCACTATTGGGGTCTCTGTCAATGTCAGATTCAATGTCGGATGATGAATCGGAGCTGATTCGGAGGCCTCCCAAGCCCAGGACTGGCAAAGGAGGAGAGCTGCTGCTACACGAACTGTCTAGGTTAGTTTCACAGTGCAAGGCGAACTCGGCCTGGAACTTGCTAAAACCACCTGGAGAGAAACGCAAAGAGGAGAAAATGCAACCTGATATAAGATGGAATGTCGACTTTCTTCCCTAGTACAGCCCTGTCTGCACAGGAGCGTCTGTTTTGCACCCTCTCGAACTCCGAGAAAAAGAAGAAAAAAATGTCACGCTCTCAACCCAGACAGACTAACTCAAAGGAAGGGTTAAGAACATCGCCCGCTGCAGCAGAGGGCTCAGCACATTCAAGATTAAAGCTCTGTACCGCTTTGCCCTGCGGGGACCGCTGGAGAGGTGTCTCGGCGGCAATTCCTTCTGCCAAGCTCATGCCGGAATCCCCGTTAGCCCTATCCTCCCCACGCTGCCATAATGATTTCTGACATCAAGGTTGAAACAATGCGAGGATAAGGGGGGGCCAGAGGGGAGGAGAGGTGTAGTAGGGGACTAGGGGCAAAAACCCCCTACCCATGTCTGTGCCTTCCTGGGGCATGAATCCACTGCCCGGGGAACGCTGCAGACCGCATCTCCTCCCCCTCCCTCCTACCCGGGCAGAGATCCGCGGAGCTGGGCTGTCCGTTCCCCACAGCCCCGGGCCCCAGGCAGAGACCTCTCCCCCAGCCCTGGGCGGCCCTCCTCACCTTCCAGATAAAATGCCTTGCAGCCTTCATCTTTGAGGCGCTTGAGGAGCAGCCCCAGCACGGACTCGCCGCCCGTGTTCTCGTTCCAGTCGCGGCTGTGCTCGTCGTACAGCACTACGGTGTCGGTGCCGCACCGGCGGGCGAAGCGCTCCCGGTCCTCCTCGCTGCTGGCGACCAGCGAGCGCAGGGGCAGGTTGCCCTTCTGCAGGCGCCGCAGCATGATGCCGGGGATGGCCACATTGATGGCCGACTCGATGTGGGACGACTCGTACAACTCCTGCGGCCGACAGTCCATCAGCAGTAGCCGGTCGTTGCCCATCTCCAACTGCTCGTTCAGCCACGCCACGGATTTACTAATCGCCATTTCCGACGCGAAAGGGACGGGTCTGAACGTATCTAGCATGAGGAAGGACGAGGGGAGCGGAGCGTGCTCTGGAAGCGCCCCTCTCTCTCACAGAGGCATGTGGCTGGCTCGGCGGGGGGGGTGCACCCTCTAACTCCGCACAACTTATCTCCCTCCGCCCCAGGAAAATGAATCACGCAGCCCCCCCGCGCCGCTTCCCCCGCGCCGGGCGGCGGTGGAGTCACGGGGAGGGAGAAGCAGCCCCGGCTTCGGCGTGTGTGCGAGTGTGTGTGTGCCTGCGTGCGCGCAGCCAGCCTGCCCTGTCTCCTCTTCTTTCTGTCAATGAATCCCTGAATGAACCTGCCTAATCGCCGCTGCAGCCCGAGCCCTTGGGCTTTTCCTCCGCCACGAGTGAATGAAATCCAATTAACGCGCCGCCGAGCGGGGCTCCCCGGCTCAGCACGGACGGGCGCGGAGGCGGCGGTGCCCCTT
>VXBR01000363.1:137457-153707 GCA_013400215.1 Cisticola juncidis
AGCGGAAGGGCCCGCAGTCCCCGCCGCACCGGGAGGTGCCGGGCAGGGCTGGGCTGGGCTGCGGTGCCCGCCGGAGCGACGCTGGGGCGGCAGGGGCTGGGGGCGGCCTGGGCCCGGAGGCTGAGCCAGGAGCGGTGGTTCTAAGGTGCGGGTTAGCAGAGGGGTAAGGGAAAAGCGAGGAGCGACAATAAATCAGGAGAAGCCTGGCCTAAATGCTAATCCTGATACCAGCATCTGCTTGGAAGTAAAATTGTTCGGGAGAGGCTAATCTTTCTTCCACTGTTACTGCGCTTCAGAGCTCACTGTTTTTAACCCCAGCTGAAGGAGGTTCTTTGGGTAGTGAGTGGCTGGAGAGTGTGACCCTGGGAACAGATAGTGGCATGGGCAGTCCTGTGTGTTTCACACAGAAAACAACCGTGATGTTAATTAAAGTTGGCACATCAGTCGCTGCAGTTTCAAGCAAAGCTGACACCCAGATGGCATTAACGACATTCTCCCCAGCAGGGATTTTGAGAGGATCCCTTCTTGCTGCCTTTTTCAGAGGATTGAAAGTGGGACTGAACTGTTACACAAACCTTGGCCCGCCCCTTAGCCGGGAGATTTCCTTCAGCTCATGTTCAACTCACTGGGCATATCACACACCCTGTCCCATGGCTCAGCGCGGGCAGCTTGTCCAGCCCACCTTGCCCGCTGTGGACCTGTCCTCTCTCGTTAAAGCCTTTCCACGATGCTCTTACAAGGTGCTTCACTTGCTGTTCTGCTCTCTATGTTCAGAGTATGCTGTTTAAATGTCCAGGGCAGTGGCAGATCAAACCAGAAAGCAGGAGCCTTTGGTTTTATTTATTCAAGGTTTTTTTTGGGTCTATACCTGCCTAGTAGTATAATGATACTATTACAATAAGTAATGACAGTATTTAAAGATATTTTTATCGTTAGTACTCTCAGTTTTGATGGAAATACTATGAACGTTAAAGGGTGTGTGAAGGCAGTGAGATGTTAGATGCAGCATACTGCAGGGAGTTGTATTTCCAAAGTGGAGCTGGAGACAGACCTGTAAGGGTGGCAGCTATCGCCTGCTCATTGCATGGCAGCAGTCTGAGGGTGGCATTTGGTGAGCTGGGACCCCGGCAGGAGATTTTGCTCTGCAGCAGAGTTCAACCAGTCAAATACAAATAGCACCTTTTGAATTTGCAGTAGCATCTCCCTCAGCACACACCAGCTGAGGAACTCTAAAGGAGAATGAGAACTGTGTGCCAGTTGTTGTCTTTCTGTTAGCATGCATGTGTGCACTCCCTTTTTTTCTTTCTGTCTGAACTGCTCTGTCCTGTCAGTCACTGAGCGATGCTGGAGTAGATTCAGTTAACCATGACACCATCTGATGCTTTGTCAGGGACCAGATGTACAACCCCACTTCACCAGGAGATCATTTATCCTTCAGCTTCCAGAAGTTTTTGTAGTACCTGAGCAGTGAGAAGAGCCTATTCCTGTCAATCACGATCCCTTCCTTCCCCCAACAGTTAGGTTTTCAACTCTGAAATGTTTGGGGTTTTTTTTGTTTTTGTTTTTCTTTGGTTTTTTGTGGGGTTTTTTGGGTTGTTGTTGTGGTGGTTTGGTTTGGTTTGTTTGGTTTTTTGTTTTTTTTCTATTTGTTTTGTTTTGTTTGGATGGGGAGGGACATGCTTTGGGGTTTTTGTTTGTTTGTTTGTTTGTTTTTGATTGTTTGGGGTTTTTTAATTTTATTTTTAATTTCTTGTCTGCAAATAAGACTTCTTCAGTCCAGCTCAAAGTTTATTAATAACAAATAGCCTATTTTGTTGGCTTTGGGACAATTTTGCTCATTTGTAACATATGTAGAGGGCCCAATAGATCTACATGAATGTTTATGACCTGAGCTTGTCTTGGCAGACATGTAAACACAGGGGACAAGAGCATTGCACGGAAAACAACAATTAGAATTTAGTGTTGTTTTGCCCAATTCCTTCATATCTCTCCCTGTAATAGGAGCCCTGGGCCTGAATTAGACAGACAGGTTATCCACATAATGTAATGGGAGAGAGAAGTACCAAAAAGTCAGGTATCTATGACATTTTGAAACCAAGCCAACTGGGTCACTCTGAGACACTTCACAGTCTGGAATACTAAGGCAATGATGTAGAGGCATCTTCAAAAGGCAAAGTACTGATGAAGTTTCTTCTTGCATTTAACATCAAGGATGAGAATTTTTTTTATACAAGTGCTTTCTTCCTCTAAAGATACAGTGTCATGCTTCTCTTCTAATTAACTGAAGCAGAATTTGATAGGAGTCTGTCTTTCTACGAGAAGATGAGGCATAAAATGTACAGGAAAGGGTTTTCTGCTTCTTTGGTCACTCTTTTCCCAGGAAAGGGTTTTCTGCTTCTTTGGTCACTCTTTTCCCAGGAAAGGATTTTCTGCTTCTTTGGTCACTCCTTTCCCATGTTGTATCAATCAATATTTGTGAGAACAGGGACTCTAACCTTCGTTTTCCACATCCCACTCATGATCTGAATCAAAAAGGCAGAGACACCTTCTGTGTCTGCACTATTTAATTTCAGGCAAGCAAAGAACACTCTGGGATTGTCTGCTAGAGAAAGCCAAGGAGCATGACACATGCTGGCATTGGGATTTTGGGTGAGATGTCAACTCAGCTCAACTCTGGAAGTGCAAGAGCTTGGAAAATGTAGTGAAGACAGGTTTCTCCACTGACAGGTCATACTTAGGCAGGAATTTTGAGGATCATGACTATCAGAACCAGCAAATGCTTGTGTTTCAGCTACAAAGTCATTCAGCTTTAGATGGTGGAAGTTAGAGCTTCACATTTTACCTACTTATTTCCTCTCATTTATCACTTTCAGAAGGTCTTCAGAGAGGACAAACTGCACTCTGGAATTGTTCAGCTCCCTTTGCTGTCTCTAAATTGTGCCTGGTGGAACCAGCCTGTACTTTTACATGCTTACCTTGCACTCTGTGATTTTCACCTTCAGGTTTACTTTTAAGTCCTTTATACACTTCCTTTTAGTTTCAGTAAAAGTGAAAATTCAATGTATATCTGTGTTGGTTTCTGTGAATTATCTGTTTGAAAATAGAAATGCACAAATCATCCTAGACCAAATTGTCCATAAAACAGAGTACCATTGGTATAAGGGTGTTTAGTGCGAGGTGTCTCAAAGGGAGAACAAAATTGTCCCATAAAGCATTTTATTTGTTTTATGTAAAGTATAAACAATTTATGGAAATGACATTTAACTGGTTATTCAATGTCCAATTATTCACATCTAAAATAATTCCTGAAGTTGGAGAAATAAAACACTTGAATGACCCCATTTAGGAAATCCTTTTGACTCAAGTGTTTTCCTTGAAACAGCAAATAGCTGGATCACTTCAAGCACATATTTAATCGTGCCTTGTAATAAAGTAATGTAATTTGCAATTACTTAGGAATGATACTTTAAAATGCTTAACAGCTACCACAGACATGCATTTATTTAAGAGGTTTTTTTTTTCTTTTGCCTCCTTGTGGTATAAACAAGGTTCCCCTCTGAATGCAGCTCATGAGTTCTCCAAATTTTTCCCTAGGTTGTGTAGAGGTGAGCAGTTTTGTTTGACAGAGGTCACTGCTGGCTGTTGGATTCTCTTCTTAGAGGATAAAACTAAGCTTGTAGGAAGGCATTGCAAGACACATTTAGCAAGACTCAGTGTATTTGGCCAAGCACAGAGGCAAGTGCTGTAGTATTTTTTTTCTTCTTTTTTTTCCTTCCCACCACCTGCTGCCATTGCTAGTGACACTTTTAGTGGCCTGTGTATCACTTCAAAGTGGTTTATAATTTTCTGGCAACAGAAACATAGCACAGGTGGGCAGCTGTCTATTAAAAATAATAAATAGGAAGAGAACAGAAGGCTACATGTCTGCACACTTTTCTTATAATTACATGTTAATTTGATAGCTTTCAAATAAAAAATGGACTATATGATAGCGGCAAAAACCAGAAGCAGACTAAATTATAAAAGTGGTACTGTGTGTGTGATTGCATGAAAATACAGATACCCCCTTAAATTTGATGGCGGTGATTAAATTAATTAATTTACTTACTGGTTGGAATGTAGATTTATATGGTTCTGTTACCATAACTAAGGAATAGAGCCATTCCGATCTAAAACTCCTGATTCATGGTGCAGAAATGTCATGCTGTTTGTACACAGACAGCAATGTGCTCATATTATTTTTTTTTTGCCAATACCAAAGACTTCACTAATGTCCAGAGAGTGTTTTCATGTTGTGCAGGCTGGTGCTTCTCTCTGCTGTTGTCTGCTGTTCAGTGGCAGCTTGTGTCACACTATCCTGGGCACACACACCACACCAGATGAGGCTGCTGAGGAAATGCTCTAATCTCTTTATAATGCTGCCCATTTTGATTGAAGGGCTAACTAGGGACTTACCTTTGGGCTTACCTGGGCAGGCATTAGTGCTGTCACTAAAGTATGTTCCTTCAATAGCACTGTCCCATTTTCATCCCCTTCACTCATCCTACAAGGAGGCAAACCTGACAGCATCAAGGAAGCGTGGAAAGCAGCTCTTTCTTTCTAATGCCAAAGATTTCTTTTCCTCTCTGTTTGTGAAATCCCCTGCTACCAAATCTCTCTGTTCTGACCACGGGAATAAACCCTGCCCCTGGGATGACTGAAGGCTTGTTCTAGACCATGAAAAGAGTAAACAAGGGCTGTGTTTGCACAGTGCAGGGTAATCAGCTGTGCAGAGAGCAGAGCAGGGACAGGAAATTATGTAAGAAAAAGGTCTTCATCCCTGGGCAGGCATATTCAGGAAAAGAAATGCTATGCAGCTTTCTTATGTTTTGTTTCCAAAGAGAGAAAATTAGTAGTTCAACCAGGGCATGAACAATTCAGTTTCCACTGTCTGTTTTCTATATGGCCACTGAAATGTGTCCTGGGGACCCCATGGAGCTGAGCACACAGTTTGGCTCCTGGACATCACAGGAGAAGACACATGGATAATTAAGCGTCCTGGCACTTGCAACGTCCATTTAGCATTTCTGCTTTACTTTTCCCAGATGAAAAGTCCCTCATAGGGATTTCTGTTGGGCCAGGCAGGACCTGCACCAAACCAGACTCATACAGTAACAGAGGTAAGAGTTTCCTTATTACTGAGCCTGAAGCTTTCCCTTGTGACCTGCTGCTATCAAAAAGGCTGGTAAAAGCTTGTTGAGGGGGATGTACCAAACCGATAGCCAGACCTAGGGGCTAAAATGTCCTACTCTGTTTAAAAAAAAGGGCTCAAGTCACATGCTGAATTTGAAGCACCTCTCGTGCTGTTTTCCAGGAGATAGAATGTGAAGTCACACAAACTTTTCTGGTTTAGTTTGCTACAACTTGCACCTCCATTCCCCAAAGACAAACAAACAAACCAGAATATAAAGTTGCCAAACTACAGTGATCTTAAGGGGTCGGTCAGTACAACTCCTAAGTCCCACAGATCAGAGAGGTTATTTCATTTGGAAGCTTGGGAGGCTTTATTCGATAGGAGTGGGAGACCAGTAGAAAGAATTTGATGTAAATAAAACAAGTAATAAAATAAAACAAGGGTAATGCCCTAAATGTGGAGCACTATTATAAATTTATGGGGCAATTCTGGGTTGTGTACATTACTAGAAAAGTATATAGTGAGGGAACAGAGTCATTTTGAAAGGCATATATCTCAAGGTAAGCCATAAATAGGTGTGGTAGTTCTTTGATTCAGTATTTAAGAGCTTTGCAGTATAAAATATACCTTGAAGGCCAGGTGTGTACAAATGTAATCTCCACAAAAGTTACTGTTGTCAAGTTTATTCTGGCTTTAGTATGCTTAGGTATTTATGAGGACTTAACTTCAGAACTGTCACATCCAAATACCAGGCCATCACTGGTTATGTCAGAGCATTATGAAATTGTGATTACAGTACTGTTCATGGTCACAGATTTTGTCACTTATTTGGTACACTGTAGTCACCAACATACCAACAAAGGTAAATTATCTTAAAATACTACTTTCTCTGAGTGATTTTGTAGCAGAACAGCAAAGTCTAAACCATTTTCACAAAGTTTCCTATTCTGGCTAAATTGTGTGCACAGATCTGTATTCAAAGGTTTGCAAGATATTGTAGAGACACCTACAGCCCTATGCTTTCCAGTGGTACACTGGAGCCTTCCTGCTCTTTCTTAGAGGTTTTTGTTTGCTAATCTTTATAAATGTTGGTTGGTTATTGTCTTTTTTCTTCCTGTCTCAGTTTGCAGCAATCTGCTTCATTTCATGTGGTAGTCCCATCACATCACAGAACTTAAGCATTTCTAGATCACAATGGAATTTGAATGGGAATAAAAAAAGTGCAAGAAGCAAGAACCAGAATTCAGTGGTTCCCTGCTCTCTTTCCAGTCTGCACCAGATTAATGTTTTAGCATAGGGTTAGGATGAGCTATATGGAAGGGAGCACCTTCCTTTTGATAAGGTGGTTTATGGCCAGCTGTAATAACTGGATTCAGAAAGGTGAATGTTACACAGCACGGAGGTTAAAACTAAGTGGGCTGTAGGTATAATTGCTTTTATGTTGTGTTTCAACAAGGAGAATCCTGAAGACCATGGCCAGATGAATCTAATCCCAGCCTTGTCCTTGTATGGGGCTCAGGCAAGTATTTGGAGAGTAGACACTGCCTGCAGTGTTGCCATTTTTGGCTGCTTCCTCTATGATTGGTGGATAGGATCCTGAAGATATTGAGAGTTTTGGGGTTTTTTTCCCTGAGTGAAGTGTAACTTTATTTAATCAGGGAAATCACATTAGAATTATGCTATGGATGATGTATCTTAGATTGTTAGGTCTTCAATACGTAGAAGAACACTCAGTGAGTCAGCCCTGCAATTTTTGGTGGAGTAGGTCTATTCCGGTGTGTGGGTGTTCGCAGAACAATTACGTAAGTGTCAGGGTAACGAGGAACTTCTGACATTTCTGGCAGCTTAACTGAGTTCTTTTCAGTCAAAAATACACTAATTGTTGTTCTCTTGCATTAAACACACATCATTGCCTTAACTGGATTTGGGAGGCTTTTTTTTTAAGTGTCAGTTGTCAGGGCAAGATACTGGAGCAGTTTTATTCTTGAGAAAAGAGGAGATTTTTCACAGTTACAGTAAGACAAACATAAGAACCATTTAAATCATATAAGAGGGTGCGAAAGTTGATATGCCATATGCCTGGAATTTACTATGGTAAAGCTAATTACTGCCACTGAATGCAAGGGCCCATCAGCATTTCCATTACACCCACCCTCAACACCTTTTCTTGTCCTTTTTTTTTTTTTTTTTTTTTTTGAGTTTTAGTTTGACAGGGTTTTTTGCCTGTAGAATTTTTCTAAAGGACTGTGATAATACAGCCTCCAAACTGATCCTTGAAATATGTTATGTCCTATATTCAAGGTGAGTAGGTTCAGTACTCCACTGAAGAATAGTGTATTGCACTGCAAAGGCAACTGATTTTCTACAGGTATTGCAGAGGGAAAGGACTGGTTTGTCTGCAAAGTTAGTCAGACCAGGTCAGTGTCCAAATGACACTTTCAGAAAAAATTTCTCTCTGGAGATTAAATATGAAATAAGCAAAAACTGGTAGCTGTTTTCTTTCTCATTTAATCCAAACTGTGCCTTTGATACCAGAACTCTGTAGTCCAGCTAGTCGATGGAATATATATTTTTTTAATCTGGAGAAATATGAAATATTTCTAATTATAATAACCTTGATATATTATCTCTTCTTCTACATGGAACAATGAGCCATATCACAGCTCTGAATGGTGCTGAGCATCCCGCTGACATGCCTGAACATCCAGCAAAACAGCATTTGTCAGTGGACTTTGGAGAGCAAATTAATGGCTGCAGGATGTTTTTAATCTTAAAAAGTGTATTTCCTGAAGTCAGTCAGAGAGGGAGGCTCTGTTACATGCTTTGTAGGTTCGGAGTGAGAGCAACCTGCCAGCTGTGTTGGTGCTTGTCCACACTCAGTGTATTGGCTGTGTTAGCAAGTCCTTACCAAAGCTAGAAGTACGTGAGGATTCCACCAGCGACAGTATGTGGAGAGGAATCACCAAAGAACTTGGGTTCTTTGGGTTCAACCAGTTTTGGCCAGGAATTTTTCTAATTAGTGAGCACAACATCAGCCTAGACGTTCTGTCTTAATGATGTGTACATTATGGGTATTATTAAGGGTAATAATTGGATGCGGGGGACCGTGTGTGTTTGAGGAGTATGTTGTTTATTACTTCTCTTTAAAATAGCAGAATCAAAGTTTGAATCTGAAGGTGCTGCAATCATTCCATTTGCTTGCCCAAAACTTGGAAAATTCTAGAGGTCTGCAGCATGAACTGATTGCCTTATATTGCTTGTAGTCTGGTAGACTGAAGGGATTCATTGTTCTGATGTGTGCAGGAGGAATTGCTTAAATCCAATGAGCAAAAACAAAGGAACTCTCAGTGCTTCATGTTACTTGCCCAGGATTTATGCAAAGAGGAACCAAATCTTCTGCATTAAGAGCTCGAGATGAGAATGCTCTTGACTTTAGCTCAGTGCCTTCAAGTGCCACTCCTATTGGTTCATGTAGTTACTCAGAGAAAACTGGAGGCAAATAAGCATGAATTCTTGCATTCAAAGAGCTCTCTGCACTCAGTGATAAAATTAATCTTTTTTAGATTCAGAAACAGACTAATTATTTAAAAACCATTGGTCTAACTCCATTAAATTCATCAACAAGTTGTGATGCTTCTGCTATGACGGGTGAAGAAGAACTGTTAGAAACAGGTAGGGAGAGGTCACCTACCCACATCACTCAGCTTCAGAGCAACACAGAAATGTACCACAGGGATTTCCTGTGAACAATTTTTGTTAGCTGGACCTTTTTATTTACTGAAAACCTACAGATGTGAAAGTACAGATACTGTGTTATTGGTTTGTGAAGCTAAGAGATACCTGTTATGGGAAAATATTGATTACTACCTGTTAATCACCCCTCTCTACTGAGGTTATATTTTTGATTCAATAATTTTAAAGCCATTTATCTGATCTGAGTAAGATCATCAGTGGTGTTACTGGTGGTTTTCCAAGCTAGGTTTAGCTGACATAGCAAGGCAAAAGCAGTGCCTGGAATAGGAGCTATGATGAGTGTCGATTGTCTTTTTGCTCTTAAAAGCAAAGCCTATATTGTTATTGCAACTGAATCTCTGAAAAAATATGTTGCCTATTACTTTAGAAGGTAAATGAGGTCAAAATGGCAGAGAAAGTAACAAAGAATTTTTATTTTCAGGGTTTGGAATTGATCAGTTTTTCTGATCATCCATTGGGCTGGGTTCAGTACATTGCCTTTAGAAAGAAGGGGAAGATGAACTTCTGTCCGCAGAGACAGTACAGATGAGACAGGAAAAACAAGCCAGAAGGATCAGGTCCAGCTGTGGCAAACTGAGGTCCAACCAGGCATTACAAGTAAGGCAAAGATGACCCAAATACCTCCTCTATGCCAACAAGTCCACAGCTGCCCTGTAGATTTGTACAGGTTCAGCCCCATGACCATTGTCTCCTTTCCTCCCAAATTCCCACCTGATTTTCACACTCATGTCTCCAAAAACATGAGATTCCCACCATTCACTATGGATTGTTTGCCTGTGAGCTGTTCCTGGGCATCTGATGTGTGTCCTACATGGCTGTTGTGAGGCACAGTGATGTGAGGGCTGCACAAGCAGGGAACAGCATTTGCTGAGACTGCTTTTGCCTAAGGCCACCCCTTAGAGCATGAACAGCTTTGGGAGCAGTCAGGAGACCTTCTGCACACTTGGATGGTGTTATGAATTGTGGCTGCAGACAAGGAGGAAGAAGCAAGAGAGAATGTGGCTACCAAACCTGAGAGAACAGCTCCCTGTGAGAAGTGCTGGCTCTGCACTCTCTGAGAACAAGTTCCCCTTCAGGCTTGTCTTACTGGCTGGGGGAGAAAGTGAGTTAGCTGACATATTCTTAGATAGAGACTGTTTTCTTTAGCTCTATAATTTGCCCAGCTAGGCCATTTGTTGAAACTCAAGGTGTCTGTTTTTGTTCCTGCTGCTGGATGAGAGGACACACACCCCACATTCTTTTGTGGGCATAGTCATTTGGAGGAAGTAAGAAATGCTTCTTGAGAAGTGGCAGAGGGGATTTTTTTGTCCTGACTCCTTTCCTCCCCTCCCCTCCCCTCCCCTCAAAGAGAAGTTTCTAGGAAGCAGTTTATTGTTGTCAGTTTTGGGATTTTTTTTAGAAGGCACAGCACTTCTAGAAGCCTACAGTTACTGTATACTTGGAAGAGAGAAGATGGGTGTGTCAGGTGTTTCAGAAGATGGATATACCATTTAATTCACTCAAAATTAATTTCTAAGATTGGTATGTCAAAGATTTCCTTCAAGGGTTTCCTTAGCATAAGGTGGATGATTTTCTGAAACTTTGCATATGTTTTCAGGACTTTCATAAGAACATGTGGGCTGTATTTGCTATGAAGTGACCCTTGGATCAGGGTGAATCTTACCTTCCAAAAATCAACTTCAGCTGAGCCAACTCCAAGACCATGTGAAAAAGAGACATTTTGCCCCACTGACATTTGTGAATGATGGAAAACCATCCATATGGCTAAACAGACTATCTGCACTCCCCCACAAGTAGTCACTTAAGAGGATGAAACTAATATGCAGCCTGATCATCTTTTTTGTAACAGGATATTTATCTCAAGCATTCAAGAATGTCATTTTTGTTGGGGGAGCAGGGGAATGGACAGTAAGACAGAATCTGTAATAGATTATTGGGAAGTGAATAAACTGGGAAGGAAACCTGCCTGAACCCCATCATTACCAGCCCTGCTTTTTCCCAGAAAGAAGGGCTGTAGGCCTGTGATAATACAAGGGGAAGGTGAAGGTGGAAATGTTCTTACTGTGATCAGTTAAGAGTTCAAGGAGACTAGGGGGAGCCTGAAAAATGGTAGGACCCTGAAAGGAAGGATAACACATTTAATGTGTCTGAAGAGAGGGCTGGTTAAGACAGGGAATAGGCACAAGTCTGTAAAATCATTTCTGTAAGCACATCCCTGAAAGCCAATCCAGCTGCCCAGCAGGGAGGCTGGCAGTGCAGGAGACTGACTATGGGCTCAAGGACTCTGGTCCAGTTAAGTAAATGACACGGTTCTGACTGATACTGGCACACAGTACAGCTGAGTGGCTGTGGCTGCCTAAAAACACCCAATTTAAACTCCATTTCTGAGCTAAGGAGCATGAAAATTTCAAAGCTTTTTGCTTCCAGTGGAGACTTCCGGGGCAGTATTAATAGCTTTGGTGAACTGTGCTCCATTGATTTAAAGCACCTGTGCTTCTGAAAGTCAGGATTTTATCAATTTTTTATCACTTGCATAGGAAGCAGTGCTGGGCTTAATGCTATTTATCCAGCTGGACATATTGACTTTGACTTAGGAGATCAAAGCATTTTGGTTAGGGATTGTGTAACATCTTCCTATAAGAACTGTCAGGGGTAAATTTACCAAAGCCTGAAACTTTGATTGATGATGGTTTTGCATGACTGTTCAGCATCAGGAAGCACACAATAAACCTTTTCTCTTAATGGAGGTACAGCCTGTGGCCTCTTTAAACATACATATTTTGAAACACATTTCATCACCTCCTTGAACATAACAGTACACAAAACCCTGAAGGTGCACTTGAAGGTGAGCTGTCCCTCAGCTCCAAGGAGGTGGCCCAAGATCCTTTAAAATGCAGCTTTGTATAGTGCTAACCTGGAGCCAGTAAGGAGACTAAGTTATTTGTCTTGGGGTTTTTTCTTTATTTTCATGCCCTTTGCCATTGTAATAACAGCATTTTCCAATAGGTAAGAGGTTGGAAAATGCTCCCTCAGGAGCTCAGATTTTCAGTCCTGTGCTCCTGTGAGTCCTTGCAGCACTGGCACACAGATCCAGCCCTTCCTTGAGGGTACATGAAAGAGACTTGACTTCTTTTCCCAGCTAAGGTGACACATCTCACCTCCTGTGAACAAACTTCCCCCAACTATTTCTATCTGAGTTGTACTAAATACACTTGTTAAACACTTTGATATCTTATATCAGCAATTACTGAGGGTTTGTTCACGCACATTAACTTTTAAAGGCAGGACACTGCCCTCCTTCACTAGGGTAATGAGGAGAATCTGCACAGAGAGGAGTCCCTCAGCAGGGGATTCTAACTTAGGGGTGGGTGCTAGCTGCCCCCAAACAGAGAATTCCTTCTACTGCTGGCTGTAAAGGGAAGCATCAACAGTAATCTCCCACCCCTGTCTCACACGAAGCCATGCAAAATACCTGTCCCAGCCTAAATGTACGTGAAACAACAGTGGTGTCCCACCACAAGAGGTGTTGTCAGCATAGATGTACTCTGTGAATTGTTGTCCTTAGCACAGTAGTAGGGGGCATGTACAGAATTACAAAAGATTAAATATGACAGATGGTTGCTTGAGTTTTTCTCTCAACATAAAATTAAAGCCCAGTAAATAATAGAGCATTACACTGGCCCTATTTCTATGTAGCAATGGGTTTCAAAGCCATTCACAGCTTTGATCAGTCTGAAAACTATTGCTGTTGCCCAAGAGAGTGTCTTTTTTTTTTTCTCTAGGTGCAGACTGGGCCCAAAAGAGGAGCCAGCCCTACTCTGGCCCAGCACATCCTCTGCTGTGCCCTGCAGGTCTGCTCCAGGGCCGAGTGTGGTTGTCAGAGCCCTGCTGGCTGGCACTTGCCTGTGATTCAGGCACCTGCGGGCAATTTGCTCTTGAGCCACAAGACATTTTGAGTGATGGTAAAGTTGCTGCTGCTGCTGCTGTTTTGTCTAATAGTCATAGCCTTTGTCCTGAGTGTGTCACAGCCTATGTGCAGCTGATCTGTGCTACTGCAGTGCTCAGGGGTCTCCTGTCTTGCAGGAGGAAATGTTCGATGGGTTTGTCCTTTATTTTCCTTTTTGTTTTTAGCTACAAACAAACACTAAATATTTTGAGCGTGGATCACATGGCTCAAGGACTCAAGATGATTAAAAGCAGGAGACCTACAGAGACATCCAGAAATTATTGTTTTTAACAAGACAGGAACTTGGTCTGAAAACAGGATGACTTGCTGCAAAAAACGCCGACAAATCCCTGTAGAGCTTTAGAAAAAACAAGCAGGCGCCTGAGTGTGCTTTAAAAAAAATTCCTGCCTAGTAATAAAAAGGGATGTGAGGGTAAACAGGAAAAGAGCACTCCACACTGCAAGCAGCCCAGAGGAGGAGAGGCTGGGATGAGCACTGATCTGAAAACCTGATATGGAAACTAAAGGGAAAGGCTTCTTACTATTTCTCAGGACAAATTCCCTGTAAAAGCCTCGATGCAGCTTTGAGTGGCAGCTGCCCACTAGTTCCTGTGTGCCTTTGTTCTGGTACTGTGGAGGATGTGGGAGGGTAGCTCATGCCCCACAGGTTTTGTTGGCTGGATTCCATGGCTGTAAAGAACTGTTCGTTCTGACTTGCTTGAAACACAGGCTTAAGGGACAGTTCTACTGCATAACTGTATTTCCTGATGATGGAGTGACTGCAGTTCTGCACACCTGTGCAGTTAGACTGCAGTACAATTCAATTCTCTAATTTTAGTGGGAATCTCATGACATATGTTGTTTTCTGCCAAGGCCTAGCTCCTCAAGTTTTGCAGATTCATGACAGTCTCACTTTTCATGAATCTGAATCCAGTCTTTCTAGACTTCATGCCTAAGATAATAAAATCTTGAAATCAAAGGCAGCGTAGCATAATGCGTAAAACAAGACCCCTACATTGTTATGTTTTGCATGGTGATTTTTAAAATCAAATGCTACTCTAAGAAATTAATATATTGATATTTGAGTTTGATCATATTACCTCTTCTGCATTTTGGCAGAATTTTCAGACTCTAGTACTAAGCAGGTTTTCCATTACTGTTAACAAGATGCCTGTAGTGATAAAGAGGATGGGACAGGTATGCAGCATCAGGTATAGGCACAGGTATACCAGAATCATAGGATGGTTTGAGTTGGAATCGACCTTAAATATAATCTAGTTCCAATATCCCTGCCATGGGCAGAGATGCCACCCACTAGATTAGGTTGCCTAGGGCACCATCCAACTTGGCCACTTGTAGGGATGGGGCATCCACAATTTCTCTGGGCAACCTGTTTCAGTGCATAACCACCCACTGAGTAAAGAATTTCTTCCATATCTAATTTAAATCTCTCTTTTAGTTTTAAGCTGTTTCCCCTGGTCCTATCACCATCTGTCCATACAAAAAGTTTCTCTCTCTCTTCTTAATAAGCCCCTGTAGGTACTGGATGGCCACAAAGAATATCAAAATTCTTTGCAACAAGTTTCTGCTGCTCCAAAGTCAAATACTTCCTCAGAACTGAACTAACACCTTAGAGGCCAAAGGAGGATTCAGCAGGACATAAAATGCACTGACAGTAAAAGATTAATCCTCTCAAATGTAGGCCCCAGTACCTACCAAAATGTAGGTGAGTGGTTTCAGCTGGTGCCCATGGTTTGGCTTCCCACTGGAGCTGTTAGGATAGAAGTCTTCTCTCTGAGCACCAAGAGTTGACACAGTCAGCTCAGCCACAACAGCCGTGTTCCTGCTATTGCTGAAAGAGCACAGCTTTTCTCATTCATTGGGTCATGTGGAAAATACAGCAGCTCAGACAAATGTCTGTGACCTTACAGGCACTGATGGGAGCTACAGAGAGACATCCCCCTGGATGCAGCCTGAAATCCCCGGTGATGAACATCGGGTCCTCTGGTATTCCTGTCTCCCTGTGGGTGCTTGCCAGCCCTGGCCTGGGAGTGCCTCAGTGTTCCTCTGTACAAGGTTGCCTTCCAGAGAGGCTCCAGCCTTTGTGAGAGGCAGGGAGGAGGGAAGCAACACTTTGTGAGCTTTTCTGATCGTGGAAAATACATTAGTCTCCACCCTTTTCTGGGTATTGCTTTAAGGCAAAGAACAGCTTCTCCTTGCCCGGGAGGGGGACAGGTGCTGGAAGTGCTCAGCGCAGACGCTGCCTGAAGCTGGGCATCTCAGCCTGGGGCCACTCTGCAGCTGGTCCCAGGGGTAAGAGCTGTCCCTGCACACCTCCTCACCCCTGTGGCTGAGACCAAGCACCTCCTGCTCTGGAGAGGATTGCTTTCGATTTGCAATTTGTTGACCTCAAGCATTTGGTTTTACACTGGCTTTCTCAGGCAGCCCTGTACCTTGGGCAGGGGTTTTTATCCACTCCCTTTGTTATTACATAATGGACTTGTTTTTTTTTTTTCTTTTCTTTAGAATAAACAAAAGGTGGTTTGCTACTCCCAATGTATGTGTCTGCGCATAGATCAAACATTTATCTGTAACCTGCCCCTTCCAGCACTGCACTATTTGAGACTGAGTTACATAGTAGAAACTATGATTAGAGACATTTCCAATTTCCAAGAAACGAAATTAAAGCCAAACAAGTTTTTATTGCCTCAAAATAAATAGAAATACCAGCTGCTTAGTCCACTGATTACCTCAGTGTTTGATACTCATATGCATGCTCACAGGAACACAACTATAGAAGCATGCTTCAGTTTGCCTCTCTAACTTCCAAATTCACAATGAATACAAAATCCAAAAACCTATTTCAGGGTGTAGGTAAGCATGTCTGTGTAAGGATTTCGAGAATTTTATTTTTGCAAGATGTGCTTGTCCTCCTCAGACAAACAAAGGCATGATATCATTTGTATAGGCCCAAGAAAAAGTAATTCTAAGTAGACATGCCAGCATGGTGACAGCGTGATATACAAATGATTTTAAATGTGTGTGCAAGATACTGAACTACATCACTGGGGGGGAAAAATGGTAATTCCTTCTTCACAAGCAAGAGATACTTAAACTCTGCCCTAAAATGAATCTAAATTTAGTATGATGTCCCAGGTTCCAAATTCAACTCACAAATTGCCAAAAGAACACAGCAGAAGCAGCATCACTGAAGATCTAACATTGCAAAACAACTCTCATTTCTGTTAAAAAATGGTGAGTTCAGAGCAGCTACTTAGCTTTCTGCTTTTTTTTTCCCATAGCTCTGTCCTAAGTAAGACCTACTGACTTCCCTTTGATACATTTTATTTGAAAAGTAAATGTTATGAGCCTTTTTTT
>VXBR01000363.1:154088-295665 GCA_013400215.1 Cisticola juncidis
AAAAAAAGCCATTCAAACCAACCATTTTTCTGTAAAGAAAGCTCACTGTTTTGGGTAGTGAAAACACAGCCTCGTTGCAATACCACCCTCTCCCCCAGGGAGACAATGCCATTGCAAGAGAGGTCAGGCAGCAGGAAGGTTGTGCTGGTCACAGAGAGGAGCAGCCCAGTGCAGGGGCAGGGGACAGTGGTGACTCCCGAGCTGTCTGTGGGAAGGTGACTCCTGGGGAGAAGACAACAGGGAGGCAGTCTGTGATTAAGGTTTGGAGAAAAAAGGGCTATTTGAGCAACAGCGAGGGACTTCTGGAGACCATCCAGTCCAAGCCCCCTGCTCAGAGAAGGATCAGCCAGAGCAGGATCCCCAGAGCCAGATTCTGCACCTTCAGCTCTCAGTCTAAAGTTGGAAGTCTTGAAAGAGAAGTTCAGCATAGCACAGCTTATGCCAGACTCGTGCTGAAAGGTTTTCAGCTATGTGGGATAATGCTCTAAAAAGATCATCTCAATTAAGTTCTTTTTCTTTGTATTCCAATCAGTCACCTATTATTGTTTTCTTCTTGCTCCAGATATTGTTTCGTATCATCCTTGCCATATGGAACAAAGGAATGGTGCTGTTCTGATCTGCTGCCATAAAATATGAAATGTTGTTTGTGTGATCTTCAAGGTAGATTAAAACTTGGAATTCCCACTTTAAAGGGATTTTCAACATGTTGAATTTTATTTTCCTTTTAATCTAACAATTAAAAGTCTTGTCAGAAATGGATTTGTATAATATATGTTTTATTAGTCTTTATAAAATTAGGATGTTAACTGATAATTTCTTTTTATTATGTTAGATATTTTAATTTATAGAAGTCAAATTTTAATTTTTTTGGCCATCTAATTGCTGAAAATATTCAGTGAGGAAAGAGTCTCAGAGACAGCATTACTGCTCCCACTGAAGTCCTCCTGGACTTCTGGGAACAGAACATGACCAGAATACAAGTGCTTTTAGCAAATCCAACACTGAAGGATGCTATTTAGCACAAGGAGTTAAAAAATAAATACTAGGGGTAAGCATCTCTCCAGTGTACACATCATCTGTGCTATGGTTTAGTGGTGAACAGTGGCTCTGGTTAATGGTTGGACTCGATACTCTGAGAGGTCTTTTCCAGCCTCAGTGATTCTGTGACCAGCTGCACGTGAGCTGCGAGGCATGGGGATGGAGGAGCCAGTGCAAGGGTTACTCTGCTGTCTGTCTGCCTAACGTTATAAAATGGCACGTGGGTTTCCTTTGCTACTCCTGGTAATGGGAATAATGCATGTTATACCCAATTCCCACAGAGGGCTTAGGTATCACTGTCCTACATTCCCAGTACTCTGGTTTCTGAAGAAATGGGGTGGCTGTGGTGGCAGTGAGCCAGTGATCCCTGGGCAGGTTCTCTGCTTCAGCTAACAAATCCTTTGGGAACAGGGCTGGTAGCACAACCTAGTGAGCTGGCACTTTAGTGGCCTGAAAAAGAGCTGGCCTGGGTGTATGGTTCATTCTGCAATGGAGCCACACTGAAGACAGCCTGAGTCTCTCTTTTCTGTCTCAGGAGGTGATACTCTCATGTCCCAGACTGCTCTGTGTGAGCTGGTGGGCTTGGGCTCAGCCCCATGGGGACACAGCCATCCTACTTCTTGCCACATCTCTGGCAGCAGTACAGGCATGTGTTGTGCTTCCTACAAGCCAGGAATCCTGGCTGCTTTAAGCCATCATCCCAATGGCACTGTTTGTCCCCCAGAGAGTTCAGCAGCCCGGACACTGGGGTGGAAACAGATTTGAAACCAGCTATCATTATACTCCTGTAAGAATTAGAGAAATTAATTATTTTTACAAGGGCACTTAGGGTACAGGGGAAATTGGACTTTGCATCACTGTGTTTATATGCTGTGGCCTGTACTGTGGCAGCCCAGTCCCACATGGGGATGGATTCTTACCCTTCCATCTTCATTTCTTAAACAGACAGATGCAAAGATGCAAAGCAAAACATAAAACTATTTATTAGGGTATATTATACTAGTACTTAATGCAGAAAAAACTACAAATAGAGTAGAACTTTTATCCCCATGTATCTTGGATAAGATTTTAGGGTAGCATAGGAACAGTTTCTGAGACATTTGACATAGAAAGTGCATCTTATGGCCTTTCCTGAACATTTTCAAGGTTTGTTGGCTGTACAAATGGGAAGTTACTGTGAACTAGTTGAAGTGATGCCACCACAAGTGGGAAACCATAGGTAAAGAGGCAACAAAAGGGTGCAGATGGATGCACTCCACTGCAGCACAGGACAGTCATATTTTCTTCAGTCCAAAATTGCTGGTAAGTCATCCAGAGTCACCACTGAGTGAAATACAGCTGAACTGATTACTAATACTGATTCCCTAGTCCTTCTCTCATAATCTGAATCTGTACATCATAGCTCCACATTATATCATATATGTTAGTAATGAACATAAATTAGCTACGGAGGTCAGAAGTGCAGATATCTGGGGAATCATATGTTAATGAGCTAAAAATTGTATTTTTCCTCCTAAATGCAAATGGACTATTTAAAGGGGAGAGTTTTCCTTGGGGAAAAGGCCATTTCTGAGAGTTTTTTTCCCATTGTTTTTCAGCATAATTTCTGCCCAGTCAAGTAAGCCAAGCTACCAGGAACAGGGCAATATCACCTGTGAGTGATGTAAAAGCTGCTGGACAATCAGGGATAAAGCTGCAGCATTTTGGCAGGGTATTGAGTTAGCTCCTGGAGACAACCAAGCAATGTTCAATTGGAGTTGAGAGCTGCTACATGAGGGACAGGGAACTGGGGTGGATCCTCTTTCCCAAAAATTATCCTCTGGTAAAAGAGAACCAATAAGTATGAAGTGAAAAGAAATATGTGGACAAATGAAGAAAATTCTTAGTACGGGACAGAAAATGCCAGGCCTTTTTATGGTCAAGTGACTCCCTTGTCAAGCAACTGTGTCCTGCTGCAGAAGGACAATCCTGGACAGAAAACAGCAAGGCATTTCAAGAGCAGGGTGTACATGATGCCAGTACTTCAGGGCCAGGCCTTGGTGGAGGACAAGAAGCAGAGAGACTGTCCTGATGGGTAGAAGCAGGCATAGATGGGTTCTTTCATCCTACTTTTTTATAGTGTGGCCCCTGGGCTGAACACGTTCATTTGAACTGCATTGCACGGTGAGTGAGTGCTTAGCAGACATAGGAAGGTATCTGAAAGCAAGTTATTAATGGAGATCAGGAGCAGAATGACCTCAATGTGATCACAAATACGCTTTAGCATTGCACTGCAGGACAGCAGTTCCCACACTGAAGCAAAGATGGGCTTTGAATATATGGGCTGCTGGCTTCATGCATTGTGGCAAGGACTTGCACATCGATGTTTATAAAACATCCTAAGGAGTATCTGCAAATAGCACTGGGGTTCAGCAAGGGCTGACTAGCTCTCCAAAACACTGGATTTGAATTTAGGGAGTGAGGGACCTGAATTGGGCTTGGGCCAACCATCAGCAGTCCAAACCTTGTCAATAGTGCCAGGCTACACAGCTGTGCAGACCTGGCTTGAGCAAAGTACTGCACTGGGGTACCACAGCCTGGGCAGCCCTTGCTGGTAGGACTTTCTGGAGAGAGTGGAAAAATACTAAGCTGGACAAGCAGGGAAAGCAAGGAGGAGAGATTGAAGACTACTCTGCAAAGAACCCAACTATGGCAAACTGCCTGGGAACAAGCTTCCTGAGAGCAAACTGTTGCACATGAAATGCTGTGTTATGATGGGGAGTCAAAGAAAAAAATTATTATTGACTTTGCAGGTGAGTGACCAAAGTGCCAGCATGAGAAAATGAGCTCTTGGTTTGCCATATAGGTGTTTGTTAAGCTTTCATGTGTTGAGAAGCAGGAATGCAAAAACTCTTTCAGTGTGGTGACAAGAGGCATCAGAGAAGTAGGAGTATTCATCTGATTTAAAAATCAAGTTTTGCTAGACTGGTGTTCCTGGCAGGTTACACCTGCTTCCCACCCCATGCCTTGCTGCCACTCTGTCTGGAGCAACGTGCTCTTAACAATAGCTGGTGGCTGGAAGGTACAGCGTGTACTGCATGCTCATTTCCCCTTCCTCCCACCCTAATTGTTATTGCAGCAGTCGGGAGCAAGAAGGGCTCTTTAACACCATTAAGCTGTGAGAAACCATGACAGCGAGGACCTGACTTCATGCAATATGAAGTTGAAGAAAAATATTTAAAGAGAGAAGATGCCTTCCTGGAAGTACTTTGTACTGTAAAGTATATGTTTATACACAAACACTTGCATGCACATGCATCCGGGAGGGGGTGTGTGTCCGTGGGGGAAAATCCTGCCTGCACCACTCAGTGAGCAAACTCCACTGACCTTGGCAGAGCACAGCTTCAGCAGCTCTCTGTGCGTGTGCTGGGACCTTGTGCAAGTGCTCAGGCAGGCACACTGTGAGCACTTTACTCACTGTAGTATTGGGGCAGCTTTGCCTGCAACTCAAGAGCTCTGCCAGGGGGTATCCTTGCCCACCTCAACGGACTGGCAGGGGTCCTTGGTTGTCTGTTTGGTTTTGGCTTGGAGACTTTTTCTTTGGGCTTTTTTTCCCCTTGTTGTCTGTATTTTGCATGTGTTTATATGAATGTAAAAGTTGATGAACTGCCTTCATTTAGTCTGTTCCCCAAATAGGTAGAATAGTTTCTGAGGGTCAATTAGAAAGGCCAACAAGCCCTTGGATAACCCTAACACTGGTTTCATCAAGCTTATTTTACCCTTGGGTCTGCCTTTGGGGAGGCAGAAATTCAAGAAACCTACAACTACCTTTAGTGGTTACTGTCTTGAAAACTGCTATTTTAACAGTGATTATAATTCCGTTCCAGTGAATTTCTTTCAACTGTTTTGAGTCTGTGCAGCTCTAAGCATCTTTCAGTGATAATACACACGGAAATTTAAGATACCAACATAATGAATATAAATCTAGGTTTCCTTATGCACTATTTGGAGATCCATTAAAAGCAATTTAGGGCACCAAGGTTTAAAGACCTGCTCTAGTATGTTGAGCTACAGTGTGCCAAAACTTAAGTGGCTATTTTCACCTCAATCCCTGTATGCAGTGAGCCAGACACCTGATTTTAGTAACAGAAAATGAGTGTTCAGAACTGTCACTTTCTAATAGCTGGATTCTCATTTTTTGTCCTTCTCTTGCACTCCAAGTATCACAAACCAGCATCACCATATGTGACAGGCACTTAGCTTCGTCCTGAACACACACTCCAGCTCTTGGAGCATGGAATTAGGTGGCTCCCAAAAGCAGAGCTGTGATTCCTGCAGGAAAGCATTATGTATCCATATCTGGGACCAGATCTGGGGCAGTATGCCAAGCTCTTCTGAGAATTTGGCCTAAACTGTAATTACCATGACTGATGGCTGCCCGCTGCTGAAAATCTGCTGCAGTGTTACGGGTGCTGAACATTTGGACAATCCCAAGATAAAGGCCAGCCAGTCAGTGCAGTGCTGCTTTGGTTTGAAGGTAATACAAAGGACAGCAGAACAAGGGCCAGAGCTGCTGGTAACAGAAAGCAAATATGTTCAGAGTAAGAGATACTGTTCAAGTTTCCAAATACCTGCTGAAACCAACCCAAAAGAGGAGTGTTTCTGAAAAAAAATCAAGCATGCCTATTTTTGTGTAACAAGTATAAAGTGCTAAATCACTTCCACAACAATCTGAGGTTCCTTTAAGACTAGCATGTCCGCAGTTCCTGTGGAAGGGCTTTGAACCAAGAGCCTCCCAGTGGCTCCAGACAAACGCATCCTCACTTCCATGCAGAGCTGTGTTCCCTTGGCCGTGCTCTGTGTTTCACTAGAAACATTGGGAACACTGCAAGGTGATGAAGAGGAAAAACTGCTAAACTGCTTTGGAGCACCTAGTGGGTGAAATTCATTACAATTTAATGATTTTTTTCCCATTCATTTTAAAGATGTGTATGAACTACTTCAGAATGTCATTATCAACTGTTGCCTTTTTTTTTTTTTAATATATTCTATACACTCTCCCCTTGGCACACCCTATTTGGGGATGTGTGTACAGGATAACATATAAAGGATTGTGGTAACCTCTCTATAAAGATGTAAATTGCAGACATTTCCACAGTCATTGCACAGTACCTACAAAGTACATTCTATCAAATTTACCTTCAAACAGTGATGTCAGCTGCCTCAAGCCTGTCTGGATGACCCCACATGTGTTAGCAATACACTGCAATGACACACATATGTTCCCACACAGCCCATCCCTGCACTGGCAGCACAGGTGTCTTTGTTCAGAATCATATTATGCATGTGTTTGTTATTCATGTTTCTGCTTCCCCAGCTTTCCTTTGATGTAAATTTAATACAGCTTCCACCCCCTGCAATCCTGCCCATCATTATTTGAAACAGAAACTCTGGGACAATAGCAGCATCAAATATTTGATATATGGAAAAACATTAAGCATTGTGTTATACTTTTTCTGCAAGTCTAAGCCATAATAAAAATACATATTTCTCAGAAGAAAAATAACAGGCTTGTTATTTTTCCAGGAGCTACAGACTTAGAGTTTGAGTCAGGCTGTAATGCCATGGTACTGAGCTGGTCAAAGTCTGCTACAGAGTGTGTCAGGGGTACCAGGAGGAGACTCACTGCCTGCAACACTGTTAGAGACATTTTATTTGAAGAGGGCATTGGCTTGTAAGTCCCTTGCAAATCCTATGCTGTGCCATACACAGTTTTGGAAAATGAGTGAAAAGACTCATGTGAAGGTTGAGAAAGATGCTTAGCCTTAAACTTTGCATTCCTCTTTAAATGTTTCTGAGCAACACCTTCTCCCATTATTAGCTTTCACAGTGTACAAAGATCATGCTACTCTGTGCTTAACCTTTAAACAAAATTTCAGTGATTGCTGGCCCTGGTTCCCAAAGCAACTGTGAGAAATGAACAGGACAGATGGAAGCAGCCTTTCCCAGTGGATGCTACAAAATATTTCTGTAATGATTTAAAGCCATGTTAAACAATAGCTTGTTCACATTTAAATGCAGAGCATCCAAAGATGCTGCATGAGACAGGAGAGAGAGCTGAAATTGCTTTTGCAGTGATGTTGGGCACAATTAAAGGCTTATGTCTGAATCTTACATCTATCAAACTGCTGTACAACAAGGCAAATAGCTCCCTAAGTAACTTTTTACAAAACACTAAATATACTATCATAACAATAAAACCTAACTATCCAGCTGCTGGTGAATTATGTACATGTGGTACTGTGTCCATCATGTCTCCTCTCCCTCCTTTAATCTATCCCTTTCTGCTGCTAGAAAATAGCAAAGGTCCTCCAAGGAGAAGCTGAAAAGTTTAATAAAAGTAAGTCAGAGCTGCTTCATCTGTTTTTGTGATCTGGCCGCACTTTTTCTGAAAATCATGATCGTTCCATTGGCAAAGTTCAGTGTAAAGTGAGAGCTTTTAGTGTGGCCCCAGAGGAGGGGAGGAAAAAGCCAATTGCTGCCTTCTCTTTTGACATGGCAAATAAAGGCAAATGTGTGAAGGTATTAGAGCCCCACTGCAGAGTGGGAAACAGGAAGAGGAAAACAAATGACACTGTGCCATATGCCCATAATCCCAATTTAAATGCATTCAAATTCATTTCTCTTCTCCTCAGCTTCCCTTTTCCACACCAGTGAACAAGCATGTTTGACAACAGAGTGTGGGAATTTCTAGTTCACTGAGCAGGTTCTCTTTCTCTTTGCCCCTGCATCTACCTGATGCTCCAAACACTCACCATGTGCTTTAAAGCAAGCCCTGTCTCCCCTGCCCACACAGCCAGGCACTGCACACATTGCCAGGATCTCAAGGGAGCAAACTGGGAAGCAGCAGACACAGCTCGAGGTTAAGCATTCTCATGGCCATGCTGGGCTTTGTGGGAAATCAAACCTTTTAGGCTTCCTGATGATGCTGTGCTTAACTCAGCACTTTTCCCAGGTGTGGAGCTTCCTGTGCTTGAGCAATACAGCAGGAGGAGCATTGAGAAGGTGAGCAGGGCCTTCTGCCTTCAACAGGCCTGGAGAAGCAGGCACAGCAGCCAAGGTGAGCCCTTTTCAGTACCACTGCTGAAGAAGGGGACAGGGGGAAAATTCTGCAGGGTGCTTAGAAGATTGGAAAATATCTTGGAGTCAGTGGGGACGTGAATACATGAGAGGAAGGCAGTATGAGCTACTTATTAGAGGCTGAATGGATAGAGGTGGGGAGAGAATGTTAGTGTGGCAAATTAATCTGCAAGCACCAAAATTATTTTGAAAAATGCAAAAGGATGAACTTGCCATTATAAGATCAAAAATAGGATAAAAATAGGAAAAGCAACAAATAAACATGGTCTATGATTCATAAAACCGATGTTAGATAGATAGCAGAATCCTTTTCTCAGGCAGGAGAACAGGCAACTTCATCTGCAGCTTTTCTCATTCCTACTTTTCACAAGGCCCTTCCTCTTCATCTTCCCATTGACATAAAAGCTGGACCTATAAGCACAGCATTGCTTTTCATTGTCTCTTGATTTAAACTCTGTTGCTTTCTCCCTTGTAGGGCATTTCAGATCTCAACAAGAATTCAAAACACTTTCTTATAACTTTGCAGTCTCCAGGTTTTGGGTTTTACATCCCTCTCCCTGCCAGCCTTTTCAGATCTCCATCCCACTGCTTCCTACACAGAGTACAGCTGCCAGGCTGATGATACAGATGCAGAGATAAAATTCATTTCTCAAAAGCTGGCTTGGTAAAAGGATTTAAACGTACAGTTCCAGATAGTTTTCTCTGCATGCATTTTCTTTATTGCTTTTAGATTCACCACATTGATTTTTGCCTCTTGAACAGGTGAAGAAATCAACAACACAAGGAGGGTGTTACCTCTATGCTTGCTCATGCCACAGGGAAAGTGAGTTGGGGGAAATACCAAGCAAGTGGCTCAATAGTTGTTTGGTTGAGCAAGAGGCTGCTCTGCAAAGTGCTAGGAAACAAGAACTAATGGACCCTTTCTTCCCTTCTCCCCAAGCTAGACTTCTCCCAACACTAAGATCTCCTGTCCTTCTCCAGACATCTCAGTGTCCTGTCCAGTGCCCAGCCACTCTGTGTTTCTCAGATGTACTCTTTCATCTCCTTACCCCAGTCTCATTTCCACACTGAGCAAGTCTTGGTCCCACTGCACTCGCATTTGGTCTGGCTTGGCTCATTTGCTGTGACAGCTTTGTGACACAGTGAGCTGCCTGTCTGTGTCCTCAGAAGAAATGTCTCCTGCACCCGTGATTTCCCATCAGCTGTCTTTATGCTTTCTGATGCTAGAAAGGCTCCAGCCAAGGGCTAAAGGGGGAGGTCATGTATTCTTTAAAAAGGCAGAAAAAATCTAGAAAATTTCGTCCTGAAAAGGATACCTAGTATGGAAAATTTCATTCAAATGTTGGGAAATGCAAGCAAACAGCCTCTTACAAGAAGAAATGCAGGAAAGGAGGACTATTTGTAGCACACCAAGTCTGTGATTGAAGTAATTAGATGAGCTCTTGTACACTGCTTCCCTAAACAGGAGTAAGAGCTCCCAAATGAGTTGTGATTCTTTATGTCAAGCCATATTAGCGCTGTATGAACTGTAATATTTACTTAAAATCCTCTTACAGACAACGTCCTGATTCAAACTGGATTCCATATCTGTTGCAAACAACATCATTATTATACAGCTTGTTATACCATGACAGTTGGCAGAAGTGAGCTTGGTAATCCACATGCAACTTTGAAAATGTGCCTACATTTCCAGCTCTGTCACCCACCATAATGTTTTAATGGCTGCTGGGACAAGCTTCTACCAAATAGGATTGGTACTGATGTTTCAGACCAGTGGAAAGAAACATGAACATGAGGAAGGTTTCTCCTGGCATATGCTGAGGTTCTGCCCGTGGTCACTTTTTGCTGTGTGACTGTGAGGACCATGCTGGCTCTGTCAGGTGAGGTAACTATGAGAGAAATCTGCAAGAAGGAACAACATTTTGAGGTTGCCTCATGATTTTTAGGGTTTCACAAGCCCATTGTTTATACAGCATTAATACCAAATTGATGCTTTTGGGAAACTCCACCCATGAGAGATCCAGAAAACTTCCTGAAATGCTCAACAAGGCTTCAGCCAAGTGCAGTAATTGTCAGTTGCAAAATAATTTCTCAGAGGAAAAGGACAGGAGAGAAGAGAGGGTGAAAACACATAGCAGAAGAGATAAGCAGAAGAGATGGACTACAGAAGGACAGACAATATATGTTTGACAAATATTTGTGCAGAAGGAGACTGTGCTTGTTGGTGCATTTGTGAAGACCGTACAACCAAATTATCAGAGGTTGCATTTAAGCAGAATGAGGTTCGTATTTTTCTTCTCCCTATCTCTCTGCCTGCCTTCAGCCTCTGCTGGCATTGTCTCTTCCTCTCACACCCTGAAAACTTGAAGCCTCTTCTTGGAAGTTTCAGGGTCTGGCAGGACTTGCAACATTGCCTAGAAAATTACACTGGAGCACATCACTTTCTTTCCCAATTCTTTCTATAGCTTCTGGTCATGCTGTGACAGCAATACAAGGCTGATCTTGTTGGCTGTGCCAGCCTCTTGAGCAATCCACTTTTGCATGTAATGGGTCACTGATTGAGAAACTAAAACTAAGAGGTCTGGAAAAAATGAGATACTCTAATGCTTAAAGAGAATATGAAAATGATGCTTGCAGCTGGATTTTGTTGTTTGGTAACACCAAGACCAAGCTAACTTCAGAAGTTAAATCACCACATCTTCTTGATGTTAGCCAGATACTTCTTCTCAATCAAATGCTTTTCGAAGTCAAGTTAACCCAGGTACACAGATACAATTAACATACTGATGCTCATGGACTGAAGTTAAAAAACAAGTATAGGATGTTGTTAGTGGTTAAGAGTTTGGAGTACAAAGGCAGATAAAGGTGACTGCCTGTGACTTAAGCCCTGAGGTGGAAGGGAAGTTATCTGCCTTCCACAGCTTGTTTCACCCATTAAGCCCCCAGGATATCAGCACATGCCTGCACAAGACCCTGTCCTCAGATCACCCCACATTAAAAAGAAGGAATGAAACATCTGGCACCCCCAGGTGATTCAGACTGAAGTGCAGAGAAATATCTCTGGCTCCAAGGGAAGATGGAGTAGATAAACCAGGGAACAGCAGCCAAACCACCAGCAGCTGGCCACCGAGGTGGCTTCCTAGAATACATCTCTGTGTCTAAGGTCCCAAGAAACCACCTCATGTCCACAATTCCAGCAACCAGAGTGACCAGAAGACAGTCAATCTCTGTCCCACAAACTTGCCTGGAGGAAATGAGTGAAGGAGACAGTGCTGAAGGGCATTGCTAGCATGGAGAAACCACAAGGCAATTGGGCATTTTAGAAAATAGACAATACTGGCACTGGGAAGCCTTCTGAAAATGCTCATAAATGAAGTTCAGTGTGATATGAAAAATATTTCACTTCTAAGGCAGTTTAACTGGAGCAGCTTCTCAGGAAGGGAGGAAAGCCGCCCTGGGTCTCCCACATAATAAAACATGGGGCTGGGATAAGCAAGGTCCTTACAATCAAAATGTCCAATTCAGGACAATCAGAAAAAGCCAAGTAGAGCCAACATGTATTTCTGTCAAGACCTTTTCCCTCTAAAAAAAAAAAAAAATATATATATATATATAAAAAGAGTAAATGAAGTCAGGAAGAATGACAGGTTCAGTCCAGAGCCATCCTGGAGCCATGGAGCCTGGAGAGCTGCCAGGCAAGCTGGCAGAAAGTCAGGCGGGCTTGTGATGGAAACTTGCCCTGTGTTTCATCGGAAGTTCATTCAAACAGAGACGCTTCTGCAAAACGTTTTGCTTACGACAAATTGGCATTCTCTGACAAAAACCTGGGCTGACAGAAACCTCCCAGCCCTTGTTCCTGATGGTATAATCATTTCTTGCATAATAAAAAAGAAAAAAAAAATAGAAGAGGAAAGAAACTGGGCGTGTCATCGCTAACGTTAACGGGCTACATTACATATAGTTCTGTAAGTGACTCCTTATATGGGGCAAATCTTAAAAATGGGCTCTCAAGCATTTCAGTCTGATCTTCCACAAGGGCTGAAGGCTCAGCTTTGTTACCCTACAATATACACAAACACAGAAATAACGGTGAGATTTTGGGTGAAGATGGAGCAATTTTATTGTATCCATCATCTTCCCTTTCTGAATAGCATTTTCCAGATATTACAGGTTTTTAGTTACTAATTCCTACTTTTTCCTACCAAGTCCATTAGATAGGAAAATACTGATAACTACTCCCCCAAAAGCAGATTCTGTAACAAGGGCATAACTCTCTCACTTTGAAATTACTAACTAGAGCATTTAGAGAAAGGAGAGAAAAGTAGAAAATATAGACACAACTTGGAATACCTGGATGGTTGACAGCATTTTTCTTCATCAAATAAAAGAAGACAAGATGAGGGATATTTCCTCTTTAATAATTTTGAATAATATTGGAAACCTCTCTTGGTTTACCACCTCTTCCAATGGAGTACCCAAAAGGCTGTAAGAGAAGGTCTGCTTACCAACTGGGGACCTAGTCCTACATTCTCTTTATTTACCTGAAAACCAGAGCCAGACCTGGGAGGCTCTTATCCAGATAGCTGTGAAATAAATAGCAAACTACCCTTTTAAACTAACCAGAAGCTCACGTTAAGTGACTGTATTTGTTTCTCATGTACCTTTAAAGGAAACAGACATCAGCTGAAATTAAAATTTTCTTTCTTTGCCCCCCAGTGATGTAAAAACAGTGCACAAGATTAAGACATTTGCAGCATGTAAATTCAACCATGTGAGAAGTCCCACTGATTTCAGGCAGTGACTTCCTATTGAGTCAGCAAAGCACTTATGCCAGCGTGTGATTTTAAGATGACTAATCTCCCTGGCTGCGCCGCACCGGCGGGGAGGTGCATCAGCAGGATGTCCTGTGGCCCTGGCCTCCAGCAGACGCCCTGGCTGTGTCCTGCCTCTGGTTTGGGACAAGATCGTTGTGACCACGAGTTCCCACACGCTGTGCTTTCGCCCCCGTGCCCAAAGCCAGCAAGAAGCGCACTGTGCTTTGTGAGAGTCGGCAGCCGGGCTGACAGGGGGATGCTCGAGATGGGCATTGCCGCTGCTGCGTGGACAAAAGCCCAGCGTCGGGCTCAGTCTTACCCACATGCTCAAACTCTTTGGTAATTTGGAGTGGGACTATATCAGCCCTGGCTCGAAGAAGACTTTCACAACTTCTCTAATGAACCTCCACAGTCTTTCAATAATGCAGCTATTTATAGGCTAAGCCTATGCTGAATAAATTGCAGAAGCTGCACAAAAGCTCGCAGTGTTTCAGCAATGAAGCTGCAGAGAAACATCAGAGCAGACTGAAATCACTCAGTATGGTTACATATAATCAAGTATAATCTATGTTTTGCATGATTAGACTTGCTACTCAACTAAAAAGTTAATGACATTTTAACAATTAATGTAATTTTCTTAGAAGTGAAAGCTGTTTTTGTGAAGTACAAGAATTTTCAAGTCTTAGACTAAGGGCTAAACCCTGCTCTTGCTCACTTCACCAAATTTTAGGTGTGGCATCACTGAAGTTTAACACAATACCCCCAACTAGTCAGCACAGAAATTGGACATTGTCCGAAACCATCACCAACCATCTCATCTTTCTCTTTCAAATTACTCCTGGAGTTTTAAGCTTTAGCAAACATCCTGGGTCTTGCAGTCCCAGCATGTATCATGAAATTATATTAATTAATAAATGTTCAATCGGTGCACTCATGAGAAAGCATGGCTGCTGTTCTTTTTATCACCCAAGCCCATTTCATTTTAAACATTTCTGAGAGGTGCAAGAAGCAGGTAGCACAAAGCAGCAGGGCTTTTGCAAACGGCTCACCTAAATCTTTCTTAGAAGAAATCAGAGAAATTTACTGCTTTAACCTTCCCAGACTTGTGTCTCTCTGACACTTGTTCATGAAGTCCCAGTAAACAGCAGATTTACACGAACATGCTTTGCTTATGAATACCATAAATCTTTTGCTGAATCTTAAGGGAGAATTGACCTTCTATACAGGTGTTAGAGTAAGCACTGCAGGCCTTTGGCTTTCACTGCTGCAGCCAGAAAAGGGTTCAGTGACACCCTTTAGCCTAGAGACTCCCAGCTCTTGCTACCTTCTGTGTCCTAAGGCTTTATCTCTCTAAAAGGAGCAGGGATTTCCTCTGGGGATTAGGAGGAGATAAAAACCCAAGACAGAGCTACTATTTCATAACATTACAAAGCACAAATGGATGAAAAAGATAGTCAGTAACTGTCTTTCCTTTTTCTCTTTTGGCAATTGATTCCTCTTTAGCAGCTCTGAAGAGAAACAAGGTCCTTTTTTTACCCAGGTCTGTGGGGCCATAGATGGACTTACAAGGGTTAGGTTAGGGTTACTAACCCTAACCCTAACCCTTACAAACCTACCTGCTACAGGGAGCTGCAGAATTCTATATTTATATGGCATTGAGACTCTCGGTATTTCTTCTCAGTCCATTCTTGCTTCCCCAATTGCAGTGAGCAGGTCCTTGCTATAAGCACAGGAAAATGGTATAACCCCAGTCACCAGCAGTCTCAGTACCCTCACTAATGCCAATGCCCTGTCTTGAACTAGATTTTCCTGCACTGGTTTAGACCGTTGATACACCCCAGGCAGAAGAAATTCACATCCAGCCCTCCTCAGACTTTAGAAGGATGAGCTTAGGCTAGGCATGCAGATCCAAACCAAAGTTCCTGTTGCAGTGGACCTGTATGAGTAGCTTAGAAATTCCCAGAGACTTCTGAACAGAAGTATTAAACTATCCAGCTCTTTTGATCCTGACACACCCATTTTTTTTCACCTGTTTTGTTAACTTTTGCTTCTGAACTGTAGGAAAATGAAGCAAGCCAAGACAAAGACCTTGACCTGATTGTGTAGTTTCATTGCAGGAAATGTATTAGCAAAAAAGACAAATTTTCTGCTTTAAGTTTTCTTTACAGTTACACTGGCTGCATCTTGTCTAGAACTGCTGACTGTCTTAAAAAATTTGGAAAGGATGACACATTTTGTCTCATGTAAGGTACCTCAGTACTCACCAGTAAAATTTGACAATATCAATCAACAATGAAAGATTTTATTTTTATATTTTTAAGATGTTTAATTGTAGGTACAATATTAAGTTTAAATATGCTTTATGACAGATAATAAAAGCAGCTTATCACACACTGACTAGTTTAGAAATTCTTTTTTCTGCTGGATTTAAAATTTCCGGTGAAATTGGTGAGGAGTGCACTCAGCACATCTGGTTAGCTGAGTCAATTGAAATTACACCTGTTCTTAGATGCAAGTCATAACAAATGCAACCCATATACATTGTAGAGAAAAGGACTTATATGCACTTTTTCCAATTAACATCTGCCTTTTGGCAAGTCATTAACCTATTTTCTCACAAAGAAACAGCTTCAATTGTATTATGCATCCGAAGCGTGCAAATGTCCCTGAGGGGGTACTCTGACAAAAACATACTGTTCCTGGATCCAGTGTGAACATACATATTCATTAATTGTTTGGGGCAATGAGTACAGAATTTCTGATTTTTACAAGTCTTACAAGGTAAACAGGTTACATAAAGCTATGTCCCTGGAAATAGTTACATCCTGGCTACTGTCGCTCAGTAGAAAAATCAAGAGTGATTTTCTGCTGTGATATGGCAATGAAAATAATTCAGCAACACTGTAAAAAACCTCTAGGAAGAAAAAAGATCTTTGTTTACCCTAAAAATAGTACAGCATGTTTATTTATTTAAATAGATATGAATAAAGACGGTAAGTTGTATTTTTCAAATCCCTCATGATATGTGGATCTGTTCAGGACATCCTAAAATGGCAATGAGAACCTATTCTGCCACCATTTTTTCCAGCCAGAAGACTAATATAATCGAAATTCAAAACTACAGTTTAGCTTTATCATTATTATCCCTCATGAAGACAATAATGAAAAAACTAATTATTATCTTACATGTGTAAAAGCAAGAAACAACAATCCCCCAAAGACAAGGGAATTGTTCAGATACATTCACCTCTGGGAAATGGTTTTCCAAAACCCTAAATTGATACAAAATATGTTAATAGCAAAAAGTGAATGCTGAAGTAACAATTGGTAGCATTTCTTTCAATTTGGAAGAGTATTTTTAGTTTGAAATGTCTGCTGAAGTACATTGCAATGAGCTGCTGAGCTACTGCACACTTGAGGAATTTGAAGTTGGGTTTCTCCAGAGACAGTCTCCCAGCAACAACTGTTCCTGCCACCACCTTCTCTCTCTCGACACACAAACCCTGGGGATCTACTACATGTCATTCTTTTTAATAAGTAATTGAGCCATTCTTGCAGTAGCAAGCCTGAAAGCTGGAAGCAGTCTTTCTCCAACAGGGTGATATTTAGTATCAGAGGGACAATTTAGCCTGCAGGAAACTGTACTGCACCACATACATTGTTGAGCTTGTTTAGAACATGTATGGGCTATCAGTACTTCAACGCAGTCTCCAATATAGATATATTTTTCATCATTTAAAGATCCACACAATGATTTTTCCACATAGTGCAAAAGCCTAACTAAGACTAAACAGCAGTAATTTTCCTTGTTTTATAATCCAAATTAGTCATGTCATCAGTTATTTGACAGTACAAACCTAGAGTAAATGCTTCTGAGAGTTTAACAGCCTAGGCAGGTGCTTTTCAAGGAAGCATTTCTGTTCCATAACTTTATTAGAAATTATGTGGATCAAGAGAATAAGATAACTTGCCCACATCAATGCTTTTTGAAAAGATGCATCATGTTAGATGGTTGTGGCTGTGTTTTATGAGGTATCTTGAGGTATCTTGAAGTATCTTGAGGTATCTTGAGGTAAATACATCCATCCTGTTTTCAAGCAATCATGACCAAACATGCTCCCAAGTGTCATCATGTTGAGTTTCAGTATCAGTTCAGTTTCAGACCACCCAACAGAATGACAATAACACGTCCTAATTTGGGAATGTTATGTTGGTTCACCAGATTCACAAACAACGGAGGAATAATCTGGATTAAGTAGTAAATGCTCCAGATAATAGGTACTGAAAAGGAAGAGGGATTAGTGATAAGAGCTAAGGCAGAAGGGAAAATTTCAGCAGAGGCTTTATTTAAAAATATGGAAGTAAAAGAAATATCCAAATGTTATTGATAAATAATCCTGAAAAAAATTAAAAGAAAAATTGCAGATTTAAGACATATATAGTCCACCAAAAGAAAACAAGAAATAAGCAAAAATTTTAATAGCTATGTGGTTTTGTGTCTTCTAATGGAGACAAGAAAAGGCAACAATCACAGGAGTATTTGCGAATTCATAAAGTACACTTGATCTAAAAGGCAGCATTTACATAACTTTGTGTTACATAGTAGTATAAACAATTGCATAATCAAAGGTCAGGCTGGAATACGTAAGACCATTCTTTGACAAAAGATCTGTGGTTAGGATGCTGCCTAGAAACAGTTGCACCCAAAACTTTTATAAGAGACTGCTTCTTTGCCATAACCAGTAGTGTTCAAGACTGAGTGCCAATACAGAGTACTTACTGGTAAAAATCAGAGTTAACCAAGGAAGTGAGGTGATGTCTGGTTATCTGAAGGTGGCTGCTGGGAGAGAAAATAAGTTATACAAGAAAAATGGACTGCACATTTCTGTGTCTTGAACTGCAGTCATATTTGCACAGTGAGCTCATGTACTAAAGCTGAACTCTGTTGATATTAATGAGGTTCAGCCTGGGAAATGGGCTTTATCTATATACAGTCAGTTGCAGAATTGGATTAAAATGCTCCCCCATTTCAAGTATCCTATTTTTAAGCATACACATAAAGTTACAGAAACGGATGCTTACCTAGTTTCGATTGTGGATTTACAAAAGGTGTTCTGGAATTGCCATTTAAAAAAATAACAAATAGACATAAAGATAATAAATATTTTCCATTAAAAAATGAGACCTAAAATCACTTAAGAATTGCATTTTTATTAAAAATAAAAATAAAACCCAAATCATCATACAAATGCAAAGTTTTTCTGACTTATGTCTGTGTTCACAATGCATTACTTGATGGGGTACATTCATAGCATGCAAAGCTTGAGCACATGTGGACATTCTCATAGGATAAGAATCTTTAGTGTTTATGACCTAGATTTTGCATAGTTTTGTGTTTGGTTCAAATATATTTTTCAGAAGTATAAAACTGATTTTTGTTTTTGTAGATATGAAAACTGAATTTTGACAGGGATGCAATAAGCAGAAGTGTTCCAAATGCATCAGTTTTGCTGCTGAATTCACATAGATGCAATTATAGATTCAAAGTTCAAATGACTTAAGTTTTGTATTGGTAACTAAAAGTTTTCACACTACATCTTCTTGTAATCATCACGAAAATGTTTAGAAGATATAGAATAACTCACTACTTTTTGGTAAAACACTTGAGAATATTTAAGGGGAAAAGAACACCTCTGGCATTTTTGGTATGATGTCTTATTCCATTTAGGTGTTTAAGTAAAGTTGTCTTAGCACACAGAAGATGATTTTCACAATCCTTGCCAGAGTTTAAAAATCCGCACAGTGGTAACCTCCATAGTATCTGCTATTCATCTAAAAATATGTAGCTAGTGGCTTAGTTATATTCAAAGACGTTGTTATGTTGAAATAAGAGTCCTGGAATGTTCCATAGAAATTATTTAGAAAATACTAGTGTTGACTGGGCTGCACTTCATTGAATAGATAACCAGAATATCTGCTTGCTACCAATGTTTGAAACCTTTTTTTTAAAACTTCTTCCATTTTTATTACTTTCATTTGATGTTTCTACTTATAGCAAAATCCAGTGAAGAAACATTCCTTTTAATTTTATGAAACATATTCATCAACATAGTTCATTTTCATATTTTATTAGTTCCGTTTTCCCTTAAGTAACATTTTTTGCTGATCTTTCATGCATTCTTTCAATTTGTCTTCAGTACAAGTAAGACGTTGTTCCAGGATTGAAATAGTCTGCATGAAGAAGAGAATAATTTCAATTGGGTTTATAGTATTCACACAGTATTATAAAAGTGTGCAACACAGTAACATAAGAAAAGTAATTTTAGCTCAACAGGGAAAAAAATAGTATAAAATGGCTTCTCCATAGCTATTCCAGTATTTACAATTGTATTTAAGAATTATGGATTTGCCTCCATGGAGATTGTACAAAGGTTTTTGTTTTCACAAAACATTTTCCCTGAGAAAAAAAAATACATACATGCATAATGTAAAGTAGTCTGAAATACTATGTGAAAGTTGCATCCATATTGCAATAGAAAAACAGCCGTCACTGTGACCACAAATTATGTCTTTCAAAAACCTAAAAGAAACTTTTAAGACATCCTCAAGAAAAGGAAGTGAGAAAAAAATACACTCTTTAAAGGGCATTCATTCTTTAAGAGATTATCTTCATTGCAAAAAGTAGGTTTTTGGACCCAGGCTGGCAGTTTCCTTTCCATCCAATTTACTACACAAATCATTTTCAACTCAGGACTTGATTCCATACTTCCCAAAACCGATTTCTTCCTACTTAACATACATATTGCAAAAGAACACAGAAATAAAGCTGCTCCATTTTGAAATGATATAATGTCAATACATTACAGACTACAAAGAAGTATCTTAAAACATAAGTTAAATTTGTATTAAAAAGACATACTGAGCATTTGCGAACAAGTGACTCAAAGTCACTGAGTATTTGTGCATTTTGGCACAAATTGGCACTAGGACTTACTGAACTGCTTGGACTCCTACCTAAGCCAACACCTCACACAGGAAGTTTGGAAAAGAATTTATTGGTACATTGCCAATTTACTTTGTTCATGTCCTGCTAGTGCTGTGATTGCTCCAGCTGAAATGTCTGCTAAAAAACTGGCTTCTGACAAAACTACCCCAAATCTCACTATCGAAAAACAGCAATTCTCTTCACCCAGAGTTAAAAATAGAGCAATGATCTTTATGATTATATACCAGGAAGCTTTCACTTTAGCAAACACAACATATGCAATCATTATTTTCTGAAGGGAGAACACCAAAACAGTCACTTGAGTATAGAGCTATTCAAAATAACCCTATAGTTTTTAATGTTCTGATTTATGAACATGACTCCAGGGTACTGCTGCCCTTTGCTAGCACTGTCATTTTGCACTGCAAGTGTCACCTGTTACTGCATACTTACAAGAGTTAACATATCCAGCTGCCCCATGATGTGGCTCAAAGCACGGTCCACGGAGGAGGAGGCACCTCTGTGCTGTTTCACACTATGCCCTGCTGACCCGCTCTCGTTCTCTGCCTTCCTTTTTGACTTTCTTGCCGAGAGAGAAGCAGAGGGACTCTGCAGTTCTTCACTTCCGCCACTGCTCTTGAATACAGAAACATCATCCAAAGATTCGCCTGCATTTGTCTTCATTTAAGTTGAACCATACCATAAGACAGGAGAGCCAGAAGTCAGGCTTTTAATAAAAAAAATCTACACATATATGCATACACACAAGGACAGTCAGATTTGCTTTTTAACCAGGTCCAATTTATTACACATCAATTTGTTCTGACCTAAGATAGAATTCCAGCTGTGATGGATGAGGTTATAAAGGAAATCCTAGCAGTCTTCGGGTACATAATTCAGGTACATATGATTGAAGAGCTACATGCTGTTCCACTAAGGCTTGAATTAAAGCTTGAATAAATACAATTAATGAGGGGCATTTTCCTCAAAAAGCTAGTTCTTGTTGACAAAGAAATGCACTCAGAGTAGTCATATAGGGATGAAAAATCCATATGTGACTTGATGACCACAAGCTCTCCTTCCAACTTCATAGTATGAAACTTTTGTTTAGTATGAATTACCCTCTTATTTCAGCATTAAAAAAAAAGTATTGTTTCAGTTGTTTGTTCGGTGATGATACTTTTTGAAAAATTGATTCCTTCAGAAAATGGGAGAAGAAAACAACAGAAAAGATCCACACAATGCAACGTTGAGAGAAATAACTATGATGTATAAACAGTGCTTCAGGCTAAGTGAGAGAGCATGATCTTCCCCACCAATTTGGTTTTGTCTGTGCCTTGAAGTTCTTAATGGTAATTTTGTGTCATGAAAGGTTAAATCATCACTAATTCGTTAGAAAGTCCTTCACAGCAAATTTACCTGATTAATTAATGACTTATTGAGATTTCTTTGAAAACTTCTTATATCTTCAGACAATTTTAGCTTTTACACCACAATAAATTGTGGTAGTTAAGTTTTACTATTTCTAATTACATTTGAAATATCTACATTTACAAAATAAAATTTTTAAATTGTTAGAATTACGCTATTTCTCTGGAATTTATAGACAGCCCATGAAAATATCCATTAACTATGCAAAGGGGAAATTTTCGTCTTACCTGATGTATTTAAAATACACAATATTTACAATGTACCCAAACTATATGTTGTAAGGCTGAATAGATTTTCAAAAGAGAGAGTATTAAAATCACTGTCAAACATGAAAAAAAAATGCCCTAAGTCACTAAAATAATCTTGTAGAATATAAATTACTAGGCAGAATTACTGGCAGACTTTTACAAGATTACCTAGGCAGGTTGATGAGTTTCTGTCAAGAATGATTTACATGTAGTTGACCCTGCCTTTGATTCACACAGGATCAGAGACTGATGGATTAAATACTGCCACTACGATAATGTAACTATTTTAAATTTAGTAATACTAAAATCATATCAATATTATTGTGAACTTATACCGCTGCATTGTCCACAATAATATTCCTGTGTCCTCAGTGCCATCCTGCACAGTCCTGTGTGGTGGTAAATGGCTGAAAACAGTGACTGTGGTGAGCTAAGAGAGCAAAGAAGAAAGTCTTACAACCCTCTCTGGGTTAAAAGTTCCATTCTGTAAGGACAGGTTTCAAGCTCCCAGGCAAGAACCCATGAAGTACAGAGCATGATGTTAGTAGAGACAAGGGCAGATACCCAGGCATGTTCTTCAGAGCTTAACTAACAATGCTATGAAACCAGAGGGAACCCATCTCAAGGTCTGATAGTACCATGGTATTCACTGACATCCCTTTCATTGACTTCTTTATGAATAAAGAAACAGATATATTCACAGCAAGATACTTTCAGTTTCCTTTCAGCCCTCCTTTCTGTGCTTGGTGACTGACTTAGGCAAATGAACCAGACATGTCAAATAATGAATGGCTGATGCAACTAACACTGAAATCTATCAGCAAGGCATATTGATACCAGGGTGTGGCTAGACATCAAACTAGAGATTTCAAACATTAAATGTACAAGGCTGTTCTACAGAAAAATCTAATGGTTATAATATTTGCATTGAACTAAGAAAACTGGCCTTCTCAGTTCAAGTCTACTTAAACTCATGAATCATAGAGCAAGGCTTTGTCAGCCAGGCTGTTGCCTTTAAGTGCACAAAACTGCAGAAGAAATGGTATTCTCTCCAGCCATGCTGCTCAAGTTATGTCATTGGTCAACAGGAAGCTTTAGTTTGGCATCTAGAATGCTCAGCCAGGAGCAGCTAAGTTCTGTTTTCATGAGAGGCTTTTTTATAAAAGGGAATAAAATGACATCAACCCAGAACTTTTCCACTCCTAACTAGATGGTTTCATTACATCTCTCTCTCCAATACTATGAATTTAATTTTCTTCTCAATGTGAAAAAAAATTTTTATGTCAACTTCAAATTATTCCAAAAAGTTGTATATTATACAAGAGTAACTTGCTAGCAAAAATGAAATAGAATAGAAATGGCTTGGGTTTTGGACAAGATAGGCAGAAAATTAATTTCTTGTTTAACTTTACTTTGCTTTAGCTCCTTATTTTAAAGTTTCAGAAGTTTTCAAAAGCAAGCATTTCAACATACTCATCTTGGAATATTTTGGCTCTCAATGTATCCCATGTACTTTTAGATGAACGTGTAAGTATATATAGACATAAGACTGTCCATATCTTCCCTTTATAAAGATTTTGTGATATGAGATACTATGTTAATGTAGTCCTAGAAGAACTCATCTAACTATGTTATTTCCAAATTAGGAAGATGTATCTGAGGTTCTTGGGAAATAGTATTAATGGAAGGCTTTATTTATTGGCATATTTACCAAATCACAAAATGAGTATAGTCTCAAATGCCGATTAACAAGGGAAAGATTAAGTTCAATTTGGCATTCAAATGTTAAAGACAAAATATTGCCATGTTTTAAAGAATTCCTGTCTTACAACCAATCACACTATGAAGAACACTCTTGTATTTAACTACAATGGGAGAGTCTGTTAGAAAAGACTTCTCAGTGATATATCTAGAAAAACAGGAAGACAGGGAGCAGAAACCTTGCTTTTGCTGTAAATCTTGACTCTTTGCCCAGAAGATTTAGCTAAATTCCAGGATTAACTAAATTTCAGAGAGACAAAGAACTCACTGATTAAGTTGCAACAAATTTTAGGAAAATGGAATGCACGGTAGATGGAACACATTGCAGGAAAACCAGGCAGAACCCAAACATTATATATTCTGCATAGCAGTAGTAAACTTGCCTAGTTTTTCATGCCTTAAGAAGCACAGGAAGTTAAAAGCATCAGTGAAAAACACTTGGTGCAGGGACAATCTGTAAATCTTATGCAACTGTATTTTGTCGACACCTGTATGTGTTTTCTGAAAATTATAGCATCTATTGCTGATTTTAATCAAACCTAAGGAAGAATAGGGCTCTCAGAAGTAATTTAGTTCTAGAAAGCTCCAGGAAACCATTTGCCAGAACTCCTCACTTCAGGTTAACACAGCTTTGCAAGCTCATACTCCCCAACTCTGAAGGAAATAAAAGAGTGAGAGTAAGACCTGGGCTGGAACTCAGGTCTTCCAAAACACCAGTATCAATAAGCTCACTGTAAATAAACTTAGTGTTGTTTGCCTAATGTTCACAAAGCTACTTGTACTAATGGTATGGGAAGTACATACATTTTCTTGCCTTTGAATGATAAAAGCAACTAATTGGCACAGACAGATATAACTGTAAACTCTGATACTCTCTGACTTTGCTTAAAAAGTCATTCTACTTTGCAAGTTCAGTGTCCCAAGCATAATCCATTAATCCTCCAGTACACAAAATGAATAAAAAATAGATTTAACATTCAATGACACTCAAAAATTACTGTGATTTTGATGATTTAAAATTAATTTAAATGAATGGAGCAGGAGAGGCAAACAATCTGAGGTTATTAGACATTGCTAAGTTCTAAGAACACTTCTATTCTGATGTTGGTGTTTTTGTTTCTTTTCAAACAAGATTACCACAGTTCACACTGAAAATTAAGTAGAAATTTCAGTTTAAACTCCCACAAAGTGATTACAAATTTTGCTCTTAAACCCCACCTAAAGAGATTCTTTCAACCCAAGGAGGAAAGCTGTCAATTCAGTAAAGACAGCAAATGCTAAGCTATTAAAAGTCTTACCACTTTTTTTCTACAGTAAAATTGATCCAAAGTTCAACATATCCGACAAATAGGCTGTGAAAGAATGTATTGTATCTCAGTAAATGGCCACCAGCATTGCAAGTCATAGTGGAAAAGTCTTGTACTGGGTTAAGCAGAAAGTTGAGATTTTTCTGTTACATATTCAAAGGTTTAGGAGCACAATACAACATGAAAACATTTATAGAAGTAAGGCAAAGACCTTGACGTTTGTCAAAAATCAAACACAAATAAACAAATAACTGAACTTTCAAAATTTGTAAGAGAAATGAAACAAGACCATTTCAAATTTTCAACTTATCTAACTTGTGTCCAAAATGGTTATTTTTATAATATTCTGGAAATTTGTAAAGGTTTTTTTAAGCACTGTCAGACATCAAATATGTTGCTATAACTTTAAAGTTATTTGGTTTATATTTTAACCTTTCTAAATCGCACTTTACAATCTCCTCCAGCTCAGCAAAAGGTCCAAAACTGCTGAAATCTAACAGAACACTCAAATGCCAAGACTTTGCTGTAAAGAAGTGACATTAGTCTCAATAGATTTCCTTTAGTTTTGGATACCAGTCAGTTCATGTCCAACACTTTCATTCATCATTTTATTTTAAATGAAGTTCTTTTTAAATAAAGTCTTTCTAATCACAGTCTATTTCACATGAAATGTTTCAAGAATTAAATGTTGTCTTTCCTTCAAATTAGCCCACTTTCTAAAGTAGTTGAAATGCTACCAATTCATAAACAACAATTCTGTATGTCACCAGCAATGGAGTAAACATGTCTCATAATTCAAAAAAACCCCAAAGTATTCTGAGAGTCAGAGCTATAGTTTATTTTGAGAGAAGAAATTTTAATAAGGCAATCAATTTTAGATTGTTACTTCTGAGCAAAGCAAAGAAAAAAATTAAAATGTGTACAGTGTTTCCAATCACAGCTCATTAGTAATAACATAAACCCACATTTGGGCAGCTTCATGCAAGTTACAAATAAGGAGGAGAAGGAACAGATTTAATTAATCAATAGGAAGTCATTACCATGACATTACCAGCGGATGTTCAGCAGAAAATTTAATTTAGCTTATAAAATGATGTCACAAACAGCAAACCATAATTACTCATCTTTGTTTTCTGTCAAGCAAAATAGCCAAAACTCTGTGGGTGGTACTTGATCAATCTGTGAAAAATCCTTACACATAACCTTATCACCTCTGCTTGCTCTCAAATGTTTTCCCATGAAATATTCACACAGCCCATAGACGCAAACACTGCATCCCAGTCTCCCTTTGCTTCATGACTACTAAGAATAGAATCTGAGTAAAATGCATCCATATATAAGGATGCCTGAGCAGTTTTATTTATAGAAATAAAAAAAATCCCTCAAGGAGAAAAAAAAAGGAAAAAAAGAAGAAATACAAGTCTCTGTCACTCAGTTGGCTATCAACAGGCTTCAATCTTCTACGAACTCCAAAGTCGTAAACTGCACACCACAATTTCTATAAGCATATCTTAGAGATCTCATAATTAAGACAGGCTTATAAAAAAGTGACATTGGTAAGCTTCCTAATGAATCACAAAAATTGGCATAGTCTACTTTTTAAAAATAAACCTTTAAATTTTGAACACATGGTACATTTGCCTAATAATAGTAAAATATTTCTGATACTCTGATTAAAACAACTACAAATAATTAGTCATAAGTAGGGCATTAAGCTCAAACAGCCCAAAGAGCAGAGTAGTGTCCCACCTTACCAGATGCTGAATTCCTGTGTCTTTTGGTTATTTGAAATCATGGGAAGTTCTCAGGAGTAATAGTACTATCATTAACGCTGCTTTTTCCTCCTCTTGTGAACCTACCGTCATATAAAAATCGTTCACTGTGGAATTGCTAAATTTAACCATTCAAGAGTTGTTTTTCCTCTGTGGTTTGGTTTTTTTGTTGTTGTTTTGGGGGGATGTTCGGGTTTTTTTGTAGGACATAATTAGCCACAGATCACTTCTATTGCTTTGAAATTTTTTTTCAGTCAATGAGTGATCCACATAAAACAGCTCTCTGATCTATTAGTCTGACACTGAGTATGTTAAATCACAATCTGTTTTATCAGTTCCTACTGAAGAAAACTTCCCTGTAGTTTCAGCTGATGACAGCATTCTTCATTTCCTCTCCTCTTGCACGCAAATGAATCAGCACAGCAACAATTTGCCATGTGGCTTTCTGCCCCATGTTATCTGATGAGGTAGCTCTGGAATCATTCATTCCCAAACTTTAATGAGGCTTTGCATTCAAGCAGTAAAATACAGAGAAACTCTGCGGCGCAAAGCCGAGGTGAGCCTGATTGGGAAGGAGTGGCAGAAGCATCCGATTGTGACTGGCCCAGAGGCCTCTGTGTATTCTGGGCATAGACTATCTCAGGAATGGCTATTACAAAGACCCTAAGGGGCTCAGATGGGCTTTTGGAATAGCTGCTGTGGAGGCAGAGGGCATTAAGAAATTGAACACCTTGCTTGGATTATCAGAGAACCCATCTGCAGTAGGACTTCTGAAGGTAGAAGAGCAAGGAGTACCTGTTGCCAAGAAACTGTGCGGCACATCCAGAACAAAGTTCTACTAAGCATTTTATATCTTGAGCAGTCCACTTTCAGAACTTGTAACACAAACTTTCACACTTCAAAGTCTTTCATGTCGTCTTACACATAAGAGTCTTCTCCAGCTTTTAAAAAAATGCCTAAGCTGAAATAAAAAAATTAAAGCACTTAACAGAAGTGCATCACATCCAGTCTGACACCAAAACACCTTGAAGGACCACTGAAGGTAGCACACCCTTCAGTTTACAGCCTGATCATGAGCAGTGGTACCAGATCACAAACTTACAGCCAATAAAACATGCCCAACTGTCAGACTGTATTCTTTAGCAAAATTGGTATTTTTACTTAATATGGAAGAGCATAACACTTTAAGTCTTGGAAACAGCAAATTCAGCCTGAAGCTAACTGAGTTTATACAGGCCAGAAGGCCAGTACGAAACAATGAAAACTAGTAGCTTACTTTTGTAGAGTTTTTTATTTTATTATCTGTACAAAATTAACTGAAATCCTGATGCATGTACAGCTATGGTCTGATTAACTGGATTTATTTATTTGTATCGGGATGACAGCTATATTGAATTCAGTATTCCTGTGATGGCATGAAATAAACTCTCCTGTCCACAGGTACATCTCAAGGTATCCTGAAAGTTCTACGCAAAGAAATGATATCACATTTTACAAGCATCCTTTCACACACATAATGAGGAACTGACTACATGGTTTTCTTATGTCATCTTTTTCCTAAAGTGCTGCTTCTGGTTTCAGAAAACACTGTAAAAACAGAGTACATCCAATGCACTCAGTATTTTATGATTCCACATATACAGAGCCTAGTACAGAACAAAAATATTTTCTCTGTATTCCATCTGTGTCAAGAAAGCACCGAAAAAGAACATGGAATAAGCCTTGTTTTCTCCAAGAAACATAAAACAAATATTCTATTTCCCTAATAAAAACCTCTTAGAAGTCCACAAATATTTGAGTGTGTCCAGTTAGAAATAAATAAAATTCTTGAAGTACTTCTTTCTAAACTCTCAGATAATCAATAATAAACTTTAGTTAAATAAACTAAACTAAAACAGGTGATTTTTTTCTTTTTAATTTACTCACTGATGTTAATTTCTAATACTAATAGTACCTTGCAGAGAGTCTGCATCAGTTTAAACTTTTAGAAAAAACTAATGATTTCTCCCCAAAAAACAAGCAATACTGGTGAAAAGTTGGGAGTTGATAATTAAAAATCAACTGAATAAAACACCCCCCAAAACAACAACCAAAGAAAAAAAAGCCCCCAACAAAACAATCAAATAAAAAACCCCAAAGCATATAATGAACATACAAAACAAACCAGGCAGAAATCATTGGAGGTTCAATTTCCAAAGATGAGAATTCCCTCCTAGGAAGTCAATTCTAAAATAACACTTCAGGAAGACTATATTCAAGCACTTTTATAACTTATAAAAACACTTGCACCACAGGCACTAAAATATAAAAATGTAGAAGAAAGGCAAAGAAAGGTACCTCCAATATATCTCCATCTTAAGCAAGAAGGTTTGCAAAGCTAAGGAGAAATAGAATTACACTACAGAAGCATTTCCTACTATTTACAATTACAAAATAAAGTACCCAAGTTTAATTTAGGCAAATTATTTTCGACTGCTTGTATGCATCCCCAAGAAAAAAATAAGTTTACATAATGGCTTCTTTTTACCTACATACAGTCCTAATAAAAATATATATTTCATACTCTGTTTTAACTTCTTATCCTTTCCAGGGTAGAGAAAAGCTAAAGGAGGGCAGGAATACTTGTAAGAGAAACTGGAAACATAATGAAACACTCACTAGAATGAAGTAATGACAGAAAATTAATAACCCTAGGTGGACAAGGCCTCTTTTCTACTACTATATATGGAATATTCTGCTATTTTTGATATTATATATGTTAATGAATGAAAGCAAAAGTATAAAATCCCTAGGAATTTTCTAGCATATGGGCAAACTTCCTGTACTTAAATAGCAGATTGTGGGGATTCACAGAGGGCATCAAGTGCATGGGAGGAAGGGGGCAGGGTTACCCTCGGAGTGTGAGGGAGAGTACAGCATCCTCACCAGGAACATATCTAATCAGAAAAACGACAGCTATTCTTCTGGCTTGTGTGCTCATGACTCCTCTCTGTCCTCTTCCCCTTACCTGAAAAAACTGAATGAAAGCCTTCAGACCAATGCCTCACTGAAAAAGTCTAGCTGAACTTTACAAAGAAACAATACCTGGTAACAGTGAGTTTGTTGTACAGAGTCTTTAATTATATATAAAGAACACCACTGTCTCTAGCTCTTTCAAAGTCACCTAGTATATCCATATTCAATATGAATTTACAATGAAAAGAAATTGATCAACAAACCCAGAGGAATTTCTTGTTCTTGAAGGCATGTTTACTCCTAAGAAAAAATAAATAAAAGAATATACTTTACAACATGCAATTGATTTCTCCTAGGTAAGGCTTTCATACTTAATCTGTTGGGGCAAAACTAATCTTGAATCACTTACACTGTATGTAAATGAGAAGAACTAAAGGAATACACTTCTGTCTTAAACCCTACCTCTCAATAAGAATGAACAAAAAATTACTGAAGACAAAATCCTGACGAGACAGACTGCCAGAAAAAGAACTGAAGGCTGTGAAGAATTTTCTCCTCATCCCTGCAGAAATCTGAGAAGGGCTGCAGTCCCTGGGCTCCAGCCTGCTCAGAGCAGGGGTCTGGTGCTCCTCAAGAGCGGGAGGCTGGCTCAGAGCAGAGCTGCCTGTGCTGCAGAGCCTGCCTCCAAGCACTGGCACTGTAGCAGGGCCTCCTGCTGCAGGAGCACATAGGAGCTCTTTGCCAGCCCCTACATAAGTATACATGACTGTATACTTACATCCATATCTATACACAATTTACTTTCAAAGGTATATGCACAGCTAAAAGAAACTCTTTTCTGCCAGCACAGCTGTGTCTCTATCAATAGTTTTTGTCAGGATAAGTGTCGGTGCTATGGTACTAATTTTCTTATTTTGCTACCTCATATCAATACAACTTTTGTCACAACTAAACTTTGTTGCACAGACAAAGCTAAATTGCCTCCTGTTAGGGGACGCTATGGGAGCAGAGTGTCCACACAAAGATTTCACAGAGGAATCTCTTCTTGGCTAAGATCTGGCAGCTTTGATTTCCTTTCAGAGCAGCAGTAACCACAGGTGGTTATACCACTTGACCAGGTGGCCATCGACAATACCACTGAGTTTGTTTACTCCATAGAAACAAGTGTCAAATCTCCTCTAATACAAATTACTTACAGGAAAATATCAAAGATCTAAACGCATTTGAATTAAGTTAGCAATCCAGCATAATAGAGTCCAAAGTTAAATCCAACAGGGTCAGCATAACGGCTTGAACACTGTGCCAAAGAGACAGATACTACTATCTGCAAAAGAAAAAAAAAAATCTAATATTTCATAGCTTGGAACTGAAATACTCTGACTATAGCCATAAAAAATGTATTTCACTATGTAACAGAAGAAACAGGGTTTCTTCTCAGGATTTTACCAAGGCTTTTGTTAATGAAGTGCTATGCCTGTAGTGTATGGGGAAGATTTCAAAATGACATCAAACTTTAACAATAGTGTCACAAAAAACTCCCGTAAGGAGTTTATCTCATAAGGACAAAATGAAGTGTCAAAATTTTGATTGAAAAGTCAAATTTATATGCTTTTAATAGATTTCACAAAATACCTAGAGAAAATAGCAAAAGTCCATCCTGAGCTATTTCAGTGCTCAGCACTAGTAAATATGCTGAAGGTTTGGATAAAGAATCTCATTAGTCCAGGTAAAAAAAAATACTCAGTCCTGCTTTGTTCAGAGGTGGGATTGTAAAAATTTGCTTTGGTAGCACCAAAACAACTTTGTACCTAAGTCAATTGAGTTTTACAATTTACTGTGATAGGAATTAAATTAGGGAACAGCAGAAACTGAAAAATTTGAGAATTACATACAAATATCCAAGAAATGTTAACTTTGGAGTGGTCTGACAGGCCTGTTACACTCTTGAAAAAATAATTTCTATAACTCAAGTATTATTGGTACTTTAAAAGTATCAGAAACAAAAGAAGCTCCAGCAACAGCATATGTATTAGCTAGAGATGTTAAAGTATTATACGTATTTTTATGTATCTAATGAGGTATTTTAATCTTCCATTTCAGAAGATAATAAATGTTGTACTTGTATTTCTGGCAAAATACATTCTATTCAAATGACAGCAAAAAAGACTATTGGTTTTGAAATAACTTCACAAGTTAGAAAATTATACAGATTTTTAATATATCCTGCCATAATGGAGGAAATACCAGGGGAGTGGGGAAGCTGAAATTCCATCTGTAATCACAAAGGATAAACAGGATAATTGTGTGGTCACAGGCCATAGTCAGCATGAGAACTATGTCAGGAAAAAACAAAAAAATCAACTCAAAAGTTGACTTAGGACATATAGAGCAAATATTTAACATCAAGGCAGTTTGAGAGGACAGAAAATAAATGGTCTTTCAAACTGAAGACCTCTCTAATCAAGTATGTAGTCAAACTCTTACTGATAAAATCATCCCTCTTTTTATATCCATAATATGCATGCTGCAATTTTATTAATGCATTTTAGGTTGTAATGCATCAGGAACTCAATTATCTAACTAGTGTTTCTTCAAAAACAGTTAAATCAGAATGATACTGCAGAATTATTCTGGTTTTAGTGACTTCATTGAAATCTGCTCTTGTTTTAGTCCCACACAAAACATACCAGCGATCTAGAAAATCAAGTTTAGAGGTGACAAAAAAGGCATCCTGTAAACTGTTAAAACAGTCAGGGTCATTTGGCATTCTGACTTCATTCAACTGTTGAAATACAACTTTTGTACACATGCAAGACGTCAGGGAAGAATACACTACAGAGTAAGACACTATAGAAAGCAGAGGTGTTGAAAAGATCTACAATGACACATAACTGGACAAAATGATAAACCTTTGATAAGGTTACGAAGTGAAGAATTACAGTATCTTACATGCAACTAACTGAAATTACTAAGCAAATAGTATTGTACTATTTCACTACACTAGCAAAAATTGGAAATATGGACACTGAATTCCTTTCCCAAGAGATGTAAGGAAGGAGAAAACGTCTTGGAAGAGTGACCTTTTCAGTGAGGAACACTTGATATTGCTTAATCTAAGAATAGTTTAAGAATAAAACAATCATTTTAAATCTCTGTTGCAAGTAAGGAGTCTTCCTTTACGATAAAAATACTGCAATATTTAACTCAGAGTTGCACTGCAGTGCCTTAACTTCAGGAGTGTTATAAATGAGAAATGATTAATTCATGTTCTTATGATAAATAATGAATTCAAAACTGTAAACTTCTGTATATGTGTATGGGATAGCTGTATACCTGAGCTACAGGCTGTCTCCCATCATCATGCTGAAACAAAAAGGCAGGCACCGCCCGAGATCATCTTGTCCAGGAATAGAAAAAGGATGAATGAAGGGCGTTGGGAGAAGAGCCTCAGCAGGATGGGCCATCGATAGACTAATCAACGCTGCTGGCCGACACCCCCGGCTCCTGCGAAAGTCATTAACCATATATTCATCAGCCACGGAGACCGACCGAAAGTGAACAGTAACACTCTGGCTAGAGAAAAAGAACTCTTTTCAGCGCTGTCGGAGACACCCATGGACTTGAATAGCTAACATGGACACAAAGGGAGAATATGGGGAAATATTGCCAGAGGGGGAATACAGTGTATTTAAACCAAGCCCCGAAACAGGCAAATTCGTGAACCATAGGGGAGGCAGCAGACGGCCAGGTCTGTGTCTCACGGTTCACCCTTGGCATTTTCCCAGGCAAAATCATCAAGTTATCTCCACTGTTGGTGGGTTTAGGGAAATTCTGTGATTTGATTGTTTGTTTAATAAACCAAATTATTTTAATTGGAATATTGAATCTGGCATTTATAACAAGGAGCTACCATGCAGGGTGGAACTCACACCTTATTCATGCAAGAAATATCCATGCAGTTAGAACATGCCAGAGGTCAGGATCTCTCCCCTCCTCACCTCCCTCCTTCAACCAACCCAAACTGCTACAACTAGAGCAACCTGACATATGTAAGGTGATACACAGAAAAAAAGAACTAGTCCAAACCCAATCAACTTTTCAGAGCAGTAATGCCACATACCTCCACTGATGGTGTCACCCACGGAGCTACTCATTTTTTCCCCAAATACTTTTTATTGCAAAAAGGCAACAGAATCCAGTGTTCCTCTTCCAGAATCACTAACCATAGACTGTTTTTTCTGATTTGCTTTCCTCTGATGCCACATACTCTCAGCTTTTACTTTACAATGCTTTAGATTCAAGCAAAAAGGATGGAGCTGCCTCCATTCAGTCTCTGTTACTACATTACAGATGTGCAGACAGAAGAAATCTGAATCCTCTTAGGCTGAAAAAAAACACAACTGAATCCAACAGGTACTTCCTGAACAAAAGGAAACCATTATTGCCACCTCCTTTCCTGCTATTTTTTTTCCAACTTAAGAAAGACATTCAGCTGTTGCATGCATGCAACACACCTGTATGCATTATAGCACAATCATATTGGATACATGGTTCTACAGATGTCAGTCAATTCAGTTAGGTTACAGCCCGCTCTCATCTACTCCTTCATCTCTAAATAAAATTTTTCTCATTTTTTCCTTTGTGCTTGTATTAGTGTTTGGACAGCTGAACAAATCAGAGAGTTGTCTTGGATGGAATTAACCAGATAAAAACAGTCATTAAGTTAAAATGACTGTGAAATCATCCTTTAGCATTGTTCTACCTAATTTCTAACCCCCACACTGTTTTGGTGGAAAATAAGCCAAGATGTTTTTCTACATCAAACACCTCTCGGCTGAAGAATTTTTTTCCTCAGTTGCTGAATTTTATTTGAAAAGTCACGTTTTTTCAGTCTTGTTTTAAGCAGCCTATGTGATTTCTTGGATGTGACTCAGTGTTTCCATTATCTCACATTAAGCAAGTAACTACATCTACTCGACAGTAATGCAGCATGGCTTCAAGGAGAGAAGTGTTGTATTGGAACAACTAATATATTTGGAAAAGACTCTAACAAGCTTTTAGTCAGAAAGCATCCTCTGGGTTTAGATATCACTCTAAGTGATAAATAGAATTTGCTAGCACTTGTTTAAGTACTGTCATTTAGGAAAAAAACAACAAAATATTAAATCAGTATTCAAGTGTTTGCTTTTATAGCAAACTTGCTTTAACAATTTTGAATAACATATGGATTTTATATATAAATAAATTTCATTTTATAGTCAAGCTTCTACCACACAGTTGCAAGCATGTTGTGCTAAATTTATAGTCCCGTTTTATTTAAGAACAAAGGGTAATTCAAGGGCAGTATTTTAGCTTTACAATCTTGTTTTCAGACATACTTGATCTGTAGCTCAGTTTTATTATGCAACTTAAACAAAAATAAAATCAGTCTTCTCAAAGACACACACATTATGACCTAAACTAAGTATTCCCTTGCTCCTTAGTCCCACAAAATGTGCAATCTCAGAATTATTAAAGTCCTGTGAATACTAAGAAGTTGAAAACTTTATTTGTACTACTGCATAAAAGGCGTTAAACTAGGTGCTTACAGGGTAGCAGAGACACTGAATGATAATTTCATTAATCTCCATTAAGCTAAATGACTCACAAATGGCATTTAGATCAGTAGTAAATCATCATCTAGGTCAGCAGGAAGCTCATTACAGACTGACAAGCCAAGTGACAGAAACACTTTTCTACAAGTGCTATAGTAGTAATTTCCTGTGTGAAAGGCTTGCTGCTGTTCCTGCATTCCTTGGGGGACACTTCTTCTCAGAGGATGTTACTCTTCCCCAGGAAGAGGAAGGAACCAGTTGTTATTGGATGTGTGGGCTGATAGCTGTCAGGCATTTTCTGCGTGCCACAGAATCAGCTGTGAGAACTGTGAATACAGCTTAGATTTCCAGTCAAAGCAGAGCAAAACACTGCTTCAGCAGACAAGGTCACAGCATACATGTACAGTATCTCAGGAAACTGAGGGAGAAATAATACCTGGAACTTCCATCCCTCTGGTTCCCAGAAATGTGCTGATGCACTAAAGGATCGATACACAGACATGGATCAACTTGAAAGGCATTCCTGAAACACAGCTGCCCTGAGTAAACCCTACACAAAGTTAAATTTTGCCAGTTTGAGAAGGCCTGTTATCTTACAAAATGTTTGTGTATGTGTGCACGTTTGCAATTTTTTTCCTCTTAGGTCCCTCTCCTAGGCTTCCTGTTCTGTAGGAACTCAAGCTCCCTCCATATGTTACAAGATGGGTCACCACTAACTACTCCATGCCTATTCCAGTATCAGTTCACATCCACTGACTTTTTCTTAAGTGATGGCACTAGTATGTTTCCTTATTCTAACTGCTAATTTCCAAATTTCATTAAAAAAACAATCCACTAATTATTTTACTGTAAAATTATTAGGGAGACAGAACAGTGACAGACAAATAAACAGTACAATCTCATAATGTACATTTCCTCAGGAAAGCAGGCTAAAAATAGTACAGAAAATATTCTTGCACTCTCTAGTGCTCAAACTCAGAACTTGGTCTCCAATAAAAACCTGACTTTCTCTCCAACTCCAGTTTGCTCAGAGAATATAATCAAGACCATTAAGGAACATCAGGACATGTATTATTACTTAATTATGTAGAGGCACAACATAGTTCCTGTTCCCTCCTAGTAAACCAGCAGTTACATGCTGTGTTAGAATAATATCACTGCAAAATGCAAGGACCATTTGGATCATATTCCTCTTTTATTACATGAGTTGGATCCACCTTCAAGAATTTGATCCTTAGGCTTTATTTGATGCTACTGGTATCAAAGCATACTGCTTTTAAGATTATGTACAGAAATCTTTTTAAACATGCCTAGACATCTACAGCAGCTCAAAATGCAAGTTTAGAAATTCACTGTTCAATATGCAAAACACTTCATCTATTTGGCACTTACGATGAACCATTTTGTTCATATACAACATTCTTTAGAAGGCTCTTAGCTGGGCAACAGAAAGAGCTGTCTCTACTGTTTCATGGTTATTCCAGATGTATTAGGGGTAGCCTTTGGGAGGAATGGGAGATCTTCCTTCCCTGAGAGCAGCTGAACATGTTTAGCTGCAGAGTTTTGGGGATAAGGCAGCCTACTATCCTCTTGCACCAGCCCCACATATTGTACCTGCCTAGCGTGCAAAGAGTAGAAAGGTCTGTCTAAAGTGTTCTATAGGCCAAGATGACACTAAAAATTGCCTGTTTAAAAGCAAGATTGGACAGAGAGGGGGATTCATCTGCAAAGACACAAAAGCACAATTCTTATTTTTATTCTGCAGGAGTGAATACTTCAGACTTCCTCCATTTACAGTATTTATTTTTTGTTTGTAAAAGACTTTGCATGAGCCATTCAGAGTCTGAATGAAGAGGAGAATGGTAGTAAATGAAAACTAGCTATGCTCATCTATGAAAAAGTTGCAGACGGCTTTACCTCAAAACTTTGGAGACACAGGATCTATCCACACTATTTCCTAATTTAATTCTGCTTGTCATTGGGAGTTCAGGGAGTTGACTGTTCAAAGAAGCATTTACTGGTAATCAGGAGAATGGTAGTAAATGAAAACTAGCTATTCAGGGAGTGGCCTTGCTTATATCTCTGTCTGGGAGCAAAGAAGGTAAGGTGATGGAAGAGGCTGGGGAACTGTCAATTCTTATCAAAGCCGGCGGATCACTCCCCAGTGCAGAGCTCAGTATAACTGGCAATCTAGTTTTGGACAAGGAACACAAGTCGGGCAGTGATTCCAGTCTTTCTTTCAAAGGAAATACTGCTGGAACTGTTCTTTGGTAGGGAAAAATGTATGCATATCATGTAATGATCAGAGTTTTTGTCTGAGGACATTTAGGAAAGTTGATATGTATGAACTACAGAAAGCTGTTTGTTGTGCTTTCAAATAATCTATAAAAAACAGCAGAGGTAACTACTCTGCACAATGAAGTACCATATGAGTTTTGTTCTACCAGCTGTTCCCTTCTGAATTGGACTAAGGCCCCAGAGGAGATGAGTTATGCATAAAACTGCCATTAGTTCCTTTCTTCCTTTTACTCTCTCCCTAACCTCACTGAAGACAGTGTTTACTTCCACGTAAGGCTGAAGCCAGGAAAGGTTGTAAATCAGAATAAATGTGAAGTTGCATGGTAAGAAAAACATGAAGTGTTTTAAAAATTAGTTTTAAAACTAATTGAAATGAAATTAAATTTAAATTTAAGACATATAATTTCTATTGTCATTCCTCTCCTGCTGCATTCTGGAATTATGTTAAGCCCTGCAAGGAAGAGACACTACTCCAAGATCTTTTCAAAGCAAATTTCCATGGAGAAGAATAGTTGACTAAGCCAAATGTATGCAGAAATGGAAGAATAGATGCAAATTTTTCATTCATAATTGCTGTCTTTCCAAATATATGGGGTGTTTTTTGACTGTGGAGCTTGGTTTTTTGGGGGACTTTTTCTTAAAACAAATGCAGAGAAAAGTTTATCAAAAATACCTAAACTCTTGTCCTGGGGTGACGGGACATTTTTCATGCTCAGTATCCCAAATCGTGTGTGTTCCTGTTCCCGTGTTCCCAGTTTGTTTTGTCTAATTAGCTGCGCTCCTCCCCCGGCTGCTGGCTCTGGCTTGCTTGCTTTCTGCTAGCTGGCTTTAGGCTGCTTGCTTTGCTCTCCCACTTTTTGCTTTTTGCTTGCTTTTTGCTTGCTTTTTGCCATTTTTTCTGCTTTTGTGTTTTTTCCCCTTCTTTCCTTCCTCCCCTTCCCTGAAGACATCGGACCTGCTCCGGGCCCTGATTTCGGGAACGTCAAGGGAAACCCCCCGGAGTCTGCTGAGAGAAGCTTTGGCACCCTTCTCAGCCGAGACAGCCGACCCTACTGGTGAAAACGTTTGTTGTCATCTCAGAAAACGTTTGTTTTTCTTGTGTTGGGGAGTGTTCTTTGTTTGTTGTTTCTCAATAAATAAGTTTTTTCCACTTTTCCTCCAAGGAAATTCCTCCCAAACCCGGTGGTGGGGGAGGGTGGAGGGGAGTTGTGGAGGTTTAATTCTTTTAAGGGGCTTTCTTTGGAGATTTCCCCCTAATTTGTCCTAAACCAGGACAACTCTGAAACACAAACACCGAAGCAATGTGTACAGAACAATGTACAACAAACTGAGAGTACAGATACTTCTACTTTTTACCTCAAAACACCCACTCCAAATGCAGTACAGATAAACTTTCTATTTTAAAACTTAGTATGTTCTTTTTGCTCCAAACAGAAACAATCCTTATCTTTCCTCACTCAGTAATTAACCCAGTCTTAACTTTGTAGAAGTTGTACTGTAAACGAACAATAAGATTGTCTTGTTTTTAGTGTTAAATGGCACTGGGAAAGAAAGAACAGCAAACATCTCCCAGCCAGCACAGACATTATGACTTCCAGATTACAGTACATTGCTTTGCTTCCTCCAAATCCTGTTTACATGAGCAAAGTCAGGGGATGAAACATTAGAGAGCCTCTACAGTGATTTCCTGCTTCTGTCAGTAAAAACTACAGAGACACCATCAACTTTCCCTTGTTTCCAATAGCTAATCAGGGACCAGAGGTTACCAGTGTATTACCTTACAGAATTGAAAAGATCCAATTTCCCTCACGACTTAAACTAAAATTGGAGGATGAAACAGAAATAAGTAGTCCCTGTCCTGGTTTAGGACAAANGAGCAAAGCAAGCAAGCCAGAGCAAGCAGCCGGGGGAGGAGCACAGCTAATAGACAAAACATCTAGGAACACAGGAACAGGAACACACACGATTTGGGATACACAGCATGAAAAAATGTCCCGTCACCCCAGGACAGTCCCAAAGAGAAACAAAACTTGCAATTTTTCCTTTACAGTAGTTCAGAAAACAAAGGCAATGTTAAGTGCTTGACACATGGAGAAGAGGTGGGAGAGAGGCAGTAATGCTTTCAGTCTTCAATGAAATAGAAAGAGAAAGAAACACCACTCCCAGACCCCAAATTTGACCCCAATTTAGTGAATATTTTCAGAGTGCAAAAGGCTAGAACACACCTAATTTCTAATAACTGCAGCATATGAGGATTCTTACCACTGAAAAAGTCAGGACATTACCTAAGTACCAGTTTGTTAGGCATACACAGCTAATTTTTACAGTGCTTTCAATAATACATAGGAGAACTGAATAAATGAATCATCAAATCCAAAGCTATTTCCTAACCATAAGGCCCAGAAATTCTTAATAGTTTTGTAATTGTAGTCCAAAAGAAAGCAATTCCATACTGAATATTATTCTGAAATTTTTCCACTGACACAAGGATCAGACTTCCTTCACTAAGTTTACAAAAGAAGTAGCATCAGTATGAACCTTAAATGAAAAAAGATTTTTCACAGTGTTCAAAACAACTGGCCTTAGCACTAAGATAGAAAAGAAGCTGAAAAGATAAGATGTTCATAATTCAGGCAGTTTAATAATGCAAGTGTTTCTAATAAAATCCCTATAAGAACCTTCATATCTGCATATCTTAGCTTAACCTCTGAAACAAGAAAATAAGATTACATTGAAAAAAAACCACACAAAAGCAAGCATTTTAAGTGTGGAAGCTGTGATGGATTGTTCGTTTTGATGAAGCAAGAAATTAAAATTCCTTGAAAAGAGGAGGAGGAGTAGGAGGAAGAGATAATACTAGTATTTTCTTAGCTACAGCTCAAAATAAATGAACGGCTGAGAAAATATCTAAACATATATTTTAAACTCACAGTAAAAAATCAAGAGTGTTATATTTTTAAATATTTGTTTTTAAAATCTCCTCTAGGCAGATTGTTGTCAAGAATAGATGATGGTGATACTTTTCTGCACCCTAATTATCTAGAGTGGTGTGTCTTCTTAAGGGCTTCTTGGTCCAAAATAGCCACTGACACCCTGGAGCGATCAAGTTGAGAGTGAACAAGATTGCTAAGGGGCTGGAACTTATGATATTGTGAAAAGCCAGAGAATACGCTTGTTCTACAGAAGAAAAGATACAGGGAGATCTTACTGCCATCTCTGATATGGGTAGATAGAAAGATGACAGACACACACACATTAGAGGACCATTGTGAATTGAAGGCAACAGACATGTTGGAGCATGGATATTCTAGTTACATATTATGAAAAAAAACATTTTCATCAGCCAAACACTAGAGCAAGCTGCCCAGAAATGTGGTGGAATCTCTATCCTTACACATTATTAACAAATGAACTGGACAAGGCTTTAAGAACCTGATGTAAGCTGGCTTTGCTTTAACGAGAAGGTTAGACGAAATTACTCCAGACGTCCCTCTCAACCTATACTGCATCACTTTCATTAACAAATCTTCACATTTCCTTCACATTCTCCTGAAAGAAGGAAAAAGAAAAACATTTTTGCTCTGTCACAAATCATCTTAGGGGCAGTAATAACGTTTTTCCCATAAAGGAGTAGGACAGCACACAATTGCAGCTGAAGAAAAGATTCTCAATAAGAGAGCACTTTATCCTATTGCTCTTTCTCCTAGACTAGACTGAGACCTTCAGAAGTTTTTGACCCCTTACTGCTAGGAATTTTGGTAGTTATTCAACAAAACACTACAAGGTTTTGTATAGACTTCCAATCTCGCTGAAGACATTTCAGGGAGCTTTAAGAAACTCACCAGAGATCCTACAAAAGCTTCAGTGTGGTTACTCACCCAAGAGAATGGCTGTATTTAAAGACTCACATTTTCTCAGATGACTGTCTCACGTATCTCTGTTCTTTAGTAGAAAAATTAAAATAAATATGTTGATCAGCTACTTCCAATGTGTTTTGTAAACAGCCCTTGCCGAGGCCGTTTTACGGGTTATAGGTCTTAAAAGGTCTTAAAACATTTTGGGATCTAAACAGAGTAGTTTATTATACAAAAACCTAAGTCTGAAGGTGCGAGAGTTCTAAAAGAGCGGTCTCACAATACAATCAGTTATAAACATAAGCAAGAAAAATCCAAGCAAAATAACTAAAGCATAGAAGTCTTAACAAACAGAGTGCTAATGAAACAATAAGCAAAGCATAGAATTCCTAACAATCAAAATTCTAGTAAAACTATAAGCAAAGCATGAAATTTGGCATCATAGCCTCTAAGTAAATCAACCTCCGATCTCCTGACCCCAAGCAGCGTTTCCAGCCGTGGGGTCACAACAACATAGAGGAATCAATCACAGAATCACAAATCCCAGACAGGGGTCTCGGCCGCGTGTACCACAGTAACAGAGAAGGGTCCCAAGATTCTGAACCCGCACAGAATCCCCGACCACAGGGTCACGATGGCAGTGAGGGATCCCAAACCAGACAGAGTTCCCCTCCGCGGGGTCGTGATGGCAATGGGGGATCCCAGACCCGGCAGAATTCCCAACCGTGGGATTGCAGTGACAGGAAGGGGGCCCCGGGGTCACAGAGGGAAGAAGGATCCCGAACCCGGCAGAGTTCTCGGCCGCGGGGATTTGCAGGGACAGGAAGGGGTCCCGGGGTCCCGAACCCTTGCAGAGTCCCCAGCAGCCCCGAACAGAGTTCCGGGACAAACCCCGCAGGGGGAAAGGGAAGGGACAGGACCCCAGGGCCCTGATAGGAGTGACAATAGATGGTACCTTTAGAATCCCATTCGGCTCCCTGGCAGGGCTCCTTCCTCAGGCTGCAGAAGGTGCAGATTGGATCTATAGATCGGGTTGATCAATCGATACCTTCACTTCCAACCCAGAGGCTTTTTATCCATAAGTTAAAAATGCATATTCATATCTTTATCTACACACTAGCCAATCTAGGTGCAATTCTCTAAGTTCATAAAACTACAAAAAACTATGAAAAGCAGCATCAAAAACCTATGCATACAGCATATGTATAGTGCAAAACTCTATCTTACAAGCGTAAAAGTTCTATCTTATTGTGCGTAAAATTCATACCAAAAATTATAAACAGTACTCTACTCTATTTTTGCTGTGTCTAAACTCTATCACTAGGCCTGAAGCTCTCTACTTCTACACTAACAACTAGGACTTAGGGCATGTGAAGCTTAAAACTGAGGCTTAGATTTCTACTTTATGCACATATAGCTTTATATATTCTAGTTTTTCTAAACGTTTTAATTCAGTCTCTGTATTTCTCAGTCTCTGTGGAGGATCCATGAAACATGGACTCCAACAAGCCCTTAATATCCTGATGTGTTACATGCATGATAAATGCATTGAACAAGAACACATAAAGATACCTAAATGCAGGCTGCATTTTTCTCTCTGCATGTATCAGAAGGGCAGAAGAACTTCTTAAAGCAGAGCCTTAAACAAATAAGGTAGGTATAGATAGGACACATATAAATTAACCTGAGAATCTGATCAAAATTTTTTGTTATTTGAACAGTGTTCTTTCAGTAGGAGTAGTGCCAAAAAGACATAAACAGATTTAAAATGGGTCTTGAAATGTTTGCAGGAAAAAAAATGCACAGTGATAATGTCTTTGATAGCCAGTAAAAAAAAAGCAACCCATTGAGGCTGGAATCAGGGATATGTATGAGGTAGGATGATGAATTAGACTAGGAATATAGGATGGCAACCTCAAGTCGGAAAACGGTTAAGGAAAAAAAGTACAAATAATGCACAAAAGCAGCATCGTCGAAATGAGGACAAACTGTATCACGAGGAAATCTGTCAGTGAAGCTGTGATAGAAATAAAGCCAGCATCTGCCCTTTTCTCCTTCGTTTCTTATGAAGAACACATCAACCCTCTATTAGACAATGTCTCCATACATCAGGTAAACTGATAAAGCTTCAGATAAAAAGGTATAAATCACTGAGATCCAGAACCCTCTAGAAATAAGACACAATGGTCTAGGTGGCTGGCCTGAAAAGGAACAGGTGATAATCCCACAAATGACAGAAGCTGGTAATGCAGCAGACAGACACTGGATGAGAAGATGATACTAAAGGATGAGCTGACATTAGAAAGCAGGGAGGACCAGATTGGTTGGCAAAGTTGAAGACAGTGTTATTCACCATGTGAGAGGAAGTATATTAGCGGCAAAGCAAACATGCAAATGATTCCTGAATTTGTGTTAACAGTGGCAGGGTTGGGTTAACATGTGTTGAACAGGACAGTTGCCTTTAAGGCTACAGTCCAAGTAACAAGGTTATAGAAATGTTTCTAGATGGAAAAAGATGCAGATGGGGAATGCTGAAGTGCAACAGTGGCGAGAATCAATGGTCACTGGTACACTGAGATGCTGGGAGGAAAAAAAAATGTAGTGATTACTGACACAGCCAAAAAGCATAAATTCTGAAGCAACGTTTTAATAACAAAGATTGTAAAGACAGACAGGCAGCAGTCAAAAAATGCTGTACTTCTTGGGTCAATGTACTCTTCTGAGTTCTGAGCACAAAGTTTTATAAATTGCCTTTATATCAAAACAATTAATGGAGACTAAGTGATTTGTAGATATGTAATAAAGAATTACAGCACAACCATACATTTGAACTCTGTGATAAGCAGAGTAAGTAATGAATACTAACAGTACTAAGAGTACTTAAAAGTGATAGGTGGTTAATAAATTACATCTACCACAATCTGTGAAGCCTACTAAACAGATGTCTACAAAGAACCATATTTCCATTGTGAAAACACAACACACGATAAATCTTAAAATATGTAACATTATCATCTCTCAAATACAAGTCATTATATGATTATTTGTTTTCAAGTAAAGGTTTCTCATCAACCTGTGCATCATAATCTTCAAAAATTATCTTAAATAATTTTATATAGTATCTTCACAACATAGCTTTCATAAAACATTCATGACAAAATAGAGCAGCAGAAACCACGCCTTTTCATAAGTATTAACCCTTTAACCACACAAACTCCTTATGGTAATTAAAATTGCTCAAGACACAATTTGTGCCTTCACAGGAACAGATTCAGAGCTAAAAGAAAAATTCTCATTTTAACCTAATTCTAGAACAGCATGTCTTTTAGATTTCATACTAGGAGAGCATATTTCTCCTCCCACAAAAGTACCACTAAAACATTGCCTTCCTCTCCTCCCATACACCATACCAATGTCATATATAAAGCCAACACCAGAAGACTCTAATCCTATCACTCTGTCTTAAAATGTAGTACCTTTTTATTTCCTTCTAGGGAACTATTAAATGCCTTAAAAGGAGAAATAATAGAACCTCACTTTTAGAATCAGTGAGACAATGATTCTTTAGGGTTACCATTATTTGCACATAGAGTTACAAAAAGTGTTTGAGAATAAGCCACAAATTTTAACAGTAATATTTAGATGTACTTAGCATGGGTTCATGAACAGAATCTGTGCTTAGTATGATGGTAAAATTACAGGTATAAAATGATAGCTTTGCTATTACACCATCTTCTGGTTAGACTTAGGAACTGTGACAGAAAGTTTAAGTTGAGAACTTAGGATATTGAGCTCTGAGCACTTGACAATTGCTAAAAAATCTATTTCATTCATATGGACAGCAAAAGCACATTTCTGTAACATACTAGCTACACCCTACCCTTTTTCTTTTTTTTTCCCTTTTTTTTAAAGCAACTTACAGGAGTACTGAAAAGTGAAGATGGTCTAATATCAATGACAGTTGGGTCAGGTGTTTGTGTATCAGTCACATCAAAGGTAGGGTTGACCTGTTGAAAATGAATTATATCATTATTTCAGCACCAACAGAGAAAAGGAAATAAGACTGAAATAAAAATTGAGGACACAATTAGCAGCCCAGATCAGTTGGTTCCTAATCCCCATTCAAATTCCTCAAGTCATCCACTACTGACCATTTATATGCTTACTTCTTCTGTACCAACTCTGATTGCCAAAATAACTTTGAAAGCACTTCTGTGGGAAAAAAGTAGGAGGTAACACTGAGATCTGTGATAAGTTAACGGATCAAACACAAATTATCTTGCTCCTGAAGCCACAGGAAAAACTGCTTTCTATTATGACAATGTCAGAGGCTGATTGATCAGATATGTCATCACAGTATTTGCAATTTTGCTGTTAATATCACAGTTACTACTTGCTTATTTTTGACTATAGGAGTTAATCTATAACTTTAGCAATATTTTCTTAATGTCTTTTCCTGAAAGTGAAACTTAAGAAAGTATCAGAGAACTTAAAATTTGAGAAAGCTGCTGCTTTTATCATATGGTTTCACTCAAGGATTAGAATAAACTCCCTATAAAGATCTGTGTGCATATTATCCCTACCATTATATTATCTAGGTGTATCACAGCCTAAGATGTCTGCCCTCTCAGCATGATACATGGCAGTACTATTCTTATTATTTTATGAATTGGCAAAATTTACAGAAAGACTTTCAAATCACCAAGAAGTCTGATGTAATAAACGGAAATGAACTTTTTCCATCTTTTTATGAGTAATTTAGAGACATTAATTTCAGCCACCTTATTAAAAGAGGGCAAAAAAACCCAGAACACCCAAAACTCACACTTGCCTAGTGACATGGTGAAGTTTATTTGCTGAAAGTTTCTTAGCTTCAAGGGTCATTTTATTGTGACTTCTCAAGAGGATGATTCTGATACTTCACCTGAAGACTGTCAAAATTCTGGCTCAGCCAGAGCTGCTCACTGGGTAACTGCTTCAGTGCTATTTCCACATAAGGAAAACTCCCTGATGCTAGGGTCAAAACAATTGGTATGAAGACCTTTAGGTCAGAGACATGCTTTTTAAGTAGCTAGAATACAATCTTGTATCTGGAATAGCCACGGAAGGAGGGCAGTCTTGTACTGCCTGAAGACTTTTCATTCAGTTTATTTAGATTTCCATAACTTACGTGCAGAAATTTAGGTTAAAATTAAAGAAGCAAGATCTCCCTCAGTAAATACAAGTGGAAGAAGATAGGCAAAGTTTACTAGCAAGCCAGAAGGTAAAGAAACATTTAAAAACAGATATTACCCAATTATTTAAAGTGCAAGTGATTCTTATACTTCGCAGCACTTACAAATCAGAGATGACAAACTTTCTTTAAGGGGAGATCTTAACACTGTTTTTAAGCATGTTTACTTCTCTGAGTAGCAGAGCATAGCTCTTTTCTTTTATTCACTTTCAACAAGTCATTCTTCATCTATGATCTTTTTTTCTGTCTTCTGATTACAAATGCATCAGTCAAGAAGGAGCAGGGACTCAGGGACAATCAAGAAAAGACATTCTGCTACATGGTTATCACAGCTGAAAACTTAAGATTCCCCCTCATTTCAAGATCCTAGTATCAAGTCTTGCTTTCTTCCAATTTTGTCAAATAGACTTGGAGGAAAGAAAGGAAGAGAAGAGAACCAAAGCCAGGTTACATGGTCTATGTAATAACCTTCTATTTAGCTAAAAATTCTACCATTTTAACTGGCGTTCCCCTTTAACATCTTCTCTGCAGAAACATGACTAATCAAAATCTCCTCTTAATGTAGTATTGCTTACCACTTTTTCACTGTTAAGGTGAGCAGGAGAGAAATGGCAAATTTTACTGTTTCGCCTCTGTACATATTATGTCTATTGAGATTACACAGGCAACTGTCCCACAGAGTTTACATTTGTTCAGTATCCAGGATAACCAGGGTCAGTTGCTCCTGACATTGTTAGCTCTACAATAAATATAATTAATGAATTATCCAAGTGTCAATCATACTGTGGGAGCAGGTGAGACTGAAGTAAATTTCTGACGTGCATCATTTGGGCATTGAAGAGAGCACAATGCATCTGCAGGATTCTGCAGAAGAGGGACAGTAGATGTCCCATAGCTATCAGTACTCTAATGTGGAGGAACTACTGTACTATTATCACTAATAGCCCTTGAAACATTTTCTTTGAGATAGTATCTCTTTGCTATATACATTGGAGACATTGCAGAATGAGATAAATTCTTGATATAGGTTGGTCAATAAATACATGGTATTAAGTTAAAAAAATATGCTATTTCTGTAGAAGTGTCCCATCCTGGACCTAGAATGAAAGTTCCTCTGAGTGTACTTCTGTATATTGCTTTACCAGTGATAAGTGGAGGATGAGGAGCACTGTAAACACTGACCGGGGGTGGAGGAACTGTCCTAAGCCATACTAAAAAAATTAAATATAAAATTATTACGCAACTAGTCAGAAATAGCATCTAAAAAGTCTCTAGAAATGTGCAAAAATATAAAGGCTGAATCTAAGTCCTTCGTACAAATATTAGTGTTTAATATTGCACTACAAATGAATGAGGTAATGGAATGAAGCCAAATGTAAAAGTTTCAAATTACTTGACATTTTGTGACAAGGTGATGTAGTTAGCTGTAAAACAATCTTACCAAGGGAAGCCTTAAAGGTAAGTCTTTGAAAAGATTTAACTTTAAGAAACAACACAGAAAACACTAAAACAACACTAAATGCAAGGTAGAGAGTACTGTCACATGTTATAGATTTTCAAAAACACTCTTTCAAAGCCTTGCTTTAATTACATGATAAACTGATACATAAATATTCTCAATATAACCTTCTAATATGATAATACAGTTACCACATTTTGATCCATAGTACAATAAAATGCACTTGAAGAGAAGGTTTCTACAGAATCTTTCATGAATTAGAAAAATAAAGTTAATAAAATCAAAAGAGGAAGTTTTAAATGACTCACAAAGTATTTCTTGCGAAAGTGATTTAGCTACTTGTGAGATAGTTTCTCCAAACATAGCAAGAGAAAATTAGAGAAAAAGAGAAAATAATCAAATTCAATTTGATTAAACCCTGTTCTTTATTCTAAACTGGGCCCCTCATGCCAAGCAAGCCATATAATCTTTTTTCTACTGCCACCTAGTGTATATTTGAATTTCCTTCATCTAAGACAATATTTACAACTGAAATTACACTGAAATTTTTAAGATGAAATTAAATCAACAGAAGCTACTTGTGTACAAGAGATAATCTATGCAACTTAATATGTTCAAAATTCACTTTTTGTTTTGAAAGAAGCTCATTTCTAATATTCCATTTATTTTAAAGAAGTCTTAAGCACATGAAAGGTCAATTACGTACAAACATGGCAAATTCAGAAATACAACTCTCACCAAGTGGAATGCAATATTTAGTGTATTTCACTAAAACTGCATAACTGATTAAACATACTGTTTTCGAATAACTCCACAAGGTTCTTATGTCAGAGACAACAACTGGGATTTATCTCAGCTAAATTTAGACATACTGCTAGACACCTGTATTTGAGCTGGTAATCACCTAAGATCACCTCTATGGTCAACAGAAAGAAGTAGGTGCCTTTAGAGAACAAATCATTTACTTACATTTCCAAGTTGTCTGAAAAATTGCAATGATTATAAGCATTAAATCTTGTCTTAGTCAAACATTCAAGAATCACATTGATTAGGGCAGTGGGAGAACAGTTATATAGTTTTACAAGTCAAGAAGATGAAATTCAACACTGCATTAAAATTCAGGCTACTGCTGGGCTGAGGAGAAGACCCAACTAACGATTTTCTCGTCAAAGTTAATTATGCCTCAAAAAAAGGTAGGTAGGAAAAAAATAGGGAGGGTTATCTGAAAGGTATCTGAAATATTACGGGTTCGATCTATAGCTTTGAAGAGTGAATAAGAAAAAGTTATCAGAAAAGGCAAAATACATTCAACTCCATCTTTCTGTCACTATCCTGAAGGCAAAACATCAGATGATAACTGCAGTTCTTAATGCCCTTGTGCCAGCTGCCTTATTCAAAACAGCATTTCCAACAGGTGATATGTGAAAATGTTGCAACTGCGTCTCTGATCCCAGCTGAATAAATTCTAAGACAGCTCCATTTTTGTGTATATTATTTCCCCAGAATCAAGTTGTGGAAGTTCAGGGACTTTGCCACACTAAGATAAGTTGGGATAGAGAAGCAATAGCTAAACAAAAGCAGTTAAAACAAACAAACAAACAACAACCCTGTAAAACATTAGGAATTTTTAAAAATAGTGGGAAAATTACTTTCCTTTTAAGTTCTGCCTGTATATCTGTTGAGCTTTTTGTGTTCTAATACCTTTGATTTTATCCTAAGGCAATCCCTCTTCATTCCTGTTGTAGAAGTGACTAATCTGAGCATAACTCAAGGTAATGTATTACAACACATCTCAAGCACTTAGATGACCTTGTATTGGCTTGTAGCAAACTTTAGGCAGTCTTGGATACTTTTAAAAATCCCATCTCCAAACTGCATCCTCTGCCTGCAACTAACTCTTGCATGTGTTACCAAGTCTCTTAGAATAGTGTTTCTTCTGTTTAGTTAAGATCAATTATCTTGCCCTGTTCACAAGAAAGATGAAGAGAAAGGAAGAAAATAACAAGAAAGGAAGCAGTTCTGCATAATCTGAGGTGTAGATGAGACAATAAGAAAAAATTGTCATTACAACTGCTGTGCTGTAGTGGAATAGATCACACAGAGAGACAGGGGAATCTCCAACCCTCTAACCAGACACAGATGAATTGATGTACCACTGATAGGACGAATAGATGATCTCCTGAAACTTCCTCTGACATGCCTGTAATTCCATTCCTCTTTTCCCTTATATATTAGAAACATGATGAGTCATTGAAAGATGAGGTTGGGATTGCAGTGCAACAGCCTAACACTAGAATTCTCTCCACTGCCTCTGGCTTAGAAAGAGGTTGGCATGCGAAAAAAAAAGAAAATGTTTTAACTGAAGAAGGACAGAAATATTTTTTTGCCTTTTTTTCTTCTCCAGAGTACAACACAGCACAGGGGTCTAGACATTATGCTTTTTTCTCAGTTACAAGAGGATATAGTTAAGAAGATGGAACACTGAAAAATTTCAAGCACAGGGCTACCTAAGAATTAGTGCATACTAACTAAAGCATATTACTGCTGGTAGTAACCTGATAGCAGTTTTGTCTGGATAAATTACATTTTTGCCCAGTTGGTGAGGTCTATTTTTCCTCATCCCAAGAAAAATCCCACAACTGTTGAGACAGACAGGAGGAGCAACAAAAACAAGAAAAGACATATGGAGTGAGAAAATTTGATAATTTCACCTTAACACCATCTCAATTATTATATTGTTACATTAATTCTAAAAATTAGCTGCAAAAGAGATTCTAATCACTATTACTCTATTATTTAATTTAAAAATATAAAAATATAATACATTGCAGGAATGAGTTTTGTTGAAACTGCCAGACACTGTTTTGTCTCAAAGAATATAACACACTCATATCTTTACTTGAGAGAAAGATATTCTAGTGACAATATGATGTTAATAGAAAATGAAATACAGCAACTCTTGTTAAAATCCTTAAATCAGGCCAGAAAATATAACACAAAGAGTCCAAAACTTTGCCGTGACAAAGCTATACAGCTTTCTTTCACTACTATGGAGCAGCCCAGGAGCCCATAAGCTGCCACAAATGCTGCAGCCATTAATAAATGCAAACATAAGGCTAACTTAAATCTGTCAAAGCTAACTAATAAATAATTTCTTGACATTCAACTATTAAATTTCCTTGATGAGCCCTTTCAGTATTGATAGAGGCTTCCTAGCCTTAGTTTAACTTTAGCCTGAACTCATTAATGCTTTTCCAGAGCTTCTCAATTAACGAGGACCAGGAACAAGAAAAAAATATTCTGAAAAACTGGTTTAGAGCATATTCACATCATTGCCAGGCATGTAAACAGCAGAGAGGTCTGGAAAGGTTGACCTGAAAAGGAAACAATGGACCCCTGCAGCTATAAGTTACTGTGTTTGTTTAGCACATGTTATAACGGGATGCAATTTGAATGGCCTTGAAACAAAATGTTGTTGCAGCAAGACTGGCTTGAATCTGCTGGCCTATGTTGTGATTAAGTTTGTTCTGGCACTGACCAACTATATTGAAGGCTCGTAGCAGTAAACTTCATGTAATTCATTTACCTTACAACAAATATGAAAGCCTAGCACAGAAATCTGTTTATGAAGCTTGTCATACATGCAGTCATCCTGCTCTGACTAAAATGCTAAGCATTAGAAAGCTTCATATCCGACTTGACAATAGAACCAGGCACAAAAGAAGTCTTAGTCATAGATTTTATCAGAGTTCCCTTCCCTTCAGCAAATGTTTTCAAACTTTATACCACTCATTTGCATGTATTCATGTTGCAATACAGCCACCCACCCAAAAAAAAGCTCAATATCACCAAATGTCAAGGTTTTAAAACTGTGAGCAGGAAACAAATGCCACGGCAGCAGTATCTGTTTTATATGTAGGCACCCAGGCAACAGTGAATTTCTAAAGCACTCTGATAGCATTTTACAGCAATCAGAAAGTTCCTAGATTTATCTCAGATACAGGTCTTCAACACTAGAGGAACCTGGAGACTATCAAAACCAAGAAGAAAATATAGGTAATCACCAGAAACCAGCCCCCTCTACTGAGGACTGCCACAAATAAAGCGTAAACAATGGCCTCACTGAAGGCATAGCACTGTTTACCTATCAAGCATAACTTTTAGACTACTTGCCAAACACAGGATTTTTCCTAATACTGGCACAGAACATTTGACATTGCACTTGATTCCTAATTTCCAACATTTTTGATGGATGCCAGTAGATAGTTTGACACTAAAGTAGTTCAAGAATAAAATATCAGGAAATCAGACTACATAATGACATAAAACACACTGCTAGCCTAGGAAGTCTATTAGATAGATATCAAGACCTTCTCACAATACCTAAATGTCTTGGAAAGAGAGACAGCTTGTGACAATCAAGTATTTGACTTTCAGTAATATCACCATTTTGTCCTACTTATAATGACATAGTTTGATTAGTATTCCAAAGCTCATTGAAGATTCAGATGCCTCCTGCAACACTTGCAGTGTTATTTCAGAAACCAGATTATCATGTATGTTCTGCTTGAATCAGATGTAAAGCACAGACACAGCAGAAGCATGAAAGTAATTTCAGCATAAACCTGCCAGCACCAGTTTGCCTGATTCGTATTCAATAATTATGATTGCTTCCAAAGTATTATACATAACAATAAAAAGCTCTCTGGTATATTTAAAACATATTTAACTATAAATGTCAGACAATGTTCACAGAAGCTTCTTGCTTCCTGTATTAGATAATTGATGGCACTCACCTGAACTGACTTACGTTTTTCACCATGTAAATGAGACGACCTTGGGTAAATATCAAGAAGATGAGGAGGATCATCAGTATGTGTTCTTCTAAAATTGTGTTTGAGAACTTCTTCATAATCCAAACTATCAAAGTTGGTTTTCCATAGTAATACCTGTAAGAAATCTTCATATCAATAACTACTTGAAGGCTATTAGTATTCAAAACATAGCTATTCAGTAAAGATCTACATTACTATTAGATCACTTCATCATAATGACACTGCAGTGATGTCTTAGTCTGATCTCTACTGTAACACAGACACTTCCCCAGAGTTTCTTTACTTCAAATCTAGAAGATGTGGTTCATTCTATTAAAAAATAACCTCTAAAATACGTCTATAATCACAAAACAAAGCAAACTCTTGTCCCACTGAACTGTCCCAAGTTACTTTTCTGCCAAATCAAAGGATCACATACTGTTAAATTTCTGTCCCTTACAAAGCAGGTCTAACAAGAAAGTTTGAAGGAATAAGAGAAATAAGAGTTCCACAGAACTCTAAAACTACAGGAATCTCTTTTTCAGCTACAGGAATCTCTTTTCTGAACTTTGTCCAATTATGTTCTACATAGAAACAAGTCACACAATGACCAAATGCAGAAGGCCATAGGATACAGAGGCAGTCCAAAGGTATTCTATCCAATCTTATGAATATTATGGGAAATGAAATCATAACACACAATGTTGCTCTCTCATGTCACAAAATAATTACATATTTAAGTAATGTAAATAAATTTACATGACCTGTGAACTCCTTCTTACTTTACATATCAAAGGAAAAAATAAAAGAAAAAAGGTATTTTGAGACACTTAGAAGGTACTGAAAGTCTGATGCTGATATCTAGAGCTGCTACCTAAATTAAAGAAAACAAAGAGGGGATATAATCTGATTTAAAATTACTTCCCTGTCCAGCCAATAACATTTTTGACAGACATTAAATTTATTTTTCAGATATTAATAATTAATAAGCTAATTAATACATTAATTAATAATTAACAAATCATAGAATTGTTCACAGAAATTTCAAGCATACTATATTGTATTTTTAATATATTGTTGAATAGCTGCATTACTACAAGTTCATATAAGGTTCAACATCTTTCATGACTCCCTTGAGTCAAACACCCTGAATATGCAGTGGAAGACAGTGCACCAAGAAAGGTGAACCCAGACTAACTCAGACATTAGTAACAGTGAAAGAGGGATGCACAGATCTCAGTCAAACTACCTAAACCCTCCTCAGAACCTGCCACTTACAGTACTGTTAGGTGATAGATTAGTTAATTCATAGATCTCTCCTTCCTCAGTTTTGTAGGTTTTACTATTTCCATCATTCAGTCTAGAACAAAGTTACTTACATTTTTTAGTAGTTTCCCCTCATTTTTCCAGGCTAATTTTCTGCTGGTTTAGTGATCTGAAGTGTTTCAGCACTGAGTGTAAATAACAGTATAGGCAGGAGGCAGTTCACCTTTTATCAGGGGTGAGCTTTTGAGCTGCTCAAAAATGTTTCATTTCCTTCTAAAATGAAAGGCCATGTCCCTGCAGCTTCATCATTACAGATAAAATTAGTGAGAGTACAACCAGCACAGAAACATCTATATATGCCTGGAGTATCTCAACTGCAATGCAAAAGTACAAAAGCAAATACGCACAACCCTAGAAAGAAGGGTATTTCATAAAGTACTTCCATTCAAACCAAGGCCTTCATCAGACACGAGCTGTCTCTCCTGTACAGTAACTGAATTAACAGCATAAGGCTACTACTTTCTGAACAAACAGCTATAACTTTGCTCTTTCACATAAAATGTCTTATGTTTTCCATGGCAACAGGTTAATGAAATAAATTGCCATGTGCACATATAGCCAAAAATGTGAGAACATGAACTTCAGAACACTACACTTTGAGATCTTTTTTATTTGAGGAAAGAAGTAATAGAAACAAATAAAAGTAATCCAGTGTTTGTTTCAAATATTTAAAGTACTTCTGAACAATGCTGTCAGTTGGTTCTGCACCAACCAGAAACTTGACACAAGAAGCAGAGATACCAGCTTTCCTTCTTTGATGGAAAGGTGTGGAAAGACCTGTTGTTTGAAAACATAATAGTCTTGAAATAACATAGGTATGAAGGAAGCAGTCTTCCATAAACTTTGAATGTATCAGCTGCCTCCAATTCATGTTGTGAAGAGACAGTATCTTTCAGGTACTGCATGAGGGGTAAAAGATGAAACTTCTATGGCCAGCCTCTGCTCATAAGCACGACATTGCTGTTCTGCCAGCAAAATCTTTCCAACAAGTACACCTTACAATTTTACAGTAAACCAACAATCACAGTGAGTTGAAAAGAAGTCCCACAACCATCCTCCTGGCACACCCAGAGAAAGGCTGTGGACAGGTCAGCAAAACAGGATGTTTGAGAAGTACATGTGTGTATACATCAAAACAGAGTGGACACTGAGCAATACATTCTTCTGTTTACTATAGATAAAGATATACACCTTGGCAGTTACCCAACAGTGGTTAGCACATTTTAAAACATAGAAAAGTGAAAATTTAAGCAAAGTAAGTACTCCTCTCCCACCAAAACTTTCATAAAACAAAGGAAAAAACTTGAAAAAACACAGGAAGAACCATTTTAAAGGTAATTCAAACAGTTATTAGACCTGCTACGATTACTTTTTAAATTCAGTATTTAACTAAGGAAGTGTTTCTGATGAAACTGGATCTTCCCTCTCATATATTCAAGCATGAACCCACTATATCAAACTGCTGAGGAACATGAGACATAGATTTTTACCTACTTTCTCCATGCTGTCATGCCCCAGAAGCTCTACAACAGAAAATCAGGGCAGGAAAAAGGCAACGACATGACTGTACTGAACACATATGCAATTCAGGGGGCCCCAAACTAAAAGGAACTTTGAAGTAAGACAGGTATTCCCAGGGTCTGTTGGCTTTCAATGGGGAGGCTGTGTTAGGCTTAATACTGTAGGTCCTTGCCTTCATCAGAGCTTCTCAGAATAATCTTCTGTCATGTGACCTAGTGAATACATGCACTTTTGTTCCTCTCAAGTATAATATATCAACAGTCATGAAATACTCATGGAAGGTAAGGTCAACAATTCAGAATCATGTAGGACCTAAGTTGCATTTGGGGACATATAATCTTACTTAAAACTTTAGTACGGAAAAGAGAAGGTCATACTAGTGGGCCAAGAAACAAATGTCTTTCCCCCATTCTTGGTTGGTTTTAGCAGTTTTTTTCCCCTGCTTGTAAAATTAATATTGGACATTTGATAACATTTTTAATTTTCCAGTAACTTCAAGACTGGGCAGTATTTCTTACTTAACACTTTGTGATAGAAAGTAATTTTTTTTTTATTTCCCAAGACCATCTCTGCTACTAGCTGAAATTTATTTCGAACCCCACAAAACAGAATATAGCCATGAACTATGGTAAACTCAAAAGATCTTACTTACAACAGCATAGCTTTTTATATCTACATTGAGCTTTTAGCTTTTTTTAACAGGAAACAATGAAAAAAACAAGTAATACTAAGGAACATTTCAGACTGAAAATTTGTATCTTGTGCTACAAAAGTTCTTTCTTTTTGGAAGCCTTATAGATCAGACAGAGATGATTCCAAGCTTCTTAATTATGAGATTTATAACAGCAGATGGAGATTAATTGTAAGACCTAATGTTTAACTTTTTTTTTAATGCTCAAATTACTTTTCTTCCCTTTATAAAATCCAGTACTTTGCTGTTTCACCAAAGTAAATAAGTGAAGATAACACAAGAGTTTCTTTTTCCCAGTTTTGGCCCAAGTTTTCCCAGTAATACAACTTAATACCTACAACTCCAGAGCAAGGACTTTAAAAGCAGTGAAAACCTAACAAAGCAGCTAAACCTTAATATTAATTGCAACACATCTACTTCATTGACACTGAATTGCAACACTTTAAATATTTTTAGTTAAAAATCATTCCTTTAATTTTACATGTAAAATAGAAGTGGCTAGTCTCCTCCTCATCATAAACATCCAATGGAAAGTGTACATAACACACTAGTAGACAGAATACATGTGAGCATGTGAGTAATTAGCATGTTACTGTGACATACTATATTTAACTCCCATCCACTATAACAAACATTAAGACATTTCATTTAAGGAGACAATACCACAAACCTGAGCATCCGTTCCACCTGAGGCAAATTTTTCACCACCTTTTGCAAAAGCCACACAAAGTACAGGTCCCTGGAATAAACCCAGCATATAGTAAAATTAGGCTACTACTGATTCATGGTAATTTACTGCAAAGAGAAAAACTGATGCCATTACCTAATATAAAATATTTTCAATTTTAGTAAAATAAGAAACAATTTTACTGTAGTGAAATTTCTGCAAAACTTGATTGAAAAGTTAATATTGCACATTTTCGTAAGATACTACATTACAATTACAACAATCTATACTAGGAAAATAGTGGCAGTTTCCTTAGATTTTATACTTCAGCTCTGCAATGAAAAATTACAAAATATATATTACTCAAGGCAATATGTTTGAATGATTCATTATCAAAAATAGGGTTTGTTTGGCCTTAACAGAAAAAGGGGGAAATACCTGCCTTTCTTCACAAAAGTTATCTTCTGTAAGTTTCCCCCTCCTTGAAAAACAGAAAATGACTCAAGTGCCAAAGAACATGATTTTGAGAATGAAGTGAATTATTAATGATTCAGAATATGAGCTTTCACTTAATATCAAGGGTGTAATACTGACAGATAAAAAACATGGTTACAGGTAAAAACTGATGCATTTCCTTAACCTCTTAACCAGTGACAAGGTGCATTAATACAACACCTTGGTGTCCACTACATTTTATCTGCAAGTTGCAAGATAAAAGATACAATGGCATAAATGTTACTTTGCCTTTGTAAAGATACTGAGCCTATTAAAGTCTCCATTTAAAAAAGGATTATTGTGTATACCTTGTGCCCATGAAGAGTGTACATAAGTCTTTCTCCTAAGAGGTCCAGAATCTTAAGGGTGCCATCAGTAGAAGCAGTGATGAGGTAGTTACCAGAAGGATGGAATGATACACAATTAACCCCTGCTCTGTGAACTGATTTACAGAAGACAATATTCAAAGGCTGTAGATATCTACTAAGAGGATATGTACACTTTATTTCTTTGCTCTTTTCTACTTCCCAAAGAACTATTTCTTTTAAGGGAGAAACAACCAAAGTGCTGGGGCATAGAAGACTCTCCAAAGTATTTGATTAGTTCACCTCTAAAAATTAAGAGAAGCAAAGAAATAAAAAGGATTCAGAATGAATTCTTATGGTTGCTAGACTACAAAAAGATATCTACAACATGTCAGTATGACTTGTCGACTTTAACCAGTAAGGAATGAAATAACAGACCTTAATAAATCACACTTAATTGTAAAGAGTCCCATTTTAAAGAAAATAAAACAAACTACATTGTTTTTACCTTTGAAATTCTGCAGTAGCTTGTTCGTTCGAATATCCCATAGTTTCACTGTGTTATTGGAACCTGCAGAAGCTATACATGTTCCACTTGGGTTGAAATTCACAAAAGTTGCAAATCTAAATATAATTAATGAAAACAGATTTATAATGTGTTTCCACAGAAATATTTAAGTGTGTGTACATAAATAAGGCCCATAATATTAACACTGAGCTGCCACAAACATGTGTGGAATCTACATGTATGGAAACTAAAATAAGGCATTTCAAGTAATTGAAATAAGCCTAAGAAAACAAGATGTGCGTGATAAATCATAATCTCGCTTTTGTTGAAAATATGATATAATTGATCCAAGTCAAACCTTCAGAGTACAAAATTCCTAGAAGACACTGCTGCAAAGAGTTTGTAAGCAACAAGTAAAATAATTTTGTCTAAGAACAAAGTATCTAGCTATACAATATTTTGTACTTGAAAAAGGATGAAGCCAGCCATGAAATCAGCAAAGCATATATACAAGACAAATATTTCACTGACTTGTTAACTACAACTCTGGATTCAATGGAAGTTTTTTAAAAAACTGCAGGTAAGTAAAAGCAAATATTTTTAAACTTAAATAAGGCAGATAACAAAATATTGTTTTCATCAACAAGCAGAAAAGTCTTCAAGCTTTCTTCTTGTTGAAGCATCTGATATCAAATAGCATTATCAAAATGGAAGGAAAATATAGATATATTCCAAAATACAAGAATAATCTTACTTCTGTTTGGATTATCTCTTGGTTGCTGGAAATAGCTGGCTAAGTGCAGCCACTTAAGAAAAATACTATATGAATTCTTTTACTTAACATGGATGGTAGAATTCTGATCTGTTTTCAGATTCAACATATATAGATGTTAATACCACAGAACATTAAATTATTGTCACTGAAATTACACTATTACATTTCTCTTTTTTTCTAGTAAAACTTACCCTTCATCATCTGAGAAGCTATTAACACAGTTTTTATTTCTTGTATCCCAGATGTTAATAGATTTGTCCTCACCACAAGATACTATTATTCTTCCATCAGGTGAAAATCTAGAACACAAGTGTATGCATTACTTAACAACTGATTCTGCCTAGATTAGCATTAGAGAAATAAGCAGAAAAACACCAGAACCAAGGACGCCTGTTTGAAATAAGGAGCATTTAAAGGACATTTGAACTTCAAGTCTAATAAAACTGAAAAGAAAAGCTTCTCCCCTTATTCCACTTTGTCTCATTTCACAATCAACTACAATTAAAAGCAGAGCCATAAGCAAAAGGAAGAGAGGGAGTTGGGGGGAAGGTATCAACAACCTAAGGACGTCACTTCAGATAACAAAGAGATTATTACAGAAAACTATAGGTAAAAAGACAAAGAGGACACAGTAGAATCTTGTGTTCAATATTAACCCATATTTATGTTCTCCGAGTTCTTTTTAAACTTACGAAGAGTGGGCAAAGCATTCACCATTATTCCTAGACTAGCAGACTAGGTTTTGAAACAGGAAAATTGACTTGTCTATAACTTCCTTGAGCATTATTATTTCACTTACTGAGCAACTGCACAATGAAATTAAAAAACTGTTCAAGAACTTCCACATGTGATTCCCTAGGGCTTTCCTTTTTCTTTTCAACAACCAGAAACTTTGTAGGGGTCTGCACTTCACCAGTGTTAAATTCCTTTCTCCAGAGGCTTACATCAGGCCTCTCTTAACTGCAGATTTTCCACTAATATGGAGGAAAGGAAAAATTGAAAAGGAAAATAATCAGCATTTTTTTCTTGTCTTTGAAGAGCTGTCCTGTCTTTAAAGAGTATGAATCCTAACTTGCAGTCCAAAGCCCATTTCTTTTACCTTTTCCAATTATGTAAGCTTAACTCATCTGGATTCATGACCATTCTTCAATGCCATTACTATTCCAAGAATAGATGAGAAAACCCCTACACAATGCATGATAAATCTAGAAATGAGTGCTGGGAAATAAGTTAATACAACAAAAAACCGAATAAAACTGTGGAAAGACTGGATATTGACTGAAAATAAAATACAGAAGACCCCATTTGTCCTTTATTGTAATAGAATGAATACACAGCAACTGATTAAGTAATGAACACATATTAAGACAGAGCAAGCTTTCATCCTTCAGCTAGGAGTTTTATAGAAAACTTGTGTGTGAGAGATTAATTTATTAAAATTTAATTATTGGTGAGAGATCATTATTTGTCATTCACAAACTTTTGTTCTCTTATTTCTACCCTGGGATATATAATCCTCTTTGTTAGGAATTCTACTTTACCAAGAAAATAAAAAGAACACTTACTTGGCACAGCGAACCCAACCCATGTGTTGCAATAGGGTAAACAAAAGGCGCTGATAGCAAACACTCCATATTTTTATTGATTTATCATTGGATGCTGAAACTACAGAGTAGCCATCATGGGAGAAGCTCACACTCCGAACAGATGCTGTATGACCTTTCAGTACTGATGATTCTCCATGACTGGGGGGAGGGGCAAAGAAAACGAAACAAAACCCCAAATATCAAGTCACAAATCACATTCATATTGAAGAGTTTAAATCCTCATAAAACTCAATGTTAGCATATTTAGAATCTTACCCAAATGAAAAAGCAGTATACAGAGGCCAAATCTTAATGTCATCATCATTTTTTACTTATTTAAATATTATTAGAATTAACATTCCTTAAGTTGCATTTAACATGACCAATTTTACAGAACAGTGCAATTAAGTAGCAGCATTGGCCTTTAGTCTCATTAGCATTAGTATTTGAAAGAAAAGTTTTTTTAATATAGTAATCTATAAAACACTTGAGAATTCAAGTAACATCAGTCTAAGATCATACTGAATAACTCATAATTACTACTACTCACGAACAATCTGATAAGGCAAGTCAATTAAAAATATTTTTCCAAAAAAACTATTGTTTTCTTCATCACTTGTCTCCCCAAAATGAAGTGCAGCCATACAATCCTTATTCAAATATAATCTTTAAGCCAGAGAAATATTACAATGCATAGTTCAACACACATGAAACTGTGACCTCTGAGTTGTTGTTATTTTTCTTTTGTAACTACAGAATATTCAGAAAATAAAGTAATACACAGTAAAGAACTGTGTTGCTTGTGGCCCCCAGTCGCTGCTTCTGTCAAAGCCTAGGCATGCAGGAAAGAAAAAGAAACTTGAGAAAGAAGAAAAGCCCCCAACATTCACACTGCACAATAATGAAACTCATACCAGTATTGCTCAGTTATACTCACATGCAAGGAATCCATAGCCTGACAGTGTGATCATGGGAAGATGAAGCCAGCACTTGCCCATCTGGTGAGAACTCTACACTTGTAACTGCTTCCACGTGGCCTGCAAATCTGTAGGCTCTGCACTGCCTCTTCAGTTTCCAAAATATAAGAAACCTATCCACAGAGCAGGTAACTGGCAAGAAGTAAAAGATATTAGGAGTCTGCTCACTGTTCTTATAAAAAGTCAGAGCTAATGACTATGGATCTGGATTCACCAGAGAACTTAAGGGGAATTACGTGGAGGGAGGAGTTATGAGGTTTTAATGGATACTTAGCCTGAGCAGAAGTCTGGTAGCAAATAATGCCAACACCAGGCCTTCAGAAGGATGTCACAAGACTGGGAGAAGGATAATTGTTAACAGGTAGCTCTCCCCCATACTAAGCCAACTAGCTTACAAATACTTTGAAGATATAGAGCAAAACATTCAAAGCCAAACATAATGCACATCAGCAAGTACGAATCCAGATTTGGTTTTACCAGATCCTAAAAACAATAGACAAATTCTTCAGTAATCTCATTCTGATCTCTGAGATGGATTTTTTTTCAAGCATCAAGTGTTTAACTCTGGAAAAACATGCCAACTTAAGCTCAAGACACAACTTCTAACACTTCAGATATCTACACTTGAGTGAAGACATTGATATAGGATAATTCTATAATCCTATTTAACTACCAATTTTATAATACTAACATTTGTCTAGTTCAAAAGAGAACATAAAGTTGTCAGTCTGAAAATAGAAAGAGAATGTTTGAGGGTGATGTTTCTGCAACCACTTTGCAGGCCAACTATACTATCTACAGTCAAAAAGGCAAACCTAACTTTTTAGTTAGGTTTACCAGAGCCTGATCATTTTCAGGAACCTATAACAAGCAAAGTCAATAAGCAGTTCAATTAAACTGGTACATGTGATTTTACTACAACTCTATCTAATCTTCATCTCTGCTAAATGCTAGTACATAGATATAAATAAACCCAAGGTATTCACATTCCCATCTCTCAGTTGTCAAATTCCTAACCCTAGCAGAGAAAAAAAGGGAGAGGAAGAAAGGGGTCTCCTGGAAGTTGGAAGAGTACATGAAGATAGCTTTTCTCTTCCCAGTTTCTTTCAACACAGCACAAAGAAATTGAGTTTCCTTATGATCACATATTAAGGCAAGCCTCAAACAAAATATTAGCATGTTAGAATATCAAATATTAACTATTAAATTCCCTTTATGAATTTGATACAAAGATACTATTTTTATTCCTAAAAGACTAGCTTCTGCTAAAAGATGTGAGATCAAACTATCTCTATGCCCATATTAACAAGCCTATATTTGACAAAGAAACACAGGATATTTTCTCCCTTCAATTTTTCAAAATCCTGCTTTACAGCAGGGTCTTTCTAATTGTACTTGAAAGAATTCCTTTTTCCCTTTGATTCTGAAAAGTGTGATCTACAGTGGAGTAAAACTAAAAGGAAAAAGTGAAACATAAGCTAAAACAGAATTCAAAGGCATCAGGCTGAATATGTGAAACAGACAAGATTGATGGCTTGTAAAACAAATCGTTGATGAACTACCAAATACCTGTGGTATCTTACAAACTGCATGAAGGCTGTGCTGTGTCAGCTTTCAGTTCTAAAAACTGAGAGAAATATTCTTAGAAAGTTGACAGCACCATTCATTCACAGCCTGGTTTCTTGTAGCTTGCTGTCTAATAGATGGGCTATCCCAAGGCAAATTAGACACAAGCAGTGACCTGAAGTTCTCCTTTCTGTGGGACATCCATTACTGTCTTCCTTATTCTCCCTCTAGACTCCCTGCTGCCTATGCAATACTTGAATATTTGCATCAGAAAAAAAAAAAAAAAAGCACAGAAGATCCAGAAGAATTTTTTTAGACTGTACCATAGCACAAATAGGGCTGTTGCTCCTCAGAGAATACATGACATAACCAGAACCATGTTTAGAGGTGAAAGGCAATTTTTCCTTGCTATGATCAACTGAAAAATATAACTAAAATGTAGAAAGTTGAAAATTCACACTGAGCTGACTCCAATATACAACTTACTCTAGTTTATAACCTGAGTGTTTTTTTTTTAACATCAATGCCTCTGTACACATCCACATATAGCAGATACATCACTAGATAATCTGCTTTTCTGCTGATGAGTCATTACAGAACTGAACACCAAAGAAACAGACCTGGCCTTACGCAAAGGCAAAGGATCTACAGCAAAGTGCTGTGTAAACAGATACCTGAGCTTCACATATGCTACGAAAAAGATTTTGTGGTGTGTGCAATGAAACAAAGTTCAATTTATGAATTATGACTATTGACCGGATACGTTTTTATATATACACACACAGATACACGAACACAAGTTGCTATAATATGGAATTACCATTTCACTCTCATTTCCCACAATAACAAAGTGATGACTAAGGAAGTTGTGCAAAGATCAAAAGAGACAAACTCAGACAGGCTTTAATAGCTTGATGTACATCTCTCAAAATACTAAAGCATCTCCAATATAATTAATCACTCAGTGCAAGAATTACAGGCCAGATGGAATAGAGTGCACATAATGGGTGTGTGAATATTCAAACCCCACCAATGCCAACAAGCCCCCACACTTTACAGGAACCCTGCAGCTCTCAGTGATACAATACAACGTCACAATACAAATACATTTAGCAATGAATTGCAAGATTTTCTACACGGAGAAAAATAATTATTAACTGAACCTCTGCCAAAAAAGCCACTCTGTAATTTTAAGCACAGTGTATAAAATACAAAGAACTTTTAATAACCACCAAAAGTTCAAGTTATTGGCAGTTTTTGTTGCATTCTGTATGCATGTACCAAGAGGAAAAGAATGAAGAGTCAGCACACTAGCCAACATTTAATTTTCTGGATTTTATTTTTTCAAAAGGAATCCCAAAGCCCTCCACATTTATTCAGTGTCAAGTTTACATTCAATTTCTTTTAAGTCACTTAGAATCAGTAGTTTAAAACATATACAAGTGTTCACCAAATCTTGAAAGTCTAACAGAATAGAAAACCATTCAGAGTTTCAGATTTTCCAGAAATCTGTACAAACTGAAAAATAATTGGATAGGAGTATTGAAATGGTAAGGTGTTGTTTGTTTTTTCCTTCTTTCTTTCTCTAGTCCCCTCTCCTTTTATTCACACATTTTTTATTCCCTCTGGGAAGATTTTTAATTTGTTTTTCTAGGGCCAGGCCATTTAATTTTTTTTTAGTTTTGCTCTCTCTAGTTTGTTACTAAATAACTCCAAAAGCAGAAAGGGAGATCATAGGGAGAAGGAAGGGTTCAGATACATAGAGTAACTTTGCAAACTGGGAGGCAGACTGACTTATAATTATTGCTTAAATAGATAAGGAACACTTTGACTGTCAGGTTTAACTTGAAGGTATTTCTTTATATGAAAAGCAGTTTTTACCAAGTGCTAAAAAATTGACTGTATAAAATTTGCATAGTCTATATTCACACCATTTAATTACTTTCATCTGAAGAAACATGCATTGCATGTACTATTTACGACCTGTCACACAGGAGAACCTAGGCCTTTTTCCTGTCATTTCTATTGAATACAACAGCCTTCTTTTGAATGAACAGCAAGTTTTTCACAAAGCACATACTTTATATAATTTATTGGCCCAGTACATAACAATTGGTTGCCTCTTGAAATTTGAAAAATGGTTCATAACTTGCAGGTCCACTAAAGAATTCCTGCTGCAAAGTGGAATGCAATTTTTCAGGAATGTTTCGCTTATCTATTAAAAAGTTCCCTTTTTTTAACAAATAAACAAAAAAACAGTTTAGGGAAAAAAAGGAAGATAAAAAAGTGGGGAAAAATTGCATTGCAAGTAACTGCCTAAAAATAAATTAAAGTCTTAAAAGAATTCATGCCACACAGTGGCAAGCATCTTTAGCGTGATTCAATGCTGCATTCCAAGCTCCAAAATATTCTTCTGTTCATCTTCCAACTTAACTTGCTGCCACCCAAACCTCTCAAAGCTTTCAAGTCACTAAGATTTAAGAATATGTTCTAACTTACTCTTACTTTATTTTTGGCAAAACTCCAACTACATCAGGTCTCACTTGTCCCTTTTTAACCCTTTTACCTACTAACACCTGTAGCAAATGCACATCCACTACATTCCTCAAGTATCCAGATTCCTAAGGCTCACCAGCTTAAGTTTCTACCTATCAGCCCCATGTAAGGACTTACTGCACAGTGACTACTGAAGAACATTTATTACTTCAGTGAAAGTAATCAAAACAACTGGAATGCCCAACACATTAAAAAAGGTGTTCAACTTAAATCTTATGAAACTAAAATATAGATACTAACACAAGATTCTTTTTCAAGTACACAATAGATCTATCACATCTACCATCTATAATCACAATCAAAACAGATTAGTGACATGATTCAAGAATGAGTATTCTTCAAAAACTCAGCATAACGGAAAAAAGAAAACATATTAAATAAGTCATTCTGTGAACCTCCTTACCAACAAATCTTAGTTTCCTCCAAGCTGTCCTTTGTCTTTTCAACTCCCCTCATGTCAGAAACTTCAGCTCCCCAGCCTTATTCAAGGTCTCCAGAGGTATTGTTTTGACTAGAAAGAGGCAGCATATGCTGTATTATTTCAAAACTCTTCCTAGGGCTGACCCATGCCAACTGTTGCCAAAACACTAAAAGCAAACCAGCCCAAATGTTCCTCTATGTTACCTTCTTCTACCCTGTTGACAGACCAAATGAAAAAAAACAAACAAAACCCAAACAACGATCACATAACTTTTGTGTCCCTAGGATGTGGGGCTGAACATGGAAAAGGTTACACAGAGGAAACGTAGACATTAAATATATAGATAAGAAACAGCAGTAGTTAAGGCAATTTTGTGGTTCCTTTCCTCTCCATTGCCTTTAAACAAAATCCTTACTTGTAGACATGCCTGTTTCTTCCATTTGTGGTATCACCAGTATGTCCTTGGTTCCACTGCTACCACACTCTCCTCTAAATGCATGAGAGCTCCTGACTAAGCCCCATGGGGTAAGATTTTTACAATAGGTACAAGACTGCAAAGCAGTGCCAAAGTCCTTCTAGTAAATAAACTTCCTGTTCTTCCATATTATATAGTACCCTAAACAGCATGTACATTCTCAGAAAAATTCAGACTATTATAAGGCTTAGATTCAACTTGCCACGTCAATGCCCATTCAATCACATGCTACTACAGCATTACTGAAGGTGTTAGATATATATTTTATAATGTATCTGCAACGTAGGTGAGTTAATACCTCCGCAAGAACCTTAACCTTTTCTGTAAGTAATTTTTTTTTGTTTATATGTAACATTATCTTGCAGGATTATTGCCTAATTTTAGGATGAAAAAAGTCCCTCCCCGGTCCACTCAGAACCCTTTGTTTTACCATAATCAAGACTGAATAAAGTAATAATGGATCCAAACTTTACAAAAATAAAACACATTAGATGTTCTAACCCATGTTTTAGAAACCAAATTCCACTATATACTTTTGCTTTCCACAAGTTCATCATAGTAAGACAGTTTGGACACCACTATAGATACATCTGAAAACATTCCAAGGTATTCAATCAAGCACTGTTATCTGCTCACACATGTAAAAAGCTTGGAGACCACAGTCCATTCAATTCATACTAACAGCATGATTATTACATGGTTATTTTTCAAATTTCCAAATCTGATTTTTATCTCCAGCATTACAAGTTCTCATTTGCACATCAGCATGCCCCTCAGTCGTACGATAAGCAGTAAGGCACTTCCCTGAATGAGGATGATAAATAGTCCCATCTTCTCTGAAGTGCCAGACAATAATTTCTGGGATAGGAAATCCATCTTTTGGGCAGCTCCTCATACCTATGAAGTCTTCATGCTCAGGGACTTCAGCACATAGCTCAGTTACAGAGTTAAATCTAATCTCCTGATTTGATGTATATTCAAAAAATTGGTTGCCTCCCTGACCATGACAGCCAAAGAGAGAAAGGTGAGACCCAGTAGGATTATGTTCCTGTAACACATAGTCAAGGCACTCTGAAGGTATTCCTGTGCTGCGGATAGCACCGTGCCAGCCTGGACGATCTTCTGGTACGTGCAACTCAGCAAACACATTTTTTAAATACCAGTGAAAACTCTTGCATTTCAAACGCTCTCTAAGAATCTTTCTTTCAGAAATATCACCATAGTTTTCTTTCCTGGCTGAAGGATTTCTGTTGTAAAAGTGATCTTTGAATTCATCCATCCACACCTCAGCAGCACGTGCCGTGTTCTGAAGGAAATTTGGTCTAGCGTAGGGCGCACGCTTTGGAAATACATGGCCCACGTGGGAGCAAGGATGAATTTCCAACATGCCTCCACACTGCCAAACCCTAAATGATAATTCTAAGTTCTCTCCTCCCCAAACATCCATTCCTGTATCATAGGTTCCTAGGTATTCAAAATACTTCTTGCTGACAGCAAACAAGCCACCAGCCATAGTTGGGGATCTGATTGGGTCGGTTTCCGATTTGCGCCTGAGACGTTCGTGTTTAGGCACTGAGTGCCACTGGAATGTCAGCCGCCAGTCAAAGCCCCCAATCATGGGCTCTGCCGTTTGCATATAGTATTCAAACGTTTTCCAGTCAATGGTGTCAATGACAGGACAAACAATCACAGTCTCATTCTCAGCAATCCTCTCAAGCAGCGGTTCCAGCCAGCCGGAAACACATTCACAGTGACAATCTAGGAATGTGAGAACATCACCGGTAGCAAAGGTAGCGCCAATCAAGCGTGCACGAACCAATCCTTCTCGTTTGTTGGTTCTTATCAAGCGAACTCTTTTCAGACTGCTTATGTATTTTTCAAGTTCAGCCTTCAAATATACTTTATCACTCAGGTCATCCACCAGTATAATTTCTTTCAGAAGCACTGAGGGTGATGTTTCAAGAACACTATGTATCGTCCGCAGCAGTGTTGACCAAGCTTCATTGTAGAAAGCAATTATAACAGATGTCGTAGGGAGCCTTCTATAGTTGTAAGATTTAGTTTTACAACCACTCAGTCGATTATCTTCAATGTGCCGGTGGAGAGAAATTTTATCACTTAAATAAATATTTATTGCATATTTCTCAATCAGCTCTTCTTCCTGTTTCTTTTCCTCAGGACTCAGCTGTGGGCGTGAGGGTTTACCCCATTCTCCTGGAGCATAAGGATCAGGTGGGGGTTTGTCATAAACTGGACGAGCCAAATCGACAGCTTCTTCTGCTCTGTCAGAAAAGCGCCTCTCCCATTTCCCTTTAGTGATGCTCTCGCCGGCGAGGGAGGCACCGAAGGAAGAAACCGACAGCTCCACTACAAAGTAAGCGATCATTAAGAAGCCGAGGAACATGCAGCTTTTGCGGACCCACGTCCATCTTCTCGCCAGACGGATCCTCATCTTAGGTAGTTAAAGGCAGTTCCTTAGCAGACAGGGATCCGCGAACTCCTGCCGGGTCTCCCCGCGCCCCCGGGGAGGAGGGGGCTGCAAGCACTCCCAGCCTCGAGCTCGGGCCGCCGGCAGAGTTTGCAGCCAGCCCTCCGCGGCGGGCCCGGCAGATTCCAGGGGGACCGCGGCGGCAGCGGAGGCACGGAGCAGCCCCCTGCCCCTCCGGCCGCGGCTCTCCCCTCACTTACTTCCTCCTCCTCCTCTCTCTCCGCGGGACAAACCCCTCCTCCCGCCTTGTGGTTTGCTAAAAAAGTTGTCGCTTAAGGAAGGGGCAGAGACTCCTTAGCCCGCCCGACGGCGCGGGAGCCCGCCCCGCCTCCGCGCCCGGACCTGCGCCCGGAACCGCCCGGCGGCTCCGGGGAGGGAAAGAGGGAGGAGGGAGCGGGCTGCCCCGCCCGGAAAGCAAACGGCGCCCGGCCCCGCACTCCCCCAGCCCCGCCGCGTTCCTCTTGAAGGCAACGCCCGTCACCGCCGCCGTGTGGCCGCGGAAAGACCGGATTAGGACGGGGTCCTCCTGGGGAAAGGGTGCGCACCGTCAGGCTGCGGGCGGGGGCGGCCGCACTCGACCTCCCCCGCCCCTCAGGGNTCCGCTTCCCCAGGCGGGACGGGAAAGTTACACCCTCCGAGCCGGTCCCCCGGGCCGGGACACGGCGGCTCAGGGCCTGCGGGGGGCTGAGCCCTCGGTGGGGCACGGTTCGGCGGAGCTGCAGGAGGGGGGCTCGGCTAGCGGAAGGTCTGGCCCATGTTACCTCGATTTTGTGACTTACAAATTCATGCAGCGCATTTGTGTTTAAAACCTCAGACTGATTTTGTATTAAGCTACCTACGTTTGGCCTCTTGTCTTCTTCAGTTGTTATTTTGGTCAGACTTTCTAGGCTTCTAAATTGGCGCTCACGACTGTATCGTACAGAATGGTTTTTTAACAGACCTTTCATGCTCTAAAAGGCTCACCTACCTTGACCAAAAATGAAGAAAAACCCAACGTTGCAACGTTCTTGCCAGTAGTGCTGAGAATATGCAGCTTGATGGAAAGCTAGGCGAGGGAACCAACCTCGCTGGAAAAGTTCTGCTCCTATAGCTATGCTGGTAAAAACAGAGTTGACAGCAACTAGCAAAGAGAGGGGCTGTGATGTCAAAGCTGCCATTCGATTTGCGAGTGCTCCTGAAGAAGCATCTCGTACTGCAGTTACCCTTCCTTTCTTTTTTAAATCCAGTCTGCCATTTACCGCTTGTTCTGAGGTTAAACTTTTACATCTACAGAATCAGGTCAGTAATTAGGCCAACATATAAGAATTGTCACTTATAGGACAGTTCCAAATAAATTGTGTTCAACCATGAAATGCAGATTTAAAATAATAACTTTGGAACTGGTGACAAAAGTAGGATTATCGCAAGAATATAAGGCAGTTTCCATGAAAATCTACTAGCACTCCTTACATTGGGGTTATGTAGGCTGATAATTTGCCATTTTGACTTCACAATATGAAACCCTATTAAAAAAATAAGTGGTGGGACAAGACATATTGGTTTTAACTTGCACCTAGCAAAAGCTACAACTTTTCTGCCATTATTTGTTTTTGATTTGGTTTGTTGGTGGAGCTTTGTTTTGGTGTTTTGGTTTGGGTTTTTTTTCTTGTTTTTCTTTTTTTTTTTTTCTTCTACACAGCTCACTATCCTATCCTTTCATTTTAATCCCTGTGATTTAGATCACAAAATAATTGTAGCATTTAAAAAAGTTGGTAATGATAAGACTTAAACGGTCTGCACTCCACCCCTCTGCAGGAACAGTAAGTTAACTAGTTAAACTTAAATTAGGAATAATTCACCATTATTAAAGTCTTCCAGCCTTTCTCAACTTTTTTTCCAACTGTCTTCTTTCTGCCAGGTTTTTTCAGCTGTCAGTGTGTCTCATCAGGGAGACTACATTTAGAATCTATCCCTCTGAGGGACAGAAAGTACCAAACTTTGTGTGATCTTAATTTATTCTGCATCTTCTCATCTCCTGAATGAGAGAAAGTACCATCTCTGCTGCTTTAATCGTGTGCTATGTACTTCTGGGTGTGGATCTGTTCTGGAAGGTCCCTAAAACCAAGTGGTAAGAAACATGTTACTTTTTTTAGAAACTAAGCTGAATGACAATTCCCAGTCCTACTGCATCCTTTTCCTTCTGCCTTCTTTAGAGCTGCTGTGCTTCCACAGTATTTTACTAATTTTGTTATGCTAGCAATAAACTGGAATCTCTACCTGCCCACAAAATTCCTGGACTATAAATTACCAGGTGATAGGCATAAAGCAAAGGAAATGCTGTGATTTTGGACAGGAGAGTGGCATTCCTCTTTCTAGAAATTGATAGATGAGTGTTTCTCAAATTGTAGGGCTTACAAAGTTAGTCTGTTCCTTGCTGTTTCTCCTCACCTGAGAGTGCTCTGAAGACTCACAAATGCTTATAGGAAGCATGACATGTAATCAGCTATAGTGACTGTAGTTATAAAGCTGGCAGGTAATGGTTTTTACGATGATTATGTTCCTGCATTAGTATGTATTGATTTTATTTTTAGAATTATTTTAAGATTATTGTAATGCCTAATAATACAATTATGAGTTGACATTGTCTTTTTAAGGTTGTGATATGCAAGAACAATTTATTGTAATAAGTTGTTATCCACTGTGATAACAATGATAAATGGTGCCTCAGAAAATGTGTTCCAAGCATCGTGTGTCAGCAGGCTGCTGTTCCAGCAGCTATGGAGATTTCATTTTTCCTCAGGCACTGTGTTACAGTAGTGTATGTCCAAACAAAAATGGGATCTAGAAAAGAACACTTTAAGATGGTAATTCCAGGCTTGTGCTGACTGCATGGTCATTGCAGGAAAAGAATTAGTAAAAGGATGTGTAGAATTCAAGAACACATGGACAAACACGATAACCTCGGTGCAGGTTCACTGCAATGCACACATTAATTACACTAATCACATGTGATTTCATAATAATAGTAATTGATGTAAAACAATACATGAGTACAAGGGGCAAATATCCTGGCAATATAGTAGCCCACGAAAAATTCTTTCATGTCTAAAGTGAGGTATTTTAACTTAATGTTAATCCTACTTTAAAACAAAACTAAGAGCCCCAACTGTGATTATGGAGGATCCTATTGGGAGCAGCTGTGTTAGCAACAGAGCTGTCCGGGCTGCCGAGAGGCTTCAGGAGGTCATGCTCTGTCACTAGAGGGGAGTGTGAGATCTGCTTTGCCGGCGTGGTATTGGGTATTCATCAACCTAATGATGGAAGATAATGTAGTCCAAGGGCATAAAGATTTAATTGCAGGCTGTCTTGTTGTTGTAGAACCATTATACCTTATGACCTTTTCTCTTCCATCAATATGGTTATGAAAATAAAATAAATATTAAACCTATGAAATAACTTGTGGAGTAGTGTTCGTTTTTTGCTTCTGTTGAAATTTTCTTATCAAAATCCTGTTAAAATCTATTTGCCAACAGCAGCAGGAGAATGAAAAAGAAAAGAATATCAAGTAGGTACATGACGATTTGAAATACAAGAATGATTTGGAATACATATGATGTGACTTTTAGTCTAAGAAACATCCTGGGGTTCTGAGGGAATCGGCAGTGTAATTGCTGAGCCATGTCTCCATCGTGTTTGAAAAGTCATGGTAATCAGGCTGTGACTAGCAATCGGTGACTGGAGTGACACTGCCTGCCTGTAACTATCTCTGGCACTGGAGGGAAGTGATTATCCCACCCAGACCCTGGGAACTGCCGACCAGTCAGCTTCACCTTTGTGCCCAACAAGACCATGGAGCAGGTCCTGCTGGAAGTTATGTCAAGGCATATGAGAGGTGATTGTATGAAGGTGATTAGAGACAGCCGACACGCCTTTGCCAAGAGCAAATTAGGGCCTGACTAATCTAGTGGCTGCCTATGGTGAAGTGACTGCATCAGAGGATAAAGGAAAGGTAAGTGATGTCACTTCACTTCTGTAAAGCCTTTAATACTGTCCCTTCCAATGCGATGTGGATTTGCTGGATGGACTATTAGATGGCAAGGAATTGTATGACTGCAACCAAAGAGCTAACAGTGCTGAGTAGTATCGCCCCAGGGGTCTGTTTTGAGGTATATAGTATTTAATATCTTTATTAATGACATAGGTAGTGGGATTGAGTGCACCTTCAGGAGGTTTGTGGGTGACACCAAGCTGAGTGGTTCAACTGGTATAGGGGAAGAGATGCCATTCAGAAGACCTTGACAGGCTTGAGGAGTTGGCATGTACAAACATCATGAAGTTTAAAATTGTCCTGCACCTGGCCTCAGGCAATGGCCAGTATCTGTATAAACTGAGGGATGAATAGATTGAAAGCAGTGGAAAAGGTACTGGGAATACCCATGGATGAGAAGCTGGACATCATCCAGCTTCTGCATCATTCTACATTGTTCTGCTTGTGTGCTTGTATCAAGTACGAAACTCGCCACTGTAAACAAGCTAGACACTTGTCTGATTCCAAAATGAGTTGTGTCATTACATCATATCAAATCATCCTTATAAAATGGTAAAAATCTAATCAACAAGCCAGATTCCCCTGGTGAGGCATGCATGCGTAGTTGGTCATTTTGAGGGTAGAAACTTGAAACTGCAAATACCTTACCCATTCCACGGATTCCTTTTTAAAACTCCTTTTCTTTTCTTGCAGGAAGGCTGTATACATACATAACTGTATGTATGTTAGCTTGTGTCAACCCCTGCTTTCAGTGGCCCTAATAGTATGAAATTTTATGCTGATCTGAGCATAATGATGGGTTCTGTGTCAGAGAAGGACAGCTCCTGAATGACTGAACAAGCCATGTACCATAGAATGGAGTGAAGCATGAGGAGGCATCTGCTTAATGTCACAAAATACTAAGCCAGGAAGAATGCCCCAGTTTTCTTTATTAGAACAAGTTTGCAAAAAATGCCTCAGGCTTCCAGTAGCATACCTTTTTTTATAATCTTGCACGTTACTAATTGCAAGGGTGCAGCATATGGACACATTATATGCAGAATCTGCATCACAATCCAGTTGCAATTCCCCAGGGTGTTTTACAATGAGAATTAGCAATACCGGTACTGTGGGGACTGGTCCTAGCTGCAGGGAGAGTCAACAGGGCCCAATAGTAGACAAGATATGCAGCAAATTGCTGCAATTTCCTTTCAAAGTTTACAAGGAATACCTGGGTGCCACAACTTTTGCAGGTGCAGTAGCAGGAATTGTCCAGGGAGCATGGTCTGGTGGCTTCTGCCCATTCAGAGCAAATCCAGGCAGTTTTCCATCAATATGCTGTAAGGCTGCAACCTAACAAGAGTTTTCACACCATGCAATCTTTCTGATGGACACAAAATACTAAATTCAGGCTAAAATGATCAGAAGGAAGCCTGTTGGAGATGAGAGGTCTAACTTACTCTATGCGCCCTTTACATTTTTTCCCCCTTTTCTTACTTAGGAATTGTTTGCTGGCTACTTTCACTCTAGTTTAAGAGAGTTTGTCTTTAACTTGCTTTATATTTTGAAGAACATAGTCTGTTATTTATATAAGCAGTTTATTCTTGCATCCATAAAAGACAGTGTTTTTTGAATTTCCCAGCTGTTGCCAGAAAAGTCCTCCATGATTGCTACAAGAGCTGCCTTCAAGATCACTCCTGCCACAAGGAAGTTTTCCTGCCTTAGTACTTAATATGTTCATGAAACTTTGTCTTCACCAAAAATATGTGAACACGTGCAGATAAGCACATTTTACTGTGACACACCATTTAATTATATGTGTTTAATTTTGGTATTTTGGTAGATTAAGTTTCTTACATCAGTTTACCAAGAACAGTTGATGTTCTAGTTTTGTTATGCTCCCTCAAACCTATCATCACTTATGTGAAATCCTAGAGTGATCCATAGTGATTGTCAAATTTTGGTATTCAGATTCACAGCACAGATCATCATTGGTTCTTCTCTCAACCAAAACAAGAAGTAAAGGTGACTGAAGTACTCCAGCTTAAGTAGAGGGCGTAGTTTGTAGTGCTCCTGACATTAGTGCCTCAAGCTGGATAACTCTGCTTGAAAACACAAGCTTTTCAACTTGTATATTCGTGTTTTTTGCTCTTCTTACTCCTACCCTCTTACCCTGTTTTTTTTCCCCAAAAGTTTTCAAAAACCTTGTTGCTTATATGTTTCCTTCAACTCTGCCCTTTCAGTTCCTAGTTCCTTCATCTACAGTGCCTTAGTTGTTAGTTCCTCGAGCTCTAGACTGGGCAGCAGGAGTCACAGGGTGTCCTGGGGTGACAGGACATTTTCATGCTCTGTATCCCAATCGTGTGTTCCTGTTCCTGTGTTCCCAGTTTGTTTTGTCTACAGCTGCACCCTGCCCCAACCCCCAGCTGCTTGCTCTGGCTTGCTTGCTGCTAGCTTTAGGCTGCTCACTTTGCTAGCTTTGCTCTCTTGCTTTGTTTGCTTTTTGCTTGTTTTTTGCCATTTTTTTCCTGGTTTTGTTTTTCCCCTTCTTTCCTTCCTCCCCTCCCTGAAGACATCAGACCTGCTTCAGGCCAAGGGGCTCCCCTGGAGTCTGCACCTGAGAGAAGTTTCGGCACCCTCCTCAGCAGAGAGACTGCTCACCCTCTCTTGGACTGATGAAAACATTTGTTGTCATCTCGGGCTGTTTTTTTTTCTTGTGTTGGGGAGTGGTTTTTTTGTTGTTTCTTAATAAACAAGTTTTTTCCACTTCTCCTCTGAGGAAATTCCTCTCGAACCCGGTGGTGGGGGAGGGGGGAGTTGTGGAGGTTTTGTTTCCTATAAAGGGCTCCTTTGGAGATTTTCCCCTAATTTGTCCTAAAGCAGGACACAGGGGGAGCATGTCTGTGTTGGAGTTTTTGCTGAGCAGAGAACACCCCACACCAGCAGGAGTTTACCCAGAAATGGTTCCATGGTTCCGGTGTGGTTGACCACACTGTCACAGAAGCTGTTGAAATGGCACAACAGACGGAGCACTGCAGGAAGAGAGGAGTGGTAACCTCGGCAGCATCACATATTGCTACCCTACTCTGTGAAAGGCTCAGTTGCAACCCAATCACATCCCTGCAATGAGGTGGAGCAGTTTGCTTATAAAAGCTACAGTTTTGCTGGAAAGCCAACAAGGCTGACTGTATAGATACTTATAAGCTGAACTTGTCTACATTCCCTGCTGGGGTAGCAAAAGAGATCCCCAACACCAGGAGATCCTCCTTGAGAGGTGTCTTAAGTTTGTTCAAAAGCTTTTAGATGGTAGACGAACAGGCATGAATAGAAAAATAACAAATTTCTTTCTTAGAAATGGCTAAGCCATTTCATTTCATAACACAAAAGCAAACCACTTGAGCTGTATAATTTTATTAGGATGCTTAGTATCTAAATAAATTTTTCCATGAAGTTTCCACTAAGGCCTGATTTCTGAGTTATAGCACAATCATCAAGACTTACAAGACTAAAACCAATCAAGAAAGCCACGGAAGCACATCTGTTTTATTTGGCAATATCCCAAATGTAGTCAGTTTGGAAATAGCTCTCTATGGCCTAACTGTTGGACTTGGATTGATTCCAAGTGCAATATTTCAAACTGGGTATATGACAGCATGCATGAGTGTGTCCCCATGTTTCAGCCTTTTTGGACAATGATTGGCAGAAATGAAGCTTGGCTTTGGAAAACAAACACTGAGGGGTCCATTGGTTGTGTTGAATGCCTTTGGAGACAGTAATGAAGAAAACCGATGGAAAATTGTTTTCTCAAGTGGTCTTTTATCAGCACACCCTCCTCATCCAGTGATCAAAAAGCCTGTAGCACTTTATTCAAATATGTAAAATGGTGATTGTGTTGATTGGTATCAAGCTGACACTTGATCATTTAGTTGACATTCAGGCTTGGACTGTTTATGGCCCTTTTGGAAAAGACTGAAGTCAGTGAGATTTAAAACTATAACTGTATTCAAAGAATAAAAGAATAACTGTATTCAAGTACTGACATACCTACAGAACCGGCTGGGCATCCCAGCTCTTTAAAAATGGCAGATGAGAATACTTCTAACCTCCTGCTGTAGAGTTATCTTTTATTGAATCTTTAAGACTTTTGAAATGAAACATCCTTCAATATATTGATTCTACAGATGAAAATTCTAAAGATTTCTGCACCTTTAAGGTAGAGAGCAATTACACAGCATATTGGAAGTTAGTATTGTAAACACTCCCCCATTTCCTCTAAACATATTTGTTTTAAATGTGTTTTAATTTCAAAAGGAATGTGTTATTTTTAACCAAAAAAAGACCATGTTTCTGTTTTGCAGAAACTCAGCTATTTTCTCAATAGTTAGAATGTCAAATTTTGAGCTGAATTATCTCATTTCTATAATATTTGATCAGCCAGGCAGCTAGTTTTACTATGCAGGTTATGCATGGACACTTTGAAACTTTTTCCTATTACAACATTTTTAAGATCAGAATGGCCGTTTCATAATGTCTCCCTAAATTAGCATTAAAGTTTTGTAGGCAATTATGTGAAAACTAATAAAAAGAATATATAACACTAAGTTCTTTACGTGTAGTAAAATATTTCTGAAACTCAAGGCAGAAGAAGGGAGCTTTTGTATGCAACATCAGAACTGATATGGCATTTCATTTAATTTCACCAATACTTTGCTCAATTAGGTAAAAGCCTGTAACACCACCACTCCATGAACTAAGGTAAGGAGAAAAGTCAGCTTCTCAATTCTGTGTAAATTATAGTCTTTATAACTAAAAACATGCCTTTCAGTGCTCTTTATCTTGATCCATTAGAATAATATAAATGTCATTAATTTTATATGCCTGCAAGAGCACGTTCTTTTTTTTTTAGAAGCTGGCCTTAAACACTTGAAACCAGAATAAAAACTAAAGAGTAACTTTTGAGGAAAGACCAGAGGAAAGAGGAAAAGGACCAGGTTTCTTTCAAGAGAGTCCTCTGAGTAGAGAGCAGGGCAATGAAACCACACACATCTTCAGATAAGCTAGAGTTTAATTTTCCTTAGAAACAGCTACAATTTTTTCCTTTCTACACCTGAAAGAGGCAAATAACAGAATGAGAAATCCTCTCCTTGAGAAGCTGATTTCCACAGGCCTGCAGCTGTCTAGAGTTGAAATCCGTGGGCTTTCCTATGAACTACAGACAGCCAGACATCATTCAAAAAGGTTTATTAGAGCAGAAGTGATCCAAGCTCTGCTATTACAGTAAGCATTACAGCAGGAAAATATCAGCAAGCCTTTTGGTCAGGTCACTTTAAGATAAAAGAAAATAGTCTGTTGCTTTCTTGCTTTGCCTCAGGTTTGATCGTTTCAGCGACTGATGTTTTTGTTGAATTCCATCTATGTATAGAAATAATATCCATAAGGATAATGAAGAAACCCAATAGAATTACACCTCCTGCTCAAGAATTTCAGGATCATAGAATTACTGAGCTTGGCAAGCACCTCTGCACATTATCTATTCCAACCCCCTGCTAAAAGCATCAGCTACAGCAGGTTGTTCAGGGCTGTGTCTAGCTGAGTTCTGAATGTCTCCAAGGATGAAGACTCCCTAACCATTCTCTCTGTTTTTTATGTGTTCAGGCAATTTCATGTACTGTCACTTTTAACTGGCTGGGACAATCAGAAACTAATTTTAATTTCAATTTAGCTATGTTCTGCTAAGACATGATGGGCTTTATAGAATCTTAATGGGCCAAGTAATCAGCCAAGCCATTCTGCTGATATTTGGCCTGCAAATTCTTTTGGGCTTAAAAACTTCATAATGAAACTAATAATGTTGTCTTTCTAATTGGGGAAAAAAAGCTCTCTGTCTTTAATTCTTTCTTTTTCCAAAGCCAGTTCTTTCCATAGATCTTGGTCAAAGAGCTCTCCTATGAGTTTCTCTGGGCTACAGCACTGAAAGATGCTACCATATAAAAAGTGCTCCCGAGGTTTACTAAGAGTGGGTGAGATCTTGAAGAAGACAGCAGAAAAGAAGATCAAAAGGCAAGATAGAAATATGATAAAGGAGACAAATTCACAACTGCATCTTACCCCATCTGTCCTTCACTGAATTCCCTACAATCATCCTTAGCAGACTGGAATGGGGAAGACAGGAAGGATACATCAAGTTGTAATTCATGTCTATTTACTGCTAGATTTATTAGAACAGAGCCTAGTTGATTTGGCAAAAGGAAAGAAGCTAAGAACGACTTATTTTTTCAGAAAATTGAAATATGACAAACAGTACCTTTTCCAGAGTTTTCTTTTTATTTAAAAACACTTGTTTATTAGAATGCTTTTTGAATGATGATCCTCAATGAATGAAACTGTTGCAGTGATCAGAACATTAATGGCCAATACATGGCAAATGATTGAAAAGAAATCTTCCCATCTCTAAAGCAGTGTTGTCCAAAACAAAATCTTAGTTTCTATCAAAATATTAGTTCAAAGAATTTCCTATTTCACACATTCTGTGCCCAACTCATGTATCCTTTGGCAAGTCCTATTGCATAGCTCTGAATTGTGTAAATTGTTCATTGTGCAAATGCTCTCCCAAAGTACATAGCACAAAACACTATGCAGTAGCTGCTGGCACAGTATTCAAAATAAGCTATGTATTTCCCCACAAACGTCTGCCAAATACAAGCTTACCTTCAGCAGATCTTTCAACAACCTTACGTCGTAACTGAAGAGGCTTTGTACCTGATAGCCATCAGAGCAACCAACTTGTGGAAAACTGAGACAGTCAAGTTAAATCCTGCATTTGTAAAACTGAAATTGTCAAAGATAACAAATGTCTTCTAGAGTTTATTTGTAGAGTGGCTTTGTGGGTTTTATTGTATCTTAAATCAAAAGCTTTGAGAGGCTTTTCACACAAAGCATTTGAATTGTACACCCTGATTCTCTATGAGAGACTGAAAGCTTTAGAACAGGAAAAGCCAGTATTCATTCTGTGCCCAAGCAGTTGCAATAGAGTGAATCCAAGACTGTGCCTTTGCCAAGGAGGAAGACATAGAAAAGTTTTCTCTATGCTCATACTTACAGTCTTTCAGCATAATTCAGCTTCATGCCCTGCAAGAGAGGCAGCCTAGGAAGGCAGATGAAGATGTTCAGAATAGTTACACGCTGCTGTGTTTGCAAGGGCTGAAAGGGATCCAGAATGCATACTTCCATTTTAGTGAGCCAGTGCTGCTTCGGGTTTGGATTGACACTTGTCATTGCACCAGAATGTGAGATGATGTTCCAATATCCCAGAATGTACACTTCCACCAGAAGCTGTTAATTCCCAGAAATACTCTGTTAGTTATTTTTCAAAGTTTAAATTCCCACAGTCTTCTATTTGGGGCAAGTCAAGGAACCCTTTCCAAAATGATAATTGTAGAGATTTTGCAGAAAACTCTACATTAGGTGTACATATCAGTAGTAAAGAGTCACTATCCAGTGACTCTGGATATTTACATATTTACACGCTGTCTTTTTTCAGTTGTCTAAGCCAATCCCATCATTTTCTTAGCAAACCCTCATCTTTGAGCACAAAGGACAAGTAGTACCTGTAGGAGGCTTCTGTTTTAGACACTAAGTCATCTCTCCTTGATGGATGCTGCAACTTCCTGCGGAAGGTGGTTAGGTATTTCTGTATAAAGTTCACCAGAGAAGATTGGCAGGAACAGCTATAAGGCTGTTTATTCTGAATTTCTCATGACATGGCTCTGAATAATCAGGCCTAATCAGTCTGGAGATAAATTGGAGTTGGACCCTTCTTGCTGGCCAGGCTCATCCAGAAAGTTAAGGTACTTCAGTGCAGGCTTGCAATCTGTAAAATCAGAAGAGATGCACTGCTGGGGGAGAGGGTGCAGGTGGAAAAAAGCAGCAGCTCTTTAAAATCAAGTATGTGCATTAGAAAAGTAGTACGGACATTAAGATGTTCTACTTTAATTTTATAGTGCTTACTATGATCTGGATTATTCTAGAGCTCTGCAGAGGCTACAACAACTAGCAATAGAAATTGAACTTATCAGGCCTTTGGAATCACTTTCCAATACTCAGTACACACATATTATCTTTCCATGAATATTACATTTGCTTGCTTACTTTAAACAGATTGGAAAATTTGCTGTTATTCTAAGAAAGCCTCTGAGTATGTTATTTCATATTTTTGGCTGCTTGTACTTGCTTGTAAATGTGTGTACCCTGCATTTACCCACTCATTTAGCATTAAGGCTTTTGTTTTGATTATTCTCTCCAGACTACTCCATGATGCAGGATTTTCCTCTTCCTGTTAAGGCCAATGCAGAAAAAAAATGAATCCTCTTGTATTACCATTTTCAGCACTCCTTCGGAGCCAAGATGTGGTGTCCTAACAAATTCACAACTACAGTAGACATTCCACCCAGGAAACCACATTTTAAGCCACTCCAAAGAGTAGTCAGCCTAGAACTGAGTTTATGTTCAAAGTCACTATTGCTCAGCCATGATCTCCTGAAAGCAAATGAGCGTAAAATTGTAGCAAGAGCTGTTTTATAAAATTGGTGTACATTTCAGGTTGAATCAGTACTGTACTGAGATTCAAGAATTTCAATCCCCATACAGACTGAGATGAACAGCACTTTTATTTATTTCAGTTACAAGAAGAAAGACAAGTAAACCTTACAACCAGAAAGGCAATGAAGGCCTCATGAGCTTAGTGAAAACCATTTCATAATCTAGGCAATGTTATGATTTCTTGAGATCACAAAGAAAGCATATCCCCTCTCTTAAACAACTTTTCCTTATTTCTGTAAGGAAGTTTCCTGTAAGAACAGCACACTGATGTTAACAGAATCAAGAGGGACCAGCGATGTACAAAGCCTACATTCACCCTCACACCCCCCACAAAAGGCTTAAGTGTAGATTTTATTCCAAAAAAGATAACATGCAGTCATGATCACACCTAGAGAAGAGGGGAAAATTAAAGTCTGTTTTGAAATGAAGTCAAATTATTACTCATTAATGAAGTTAAATGAAGATACTTTTCCACATGGCAGTGTACTTCACAGGTAAAGAAAACTCTCTTTAGTTTAAGCCAATGCTTATCTGACTTTTGTAGTAAAGAGAAAATAGCTTACATAAAAACTGACCACCCCACCAAGCGCTCTAGATAAGAACTATGATGTAAGAAAAGTGCTAGAAACACGTGGGAGAAATTACTATACAAAGTGTCAAGTGCAACCCCCCCACCCTCGACCCCCTTGCTAGAATTCAGTGTATTTACTGAAGTACAATAGAAAAGATGGAATTCAGGAGTGGTTGACAGTGGGATACAGTGCCACAGGTTGAACAATATCCACTAAAGGACAACCCCAAGCATGCATGTACCCCACAAGGGAAAGATGTGCTTGAGCTTCCCAACGTGCTCATTTCTGCAGTTAGGTCTAGTATTATTTCCTTCCTCATTACCAACTTAATTCTTGCAGTCCTTTGAAGGGACCACTTTAAAAATGTCCATAATTCTGGATTATTTGACAAAAAAAAAAATCGCTTGTTATTTTAAAGAATACAGAGCTGGAAAAAGAAAATCTTACAACTCATGTCTTCTGTTGCTCTTTTAAGGGTATTGGACCTAGAAAACATGAGGAAGTGCCAGACCAAGTAATGTTTCATCATCCTTCGCTGTCTCAACAATACAGCAGAGGCAGACCATAACTTCTTCAGTCAATCTCTAGTCGATCAGTTCTGGTGCATTTCACCTGTGCTTTATGTCAGTTCTCAGTCTGCTTCACTTAAGTAGTCAGAAATACATTTATTACACAGTACTCACAGTAAGTCTTGCAATTTCAGGCAGATCTATTAATTCCCAAGGAGTATCCTTTTGACTCAGTGAAGACTTTTGAGTACCTTAACTTACATTCATTCTGGAGGTAGCCACCATGATTCCATTTACCCAAAGAGCTATTTGGAGTGGGGCTGTTACCATCTTGAAATTGCAGTTTAAAGGTAAGCAGTAACACAAAAGTTCTTTTTGCTTTTCCAGTGAAGGAGCTGAGAAAAAAAATCTGTAAGAAACCATTGCTGCAATTTTATTTTAACAAAAGGGCAGATTTATTCATGTTTACAAACAAGTTTCAAAAACAAAAAGGAGAACATGTATGCTACTACCCACTAACAACCTTTCAAAATGCCAACAGCCCTCATGCTGCATGAAGGATCTATAGATTAGAAAAAAATCACAGTTCCACTCACAGTTCACCAAGACAGCACTAAACTAACATGATTAGACAAAAACAAAGGACTAAGATTCTGATGTATTTTGATTTAATCCATTTTGCCCAAGATAACAGAAATATTTCAAGCAAGTTCCATCATGTATTGATGTCCTGCATTAAACAATCCTACTAAGTTCTGAACAAAAGTTATTCATTAAGTTTCTCAAAATTTTTAAAAATTAAACAGTTGTTTCAAAACCATTAAGTAGTAAATGTAGTTAAGAAACTAATTAGGACAGAGGCCATAACTTCATTAGAACACCACTGCTCATGTTTTTACAAAGCATTAGTGTTATCTATTTGGCTATTAGTAGTAGCAATTTATCTACAATATTTAACAAGGTAAATTGCAGGCAAAATTTAGTACAGTTTCAATAGAAACACCCTTTTCCTGAAAATACAGCAGTATTTGAAGGACTAGTTTTTTTGGTTTTTTTTGTTGTGTTTTTTTTTTTTTTTTTAAATTTTGTTTTGTTTTTTGTCTTCTCTGCATCATTTATAAGGAAGCTTCCCATCTATGAACAGGAACAAAAAAGTATCTACAAACCTTGTAAACAGATCTGTATCATTTATAAACATAAATAATCCAAATTATTAACAGCCGACAGCAGAAATTAAAGTATCAATTCAATGATCCAGGGCCTCCTTGCCCTTCCCAGCTTTCCCCTCAGAAAAGGATCATGATAAACTAAAGCTCTGCTAACACACTCTTCAGGACCATTCTTAGTACAACAGATGATCCACAGGTCACTTATGCTGAGTTACTGTTTATCTGTCAGAGTTCATTATTACTCCCACCCCCAGAAAAGCACCCTCCAGTCTGGCAGAAAGCTTTTTTTAAAAAAATAAATCTACATTCGTACAAGTATTTCTTCTGTTGAAGTCCAAGACAAGAATATCATCTTGTCCATCATAATGTGTGAAGAGACCCAGTTTCAATTTCTTTACAATGCAGCTAGTGTGTTAACATTCAGCTTACAATCAGAGTGATGTTTCCAAACTATGTAGTGGGCTCCCTGGGGATGAAGAGGTAGCAGACTTGTTCTTGTCTGTTGTAAGGTGAATTCCACTGTCAACCGCATTGTTATTTCTATTGGGAGAGGGAGGGGGACTAGAGTTGCGTTTTGTTGGAGCATCATCTTCAGCATCAGTATCATCAATAAGGGGAATATGAGGCTCGGAGTCTTCTATTCTAAACTCAGGATGCGTCATAAAATTGTGAATTGAACTTCGTGTCTCAGGTTTCTCTAGCCCCTCGTACAAGGAGCTACGAAATGCATTCACCACTCGGATCTGTAAACAAAGAAAAATTGTAGTTAAAATGCTGCATGTTTATTGATAATGGCGTGGTTCTTATGAGTTTGAATCCACAAACAGCTAGACATGAGTGAATCAAATTTGTATGATGCAGTGGAACTTGCAATAAACTGTAAAAAATGAAGAGCATTTCAGTAGAGCACTGCCAGTCTACACAGTAGGAATAAAACTTGCGAAAGTACTGCAAAAAGCTGAAGGGCCCTAAAATTCAGACATGGCACTAGAATTGTTTAATTACTTAACATGGGCTAAGCATTTTTTGGAAGTGAAGCAAACAAATATTTACTTATTCAAAAATTATAGAAATCTCAGTGTTTTCTTGAATATTTGGGTGAGATTGGAAGGAGGGAAGGAGGGGAGAGGCTGAAAATAAGTTAGGTGATAAAAGGGTCACTAATTCTCATGCTAGGAATAAGGATGTCGACTGACTATGAAAAAGCCAAGCAAGTGTAAGCCAATGTCACAATGAATGAACATTTACGAAGTCATGCAAAAAAGGATACCTTTGTAACAGCTGTAAATATTCGAGTATATAGCCATTTACCCCACTAGAGAAAGCTCCTTAGTGAACAGTGCTTTGGAAACTTAAGATCAGAAGTAGGAAATTGGATACTGTATTGTACAGTTTAGTAGCCAGGACAGGTTGTAACTTTGAAGAGACTGCTTGAGAAGCACCAAGTATGAGAAAAGCAGAATGATCAGCCTTTGCATGAGTCTTCAATTTACATTGAATTCATGGACACAATTCCCAGGCTGAGGATTGTTTTGTGTCTTTTTGTTGTTTAGTATATTTGACCCAGTAAGCTAAGCTAACAGAATTCATAAATAAATCTTTCATAATACAGTTAGATACAAAAGAAAGTAAGCTTTGTCTTGCAAATTGTGCATGTCCAGGCTGCCTTGAATTTAAGCTTTCCAAACTATTATTTGAGTGATGAAACCAGCTGCCTACACCCCCCTCCTCCCATGCCCCATGTTTCCCTAAGCAACTAGAGAAATTCAGGATTCATTCTTTAACTGATAAAACACATAAGCTGCGGCAGAAGTTATTGACTCATTTATCCAACTTTTTTCCCAAGATAGTTTCCCCCTACTGTTGACTCCCTAGTCAATTCTCAACATCCCTACCCAGAGCAGCAGTGTGAACTAGTATTAAATAGTAAGCAGCAGAGCAACTCTGAAGAAACAAGAACTTGCTGTTACAAACAGCAAGTCAAATTTAAAGCTTCTTTTAGCGCATCCAAGATGACTTGTTTCAAGCTGAGAAATACATCGTGACTAGTGCTTCCAGAGTTCCTCAACAGGAAAAAAATAAAGTACCTTCCAGGTGAAGGAATGAAGCTGGAAGGTCAAGCAGATCAAGAGCAGAGACTTCAAAACAGCTGAGATATACCAGGGAAGTTCGCTGTAAGCAGAGAAGGGCTCCCAAAAAAGCAATGTGTTAAATCAGATTGGTTAGATAGGACCACTGCACATGGGAAAGTCTCATGTCCCAACTGTGTTCTTTGACCTGTAGAAGTAGCATCGTTTCCCCACCTCTGCTCCCTCAGACCACTTGCACAAAGGATTTTACTCCAAAGCAATCATGTCCCCATTTTTATACTACAGATACATGCTGAGCCCAAGGAGGCAAGGGAAGAGGGTACCGGGAATAAGGGGACACGAGACAGGGATGGGGCACACGATCAAGGGGGAGGACATAACTACCAGTAAGGGGAGGATAGAAAAGAGAGTCAATGTGCTGGAGAAAAGATTGCAGCAGCTAGTACTTTACTGTTCATTGCAGGAATAAAACTGAGCATGCTGCCAAGGAGCTGGCACCTTACACAAGGTTTAAACAAGTCTAGCCAGCTGCCCCAGCTGTCATAGCACTTTTCAAGAAAATTAGCAGGGACAATGCCAGACTGAAAGTTTGCAATGACTATATTTGGCATGTTGCATCCCACTGTGCCATTTATGTGACAAAATGAAATATGAATGTCTCATGGGACTGTTTTTTCATTGCTTACAGATGAGAATTCAGAACATCAGCAGCAATGAAAAAACAATTCTGGCTTAAGAGGACAGCTGTAATTATCATAGAATATATGCATACCCACAAGAAAAACTTGGTTCCCATGCAAAATGCACACTACATAAGTGGACTAGACACTACAGCAAGTCCAGGACCCTCAGAGTCCAGCCACAAAGGCAGGAATCAAACTTTCAGCACTTTAAAAGGGAAAATCTAGTGTTTTGAAGGCTCTGTTTTCAACCACTCAAGATAATTAAACTAGAGAGATAACTATAAATAAATCATGTAAGTGAGGTGCAAACAAGACAATTTGTTAAGTGTAATTCACACTGTCATCAGGCCTTCCTCATATTAGTACCAGAATAGCAAGGAATGCAGTTGGCACTCCAAATCCTCCTAACCAGATGGCTGCTTAAGAGTTGCAACCTTGCTTCATAAGAACTATTTTCCAACAAGCTGCTCCAAAAAAGAGACAATAACACATGTGCTTCCCATTAATCCATATTAGTTCTCAAAAGTTGTTCTTCTACAGGGTGTTGCAGAAGGCTGTAATAGTGAGGATAAAAAACTAGTTCTCAACAATGGTAGCTCTGTATCTGCATTGGTCATTTGATGCAATGAGATGCTGCAGTGCCCAGTAGATTCTGCTCAAATAGCAGCATGGAATGACATTGCTCTCTAGAGAATTCTGAATGTCTAATTAATGTTCTGGAGTGTACTTAGGGATACAGGTTACTAATTAGCATTTTAACTAGGAGATGCAATCCTGTGCATCCTTAAGTGTTAAATCTACTTTTCATTTTGTGTTCTAGAGGCATGCAAATTTGTGAGCTGAGCTTCTCAGTACTACTGCAAGGCAGGGAAATACCTGTCTAGCCACTGGAGAACAAATACGGAGGTAAATACTTGTGCAAGGTCACACATGAATTCTGGCTAAGCCCAAAAATAAAAAAAAATAGTAATTAAAAAAAAAAAATCTGAAGAGACCATTTCACTTCAGAGAGCTCCTGAAATTAAGGGTCTTCATCCATCTGGTAATCTGAAAGTTTAAGCAGGGAGGGGAAGGGGGAGAAGAAGCCCTCTCAGAGTTATTTTAAAAAAACAATTATTTAACCAGTCTCTAGGAAGTTAGACAAGAAAGTTAAACATGGATTAAGATGTAAAACTCTGAACAAAGATGTTGGCTAGATGTTCAACTACAACTACTATGCATCTTCTGGCTCCAGAGTTTAGGCCTACATCCAAGAGTAAATAAATCTCCTGCCTCTACAGAGAGGAAGGCTGAAACTGAAATGCCACTTAGAGCATAATATAGAGAGGGTAGAATTGAAGTGAGACAAACTTCACTTTCACTGATGGCTTATGAACTGCTCCCAGATGAACCTAGAGAGGAAAGAGAACCCTTCAGATTCGAATGAAAATTTCGCCATTTAATGCTTAAAACTCTTTTCCTTTTTATATTAGCTACTTCATATTTCTTCTGACTTGTGTGCATTTTAGAAGCCTTGTTTCGCCACCTGAATCCTGATGTTGAAAAAATTGTTATTCAGTAAATAAGGCCCAATGAAAGGAAAGACTCATAAGGTTCCTTACAGGCTACAAAGAAAACGCATTTAGTGCTCCATGTTCTAACTACATTCATATCTTCAACATACCATTTGCTTCCAAATCAGCTTGTTTACTGAAGTATTGTTTGTGAGGCAGTGCAAGAGATCTATTTTTGTTGACCTGGGTCCATGCTTATACAGTTAATTCACTTATTCAATGCAAGTCATCCTAGGAGGCATATACTCGAAAATTTACAACAGTTTTCCCTTTTGTCTTAAAAATCCCTCAGTACACAAATGGATGAAGGCACAGGATGTGCTGGCTCACAGCTTTCGTAATAAAGTCTTTTCTTGAAACTGTTCCACCTGTTCTCAGCCCTCTAAGAAAAAAAAAATCTTGAGGACTCCACTTTGTGGAAGAGCTCTATAAAAGCCTGAACGATGATTTTAAGTACTAAGGAGAAAATGAGAAACGTTAGGTATGTGAATTAGGAAATGTTAATTTCATGCACTTTAGGAACACACACTCACACCCCACAGTAGTAGAAGCAGTAGTAGAGGAAAACACTACATGTGTAGGGGTAGAAATATTTGTTACATCATGGTGCTGGCTGGCGATGGATGGTTGCCGCCTTAGAGCCCCCTGAATGGTACTTCCACTCTGGAAAGCATTCACTACATCCATCTGCAAGGAATCAGAGATTGTGACAGCTTGCTCAGCAAGAGAGAGAGAGAACAAGAGAAAGGACCATCCCATCTATAACACACAAAAAGTAAAGAAAAAAAGGCACTTTTTAAAAACAGAGCAGATACACAGGCAAGGGTTGTATTGAAAGCTGAAGAAAACAGAGGACCCTGAGGGATTACACATCCATCCATACCCCCTCTTCTGACAGTCTCAGTCACACCAGTTAGAACAGCCACCTTAGTCAAAAATTGAGAGATTTCCCTCATAACACCCACTGCATCCTACCTTTTTCAAGACCATACCTGAGTTTGTATCCTGTTTAGGCCCCTAAACCACAATATCTGACCACGACGTAATTCTCTCTCAGCATGATCAATCTCCTCTACATCTTCTGCTAGTTCTTCTTCAGGAATCTCTTCCTTTTGTGTTCCATGACCAGCTTCTTTAAGAAATTTCAGTCGGCTGGTTGGAATTGTTGAAATCAACTAACAGTGAATGAAATATATAAATCAGGAGTATTCTTTTTTTAACAACAAAAATAGAGTAATAGCAGTCTTAAGGCTTAACAGATATCCTACATACATTTAGCAAAGTCAAAAAACCTAAATTACATAGACGGGATGAGTGCATCAATGTAAAACAACCACTCCAGCTGAATAGTTGCAAAGCTGTGAGTATACTTACTACCCCAACCAAGGTGCGAAATGAAACTTGGACTACAAAACAGCCTTGCCAAGGACAAAGAAATCCACATTAACTTTACTTGACAATGCCAGGAAGGAGCAGTACTGAAGTTACAAAAGCCATTAATCCTGTAGATTGTACTTGTATCTAGAGCTTTTAGAGTTTCATCAGTTTGATGAGCATGATGTGTCACCTCAAGTGGGATCTCCATCACCTAAAGTAACCACAATTAATTCAGAAATACAGAAGAGACATTCATTCATTTGTGACCTGGGAGATATCAATCCATTTGCAAGGTGAGTGATGTTTCTGAAATTGTATGTATCTCAAACTGTTACTTTGCTACTTGATGTAGAGCAGTTTATATATATTAAATATACAAAAGCTACATGTGGTTGCATGTGGCTACAGTAAACATTCAACAAAAGCTGCATTTTGTTGCATAATGAAAGTTACATGTGGCTACATCTTTTTGTACATTATATCATGCTGATCAGGTCAATTTTAAGACTGCTTTCTTTGATCATCACAAAACTTGAAGACCATTTCTGCAGCTGCAGAGGAAAAAAGTCTACTCCAAAGGCAAAATAAACAGCCTTTTATGCTGAAGCTGCTACTATGAATGCTCCCAGCTCACACTTCAGTTTCTATTATTCTCAGAAAATTAAAAGCTCTTTGACTTTAATGAGATGCTAGAACAGCATGAACTGCAGCAGGGAAGCTTTGCCCTTGTAAGACACATTGGGTCAAAGGTATTTCAAGGCATCTCAATTCTCTTCTACGATACTTTTAAACCTCAGAGTGACTCTATTTGATTTTTTTTAAATAATTAATTTTCCAGAGAACCTTGTTAAAAAGCATAGTCACTATCAGAATATATGTCTATGTATGTATGTATTGTCTATATGTATGTATTTACAACTAAAATTCATCCTACCTATTTTATGGTGAAACATGAAGTGTCTTTGACTTAGTGGAAGGAAAGAAACTGTAATGGAAAACTCTTCATGTGGTATGAAAAGTTTAGACAACTATGTCATTAAATAATAGAAAACTCTGTAGCTCTAAAGTTTCACGTAAATAAGCTTGCTGCTTACAAGCACTGTTGTGCATGCAATAGTAATGACACTCTGGGGGGAGGGGAAAGGAAATAAAAGTCCAAATGTAATGGGTAAATAGGTGGGAAGATTTTTGAGTTATGTCACAATTATGCAAATGAAGATTAAAGAGAGAGTTGGTTTCAGTTTTGCTGCATTTCTTGCTACTCCAGGAGGTTTTTAATTCAAGAAAATACTGTCAACTTTAGCAATTCTGATTTTTCAAGAAAACCATTAAGCACCAAATTAAATATATTTTAACATTAGCATGTTCATTTCATTTTGTATTCTTACCACATTTTCTGGTACTCATATCTGGCTGATGATATAATTTTATATTTAAAAGGTAACTACAGCTGCTTCTAGTTAAAAATTGATAAACAAACCAGCTACAGCATCTAATTATGAAATGTAAATAATTGACCCACTCTGAGGAAGGAATATTCAACCAAAAACTTTCTAGCTATTGAACAAATAAATTTTAATTAATATTTACTGTTGTCTTCATATATTTATATAGTCCACTTGAAAGATCTGAATGCTAAAGGCAGTGTGTTTGTTTCCATTTAAAGTGTACCGTTGCAAGTAGATATTTGGAATTTTGAAAATTCCTAGTTTACCTGGCCCCAAAGTAGTGTGCCCATGCCCAGGAAAATGGACCACAGCCACTGTTCAACTGAGAGTTCTGAGCAACTGAAAGGCTTTCCACCAAACTGCACAATAATTATCTGTGAAGAAAAACAATTAAACATGTATCGGTGACCTGTTACCAGAAAATTCTGTAATGCTTTAAGATCACAACAGACAGCTCTGCAATAGAAAATGTGATTTCCCATCTTATTAAGCATATTCTTTCACTGTGTCAGCAGTTTGAGCAAGTTTCCAAAGCTAAGCCACATTCTTCTGCTTTTCAGCATTTCAAGAACTACCCATTAATTCTTCAAATGTCATACACAGAAAAACTTGACTCCTCAATTTTGCTTGCAGATTTTTCCCTTCATTTCACAATTACAGCATGTATTTGGTGCTACAAATACACAGTGATTAGTTCTGCTATGAACATCCATCCTGGAACTAAGTCCAAGATTCATAAACTTATGTTAATAGAATTCATAGATCCATAAGACATGAAATACCTCAGAAGTAACTCTACAGGATATTACTACGTATCATATCAGTGTTAAATATCAGACTTTAAATCACATGTAGTAAATCTTGGGGGAAGGGGCCGGAGAGGTCAAAAGCTAAATTAAATGAGCTCCTACTGCCTTAGCTATTACAACAAGCTGTATGGGCCCTAATGAGCAGGGTATCTCTCTGCACAGGAATTATATGCATGAAAGTCTGCCCTGGACAATCAACAGTTCAAAGTAGCAGGGCAGGCATGAAAAGGTGACAGTATTGACCATTAAATAGGACACCTGACAACTGAAAAAGCACAGAGTATCTTCTGTTACTAACTCGGAATAAAATACTGAGATGACAAATCAGGAGTTGAGAAGGCATTCAGTCTGCCAAATTTGTAAAGGGAACACAGTGGCATCAGGAGTAATTTCTAAATGTTTGGCTTTGTTGCACAACAACAGTTAGCTTGCAGCATACATAACCCCAAAAATAAGAGCAGCTTTCTGATGAAGGGTAATCTATAAAAATCTAAACCTAAGAGAGTAAGTTCCCAGACTTAATGAGAAGCAGCAGTGCATAAATTTCCAGTGCTTGAACTGATATGACTTCCATCACCTTCATGAATTATCAAGTCTAAGGAGAAGCTTAATAGGTAGGTTATGTGTCCAAAATAACTTATGAAAATGGGTTCTGTAGTTAAGCAGTATATTGATTTGTTTGTTATTTCTTCTGACTAAAGTGAAGGTTATTTAGAAGGTGAAAACATTTCTTGTAAACTATTCTCTGTAGATTAAGTTTTAAATTGGTGTTTCGCAGCACCAGCATGTGAACCCCATAAACTGAAGATCATTTAATTTCCTTTGTTGACATGTACTGAGTTAGCTAACTAGCTTTTATGAATTCCCTATGTGCCCCAACAGAAGATCCCTGGACAAGGTTTTTTTTACTTAAAACAGCACCCCTACAATATATACCAGTAGGTATCACTGATTCCTGTGCCAGTAAGGTAAAAACTGATACCTAAATTTCTAAAGCTTATTCATGTCCTAATCTCATTAAAAAAATAAAAGAAGTTGTACCTTTTCTGTAATTGTTTAAATGGACTCTCATTCAGATACACAGGTAGGTATTATAAGAAAGACTTAGGGGCAAGGAGTGAATGAACAGATGACACATATAACTTCTTCATATTTTGCCAGGAGACTAGAACACTAAGATAAAATTGAAGAACTAGAAAATTCTAAAGGTAACTACAAATACAACATTCCAGCATTACCAATTTCAAAGAGGTCTTACCTGAAAACTCCATCAAGCTGAACTTACAACTTAGTTATTGTGTGCTTGACCCTGAAGGTTTTCCACATTGCAGAAATTAGATCTCTGGCACTAGTTGATTGGCATTTCCAAGATAAGTAAGTACATCAGTGCACTAAATGCATTGTCCCCCCACCCTCCAAAAATCTACTTACCTGCACAACAAATGTCCCCAGCACAATAGAGCAGAAGATAGCGTTGTTAAAGATTCCTTCAAAAACATTTCTTTCACCATGAATCTTTCGGGCGTTAATTTCATTAAAAAGCTGCATCATCACAAATGTATTAAATACTATAGTATAATGCTCTGAAGGAGGAGCATGCAGAGGTGCATTTCTTCCACTATCAATATCAAAAATTTTCTCACCTGTATATAAAAGGCATTTTTGAACAGCTGAATTAGTGTCTTTGTACACACACTACAGAAAAAAAAATAGCTTTAAAAACACACCTCTCTACAGTATTCAGAATAACTCTGTAAAGCCTCAGTATTCTTACCAGCAAACAGGAGAGTGAAGACCACTACAAGCTGGTAGAATGCATGTCCCAAAATGTTCTTCATCATTGTACGAGAAATCAGAGGTTTGTTTCTACCATAAGGCTTCCGCAACAGAAGAGCTTCAGTGGGTGGTTCTGTTGCCAGGGCAAGAGAAGCTAATGTGTCCATTATGAGATTTACCCACAGCATCTGCACGGCTTTGAGTGGAGAATCCTATAAAGATAGACACATAAACCCTCCCATAGATGTGCAGAAATTACAGCTATTAAAGGCATTTATCATACAATACAATACAATGCTCTACAATTCTGAAGAGCATTATGTTCTTTAGACTACTAATTAAGTGAAAGTTTGAACTCAAGAATTAATCAATCATGCCCTTTTTAACTTTTATTAGCTGAAACAACCCCCCCCCCCCCGNCCCCCCGGTACGTACTTGTGTTATGCATGCTCCTGTAAAAGCAACAATTACTGCTACTACATTGACAGTAAGTTGGAACTGAAGAAATTTGGAGATGCTGTCATAGACATTTCGTCCCCACATAACTGCTTTAACAATACTGGTGAAGTTGTCGTCTGTAAGGATAATATCAGAAGCTTCTTTAGCTACGTCTGTTCCAGCAATACCCTGATAGAGAAAGAAAAACATTATGAAATATAACAGGATGTGCTTTTATGACAAAAGCTATAATGTCCTTGGTCAGCATTCACTTGGATGCACCGCATCTGAAGGACTCCTTTAATATAAGCATCCAAAGGCCTATTGAAACAAGTTCTACTTGAAAGTTCTGCTCAGGCTTGGGAAAATGAAAACAAAGTCATGCTCTCTTTAAAATAAAGACCTTTATATAAATTTGAGACTGGCAGTAAAGACAAGTTAAGTTCTCCCAAAGAAATGTTACTGAACCCTGTTCAAGCTGAAGGCCACCAGATGGTGCACTGCTACAGTTCAAGCTCTGCCCTAATTATTTTGTTGAATGGATTCCAGCAGCAGGCAATAGATGTGCTTGTGACACAATAGGATCATAAACATTACCAAAAACCTTCTGCAGAAGGGCATTAGCATTGAACAGTAGAATATACAATGTCATTGCACATGTATTGCAAAGCAACGTGACGTTCTTCAATTTTAAGCACCTCTAGTCTCCTACAGTACCCAAAGACCTGTATTCTATGTAATGATGCCTGAAGACACCTACTCCAAAAATCTTTATTTTTCTTTTGGTATTCCAAATCCACTAACTCAACAGCAAATTTAATGATCCTTATTCTTCATATATTATTTTGTCAAGGAAATGAGTCACCTGCACAGCTATGTGTACACCTTAAAAGGTACCTTTAGATACCATATGGTATATTTTAAGTGCTATTTAGGTAAGCAGTTAGAGGAGATAGTTCCTTACACAGATGAATACAGACAGCAACTGTGGGAAACATTCAAAACAGAGAAACAAATCTGCCCCTGACAGTGGCATCTACAGAAGCTATACCTTACCAGAACAAAGATACTTGTTAGGACAAGACTGTTACAGTCTAGAGAATGTTTCAAATGTAGCTGTCAAATTTTTAAACTATGTTTTTGAAAAAAGCTTCTTGAGAATGATATGAAATCTCTTTCACCTTTTTCTCTCAGGAGTAGAATCTGAGTCAGTATTTCTTTTTCTATATGTGGTATAGGAAGATGGTGGTCTTTATTTTTTCTTTCCTTTCAATTGCTTCAAGACTACAGTGGCCTGCCATGACCCAAGTATACCTCTTACAATAAAAACTGAGGAAGAACCCCGTGGCAAAAGGAAGCTTGAGGAATCTGTCTTACTCTGTGTCTTGAAAGAAAGCTGAAACCCACATACTTAAGGCATGAGTCTGTGGAGTATAAGCACTTAAAAGCTGAGACATTGTTTGGCAGCCACATGAAAGGGTAGCTGAGAAAGTCATGTAATCTAACGACTCATCCAGATAATAAGTGCAGACCCTACACTATTGTAAAATGCTGTTGCTTCAGTTGTACTTGATATGTACAAGACATGGCCTCCAAAGCCATTTGGAACATCAACTGGCAGTCTCTTTCATTATGGTCTCCCTGTTCCTAAGTATCCTTGAATGGGAAACAGATGATTAAGCTCATTTCATATGGCAATTAATTTTTACTCAAAATCAACAAATATTATGCTATTTACAGCCTAAAGTTACTTTGTTTTATGTTGAAAACATTTCAGAAATCTTCCATATTCTCTTGCAGTACTTTGCAACAAGCTTTTGTGTAAAAGATTTTTACTTTGCAAGTAATTGGCAGTCTCCATTTTTAAAGTTTTATTCAGTAGTGAATTCCACAAGAACATTTTCTATCAAATAAAAGCACAGTTAAATTGGAATGTTGACTTCACTGACATAGTTGTATACTAAGCTCATGAAACAAGGTTCTTTAACCTTAAGCAATTTGCTAATTTATTGATAAAATACTTAGGATTAAAAAAAAAAAAAAATCCTACCATAGCAAATCCAACATCTGCCTTTTTCAAAGCTGGGCCATCGTTGGTACCATCACCAGTTACTGCTACAACTTGCCTCTGGTCAAAGACAGTGCTGTCAATTATACCTAAAATAAAATGACATACAAGTGTTACAGTTCTATTAACAACAGAGCAGAGATTTGATCTGAAAAAGAAACCCAGTTTTTGTCTTTATCAATCATAAAAAAAAAGAACAAAAACGAGTCACCAAAAAATGTTCTCATTGGCTCTATTTCTCATGCAGACAGGAAAAAGTCAATTGGAAACAACTTCATAGACATTTCCCATTGCTCAGTCCTAATTTTTTTGTCCTAGAAGCATACGGGGGGAAAAAAATCAAACTTTACTTAGAAGCTCAGAGAATTTTTACCTACCTTTTACTAGAGTGTGTTTGTCAGTGGGAGAAGATCTTGCAAGAACACGAAGCTTTGGCCAAATTTTATCTATTCTCTCTTGCTCTATCTGCAGAAAGAGCATTGGTTGTATTTTAAACACGTAGGAGATGTAGAATATCTCTTGATCTACTTGATGAGCGAGTCAGTATGCTTACCTCTCCTTTTTCATTGCGTATTCTCCTGTTAAAGTCTTTGCCCTCTAAACACAGGAAGTCCTCACCAGGATTCAGAATACCACATTTCAGTGCAATAGCACGAGCAGTGTTAATGTTATCACCAGTGACCATACGTACAGTTATGCCTGCACGTTGACACTTTTTTATTGCATCAGGTACCTGTAAGCAAGAAAAAAACCCCACAGGCTCAGAGACTGTACATTAGTTAAATAAATCTAGACATGTGAGTGAAGGGAATGTTTATGGCTCAGTACAAAATAACTATTATTTTAAAATTAAGCCTGTAGTTACGGAACATTAAAAAAATTTAAGTAGCATACCACAATTCTTTTCATAAAAACCACACAAATTGCAATTCTGAGAGGAGGCCTTGTGCCACTGCTATGTCTGTTCTCCTCCCTCCTGCAATTTACCAAATACTGCAGTATTCAAAAATACCACAAAAATCCTCATGACATATCAGGGTGTAGTGAGTACTGGCATTTTATTTATGATTATGTGAAATAAACTATAGGTCATACTCCACTATTTCACCCATAACTTTTACTGTGAAGTGACAATAGTGCAGATCAGCCCAAATTTCCATGTGCATGTGACACAGAAGTTTTCACTATTGAAAAACCTAACAACTCAATGACAAGCCAAACTCTTTGCCTTCTGTTCTCAGGTGACAAACTCACCTCTCTTCTTCATTTCCCCTGAGAAGCTGGTAACAAGCACAATGGCTAATCTTATCTAAACCAAAAGTCCTAACACTCCAAGTGGTAAAAAATAACAAGTTGTTTCATTTGCTGAGATCCTGCACAGTAAGTACCTTAAGTTATTAGTTTGTACAGAGCTTCAGGAACACAGCATAAGTGACATTAAGTAGTTTTAATCTGCTTTTATAGCTCCATTAACTTTCCCTTCAAGAAATTAAATTTTCATTTATTAACTATGCTTAAGGCATACAAAGGCAGTTCAGTTTCTTGTACTCTGCCTGATGGAAAACATGAATCCCATGTAACAGAACCACTGCAGCTCAGCTGGTGACCCTACCTCAGGTCTCACAGGATCTTCAATCCCAACAACAGCAATGCATGTCAGACCAGTAACGATATCATTTTCATTGTCCCACTCTGGCTCAGGCTCGCCTGCTGGGAAGTCTCTGAATGCCAGGCAGATGGTTCTGAGACCTTCAGAAGCCATTGGCTCAATCACAGTTTTCACAATATCATCCCGGTCCCTAGGTCTAAACACCTTTGGTTCTCCATTAGCACTCAGTATTTTGAAGCACCTGGAATGAAAAGTTTAAAGACTTATTAAATTTTAACTGGGAAGTTCAACCCACTCTTTGGCTTATTAGTCAATTGCAACAAGATTCTGTAAGCTGTGTTTTCGCTAGACTCACAAACACAGGCAGAAAAAGCCAGTAGTGGTGTCTCTAAGGCAATTTTCTCCAAATGCACTTTATTTCTTCTGTTGGTAAACATACTTTCTGTAGAAAGTTAACTAAGTTAGTCATCCTAGGAAGAAAGTAATGCCTGATGAATTTCACACACAAACATCAGTTACCTCCCAGAAGCATCCATTTCTCCATTGTATGTAAACAGATTGATGTCTGCACTGGTTGAGTCAGGCAATCCAGTTTCAAGCTCAACAAAATAATCCCAACTTTGTTAATAGCCACACAGTCTCAGAAGTAAGTACACTTCAGAACATGCTCATGCTGCTTGAATGGCTGCAAGTACTAAACTTACAGCACTATAAGCAAATTCAGGTACTGCTACCCTTAGAAACAAAAAAGTTTGCAGCCCTTCCCCTTCCCCCCCAATCTAAATGCAGAGAATTCAGAAAGTATCTGGTATGTGGGAGAATGTGAAATATTAAATTAAAAACAAATATTGAAACTGATTCAAATGTTTGTATAGGAGACTAGATTCACCACTATGCACTCTAGCATTTCAATACATGCTCTTAGTTATGTTTCTTCATGCCAAAGATACCACTGCTTTCACAGACAGCATACATACTTTACTAATATCGATGCCATGAATATGACACTACCAATGATTTTGAACAAGAAATTTAATCTTGCTCATGTGTTCTTCACAAACTTTTGCCATAAAGGAACACCATTATGCATTAGTTTTACAAATTAGTATCAATACAGCACCAGAAAAAAAACCAACCAGTAATTAATTATTTTCATTAAATATCAAGTTCAGACCTTGCAGACCTGCAAAGATGACAAGTGTTACAGCTAAACGTATAGTCCAAGGTTTTAGGGAATTCCCCAAGTTTCCACCTCATACAGAAAATTAAAATGAATCAGTCCCTTAGAGTTTCAAAATTCACATCATAATTTAAATTTGAAGCCTATGTGAATTTTCCGATTTTACTTATCTGTTCAAATGTTGGTAATCATTAAGGGTTATCTAGTGCTAACTGCAATCATAAGGCCGGTGACAAATTCAAAAATTCCAAAATGACTAAATACCCATAAATAAGTTCTATGCAAAGACTACACTGAAACTCACTTCAAATATTTGACTTAGTGATAAGGAAAGAAAAAAGTGCTCTACTTGCAAACGTTTTGGCATTTCGTATACACTTATTAGTGACTCATTTGTGTCTTATAAATGTCCATGTTCAAGTTTCAGTACTCAAATGTATTTACAAGTGTTCTAATAGAGAAGGAGCAGCATAACTGACAAACCAGATTACAAGTGCTGCATAGAAGAAATTTATGATGGCTAAATCCTTGTCCTATTCAGTGCATACTCTGAAGGAGTTTGCTATTTGGACACTATTCCTATAATATCCAAATCACTCCAGGTTTTCTGGTTCTTTACCAAATGCCCTTATTATTTATTTTCTTATTTCAGTTATTAAGCCAATTGGACCACATGAGTCTGGGATGACCGAGTTCCAGTGACTTCTACAGGTCAGTTGTGCAATATTAGAAGTTACAAAATACTTCAGAAGATAAAAGTAATGTGATTATAGGCATACCTATTCATTGATAAGGTTTGGCTCAAAATCTATGCAAAAACCTACAGATTTTAAGTTCCATATCAAGAGGAACAAGAGTCCTCTAAAGACTGACATTTTGTTCTCAGCACAAAAGTTGAGGAGAAGGAAGAGTCCATATTTTTTGTTTAGCATATTAGTACTTTCCTAGATAATGATTTGGGGAGTTATTAACAAGCAAAAAGGTAAATTTAACTGTTTAATATAATCTATGTGCTACTCAGACTAGAAACAGTTTGACAGTAGACCCAAATCGGGCCTGGCCACCAACTGCTGCTCCTAGAGAACATGAGGCACACGTTTGTCGTCTCTCCTCACCTAGTTAGGAGTTACCACAGCTGACTTTACACCTATAAAGGTTTGTCCCAGTGCTGCCTAATCGCTCACTAAGTCTAATCTCATTTTAATAAATCCTTTCTAGGTGGGCAGATGGATAAGGAAACAATTGCTTTGTCACATTAAAACCCCTCAAGTTGCTGAACATTCAAGTTCAACCTGTTAAAATGATCTACTTGAACAGAAAGTTACACAGTCTAAGAAGTAACATGCTAAAAGAAATCACTTTTCAAAGGTACAAGCCCTTACTGGAATTTAGGCATATCAACTGACGGCTCTTTACTAGAAGGCAGGTGAGCATTTTGATCAACCACACCTAAAAGTAAAATAGTTTAACTAAAGCATGAGGACCATCTCTTTTTTGTTTTGTTTTGTTTGGAGAGGTAGGCCTGGGGTGCTTGAAGTAACTGAAGTGCTAATGGCCCTATTTACTGTAAAAAGTCAAACAAGGAAAGGAAAGCTGTGAAGCTGCAGTCACAAGGGTATAGAACTGCTGCACTTATCTGTGATAAGAGAGAGACAAGTATTTCACAATGTCACAATGTTGTTTAGCATGTCCCCACCTATCACGACATTTAGCCAAACTTGAGTGCTGAATCACAATAGTAGTTGTTCTTACTTTTTAAGAACTATCTCAGAGGCACCTTTACTGAATATCCGGAAACTGCCATCAGAGTTTTTTAACACAGTACTCATCGATTTTCTAACAGAGTTGAAGGTGTACACTTTGTACAAATCCTCTTCTGGTATCTCATTTCTTACGTCCTGATAATCACGTTTTAAATCCAAGAGCAATCCCAACAAGGCACATTCAGTTTTATTTCCAACATGACGTGGTAGGCCACCTTCTTTTTCAGGAGGCTGCAAGAACAAGAACCATCACTGATTAGGTTAACTTATAAACCACTGAAGCACAGCACTCAGAAAACAAGGAAGGACAAGCTCAGTTCTGGGATGGGGAGGTTTCCTTTTTTTCAGTAATTACTTTATAAATTTCTATGAGTCATGATCTAAACTCATACTGCTGCTTTTTAAAGTAACTTCTGTACCTATTTAGGATTTTTCAGTCCTTCAGAAATCATCCATTAAGTTTGTATCAATCCCTTCATGACCTTCCTAAAAGACATCTTCCATTACTTTAAACAGTTATCTGATCAACTGAGTGTAGAGCCTGAACAATTATTTTTGATTTTAGAAGTACAGATAAGTTCACATACTCACTTTAGCAAGCTAAATTGCATTATTTCTGCTACATTAAACTATCCTCTCCTGTAATAATTCTAAAATTACTTAGACTATGACCACATCACTTGTTAGCCTTCTTCTGAACAAACTAAGTCTTTAAGCTTCTTAAGTCTCACTACAAGTTCTGTTTTCCAGGCCATGGCCTATTTAACTGGAAAGAGTTCAGAAACAAGTTTCCAATCCGTTAATACCAGAAACAGTTTCTCATCTCAACAACGTGAAATATGCACATACTGGTCCTATAAGTAAAGAAGTATTTCTTTCAAAATATTTGAGCTTGTATACCTATAACACTGCAGTGCTTTTTGCAGCAAAGTAGGGAGAAGCACGTACTCAACCTGACTCTGTCAGGTGGCTAGAGCTGAAGTACATTAATCAGAAGTCACTGGTCCATTTTCATTGTTCAGAGCTGCAAGATTTTGAATTTGGCTGTACTGAATACTCGCACTTTCAAAACGTCCATTTTAATGAGCAGTTTAAGACACCCAGTTCTGGGTGCCCGAGTATGAGAGATATCAACATCCAGGATATCAACATGGATCCAGTGCATCCATGGCACAAAAAGATAATACAGAAACTCAAGCACCTGACAGATGAGGATGAGCTGAAAGGGCTGTTCAGTCAGGAGAAGACAACACTCTGGGAGAGAAACTTTTTGGTGTGTATTAAATGCTGGAATAAGGCAGGTGTTTGGAACAATGGTAAGGACTGTTTATCCAGACTTCCTAGTGGTACCCAGTGAGAGGACGACAGGTAATGCATAAAAATTGAAGCTTTTGAAACTCCATTTTAAGATAAGGAAACACCTTTTACTCTATGGGTGACCAAATACTTGATCAGGCTGCCCAAAAAGGTTGGAAAGTCTCCATCCTTTGAGATTCTTAAATCCTGAATGGGTGCCCTGAGCAATGTGCTCTGGCTGACACTCTGCTTTGATCAGTAGTGGATCGGAGGTTCTGTCAAGAGGGCCCCTTCAGCCCTCTCTGATTCTGTAAAGCAGACTAAATCCACTGCAGTGGACCTAATTCAGTTAAAACTGTAGCAATAAGGGACTTGGTCAGTTTACATACAGATATCTTTTTCTTGATCTAGACAGAGCTTTAGAAAACAGACTGTGAAACTCCTCTCATGCTGGAACTCATTTTCATCTTGTTTCAGAGACATCAGTGCTGTCAAATTTTATACTGCTGCCTTAAGTACTGCTATTGTGGAAATTCTTGCAGACATACCATTTATTGGCTGATAAGTAGCTGATGAACTGAGTTTTCACTGCTATTCGTGTACAAAGTGGAGGCTTCTACAAAATCTTGAAATGCTGATTCATTTACTAAATCCTACTTATTATTTTTACTGCCTAAAGAATGTAAGCTATACAACATGTTGGAATAACTAAAGCAAGGACACTGTGTTTAGAGTTTTAGAAAATAATGCACACAAAATGTTAAATAATAACCCACAATTTAAAATGTGTAACAGTCCATTAGTCTTTCATTTCAAAACATTTTGCAAGTTTCAAACAAGATTTTGTTAAATACATAACAATTCTGCAGTTATACAGCAGTACCTGGAATAAAAATCCATTCAAATCCTTACCTGTGCTTAATTTTTTTCATTATATTTTATTTAATGTACTACTCTTAAATATTGGTTGTTTATTGTTTATTTTTAAGTAGTGCTCAAATCCAGCCAAGACACTCTTCAAGTGGGGTAAACAGCCTCACTTATAAAAACAAACAACTGTGAACTTGAAAGGAAATTTTCATGGGATTTTATCTTTGAATTATCAGTTCTAACAGAAATAGCTTTTTTTCCCATTGAGTTTCAATGAATGGTTGAGCAATTTACAGCAGGCACAAAATATCTCACCCTGCATTGTGCCACATATTTACACTGAAACTGCCTGTGGCCATCAGACAATTTGCATCTTTTGAGGAAGTTATACAGTTATCTTGATTGGAATGAAGAAATCCACTTACCAGTATTTTGGAAGTATAAGCACAATTAACAGAAATTCCTGTCACAAGATAAGCCATAGTTTTCTCCGGAATAGCTTCTGGTTCTGGAATTTTTTTATAATGTTTTTCATTGATGTAGGCTTGGACCACTGTCATTCTGTTCATAGTCAATGTTCCTGTTTTATCTGAGCAAATAGCTGTTGCATTGCCCATAGTTTCACATGCATCCAGATGTCTCACCAAGTTATTATCTTTCATCATTTTCTAAGGAAATAAAAGCATTTAACAGCAATCCATGATCATCACTTCAGAAATTCTCATTTATGGGGTCTAGACTTACACAGCACTTTTAGAAAACATTAAGTCATCTGGCACATTTCAGAGGAAGAACTTGCAGATGCCACTTTCTGTATAGATTCCCCTATGATGTCACAGTAAATTTCATTTTAAATAAGGTACATAAATACAATCTTAATCTCCTGTACCTGAATGTTACACTGACTATTGATGCTATTCAGACTGTTGGGAGCAAACAGTTTATGACGATACTTAGAAATGGAGAAGAGGTAAGGTTTGAGCTTTACCAGATACAATGTTTAAAAAGTGCTTCTGCTTACAAGAAAATAATTCAGCTTATTTGATCTGTCTGAAAATCATATAATACAGCTTTTAAAGGTCCTAGATTCAGACTTATAATCAAACACAAAGTGGGAGCTGAATGTTTCAACTAAAACAGTGAGGGTTACATGAGTTTCATACATAAAATATCACTTTTAATTCTTTCTTTAACAATATACTCTACTTGTATAATATTTTCACCTCCAAGAGGAAGATGAATTTCAAATGATACAATAAGGCTGCTACTCGTAAGTGCTGTGAGTTATGAATTTAGAACATGGCCTAAGCAGCCATCGTCTTTACAATTAGATTTTAGATAAATAATCAGCATGCTGATGCAGTAAGAAAATTAAGAACACAAAGAGTTTAAGTTAAAAAAACATGCTGTATAATAAGCAGAAAAAAATTGCTTTACACTATTCAGTCTTCAAAAAAAAAAATCAATCTGGAAGCTTTCATAGCAGTTGCTTAACACATCAGCTAGGTAGAAGTTCAGATTTACAGAAAAGTTTGTTATTTATGAACTCTAGGACATCTGTTTATGGTAAGCTAATGCTACAATGCTACATACTGAACTAATTCATTTAGGCTAGTGACAACAGGCTGGCAATGCTCACTGTTCTTGTCAGTGTGTATTTATTAAAAGACAAAGAAAAGTACTGCAGGAGAATTCTTATGCAATTCAGAAAACAAGAAGAGATTCTTCCCCATCTGATATCTACAGATATACCTATACATATATATATACACATGTGATGCAGCATAACTCAGTTTGCATTTAATAGCTGATGAATACACGCACCTACTTAAAAAAAAAATCTCTTTGCCCTCTACCCACTTACCTTAACAGAGTAAGCCAGAGATATAGTGACTGCAAGTGGAAGACCTTCTGGTACTGCCACCACCAAGACTGTAACTCCAATAATGAAGAACTTCACAAAATACTGAATATAAATTGGGGTACATTCAGCAAGCCAAGGTCTCTTCTGAACCCAGAAGGTATCAATTACAAAATATAACACAAGGATAATGACCGTGATTGCAGACATTAACAAACCTTGTTAAAAAGAGAAAAAACAATTTTAAGAAATTATCTCAAATACTTGGCAATACAGACTGTGGATACATGCAAATACTTCTGCCTTTATACAAGCTAGTTTAGAGCTAAGGGTTCAAACAGGCAAGCCAAAACATTGAGGTAGTTCTCAGAGGTGTTCCAGCTTCCAATGCAAGTATTTCCTCACACATTTCACCTAGAAAGTCCTAGAAATCTTTTTTTCTCCAATTTAAGTGAAAAGCATGGCGGCAATTAGTAACAGGACAGACCAATATGTAAAGTCAATTGACTTTCAAGCAGAACAAGAAGTGAAAAATTCAGGAGGCCTTCACCAATTTTATGCTGACTGATTCAGCAGAGTGCTTCAGTGCAGTCTCAGAGCAGGGGCATGGGAAAATCCATGCATGAAGTAGATGAGTATTAAGGCTGTGTGGGGAACTACAATGGGTCAAAAGGTACATAAAGGAAAACAAGACCTCTTGGAAGATATGAAAAAGAAATTTTTGACAAGGACAGAAGTTTACAGTAAACATGTAATGGAATTTGTTAAATCTCACAAAAAAATCAATGTCGCCATACACAACTGCAGAGTGTTACAGCTAAAAGTTCCATTGTTCCATTTCAGGCTGTAACTGTCTAATGACACAAATGCTTAAATCAACCTTTCTTCAGCTGTGGGCTGGGCTACAAGTCTTCTTGAAATTCCTTCCAGCCTGAACATTTCAACAATTCTACATGGACCAAATCAAAACCTGAAATATTTGAATTAAACCATTACAGACTAGATAATATAGCCTAAATTTTATACTGAACTTCAATGTTGTTTTATCCTACTTCAAGCAGCAACAATCTACCAAATATTTTGACAAGGCAACTGAATATCAGCTGATAGAAAAGCAGGAAGTCAATAAGAACCTTAGGTATCAGCAAGGCATATATTTAAGTGGAAAATTCTAAACCCATGAAAGTACTAGAGATAACCTCATTGACTGTACATTTTCCAGACTTCACTCAACTTACAGTTCTCTTGGTACATTGCTAGATGCTGTATCTAACCTAAAAAGATTTTTCACAACAGTACTCCAAATGTTATGAAGCTGGAATTTTCCCTCGTAGAAGCTAGCACTTGAAAGCCTGAATCGATTTAAATTAAGGAAAACTGAAAGCCATCCAGATGCCATAGCCTGGGAGATCATCAGCATACTCAGGCACAACAGCATACTCACATGTATTGGAATTTTGCTCTTAAGTAGCCAGCCTTGAGTGGTTTGATTATTTTATCTCTCTGCAAACTATGCATGTTCCAACTTTTTTTAACATGACATCAACATAAGGAGAGTACTGAGTCACTGTACCTGCTTTGCCAATCTGAACTGCGAGCTTTGTGAGTTTGCCTTGGAGAACTGACTTTTCTTTCTTTGGCAAGTTCGCTTTCTTCTTGTCCTTCTCATCTCCATCTCCACCATCCTCACTCTTCAGTGGTTGCATTTCCATGGCTGCACCATCCTGAGCTTTAGCTAGAAGATCAAAAAATGTTTAGTCATTGGTGAGTCTCCCAAATCAGGATACCTAAAATGTTTAATACCCAGCTCCACTAAATACCATAGCACTGAGTAATATCTTGTATCCAGAGAGGCCATACTACATATGAATGATTAAAGAAGTGTATTGCGTGCAGGTGACAGAATACCAGGTTCAGGGAAGCATTTGTTTTGGGCAGATTCACTTAAGCCATCTTTACCATAAGCACTTTGGATCTAAGGACTCAAAACTCATTTTTATAGGAAAGCCTGTATTCATCACCTATGCTCCTAGAAAACAGAGACTTGCAAGAAAGAACCAGAGAACCTGCATTTACCTTTGTTACGGTTTTCAACAGCTCCATCTTGCTTTTTACCTGTCAGAGAGGGAAATGAGTTGTGTTTTAAGCTAGCTGTGCAGAATTCATTTTTTAATTTATGTTTTTATATAATAAACTACATTACTCTGCTAAAACAAGAAACCATATTAAAAAAAGAAAGAAAAAGAAAGAAAAAGAAAAACAAATAAGTCAGCTCACATAAACAACTCATGGCACTTTTTGGACTTTACTTTTCCCATACAAGACTGCTGCAGTGTTAATCTACCGTGGTAAAGTTTGCACAAATTACTGATACTGACACTTCTGGCTTGTGAGGAAAGCTTTACAAAAGACTTCCTGACACAGTTTTCTAGGAAAGATATTTGTGACAATTAAGTGATTCTGGTGGCATCCATCTTGCTGTGTTCTTCCAATACTTGCCACTAGTATCTGACTACCTCTGTAAATAAATTGCAGTCTCACTCTGAGAATCAGTACTTTTGTACAACACTTCAGAAGCTACTGTAGTGCAAAATATTCATAAATCCACAGCAAAACTTAGCAGAGGTACAGCACTGGATGACTGGATCTATGCTAACCGTATTCAAACAAATATAAGCATAATCTGTAGGCAATATACCATGCATCACTGTGAAAATAGCACAAGTTCATAATAAAATGTCACTCCTACCTGTGTTCAGAAATGGGGCTCAACAAGAGGAGATACACAAAGACAGTGAAACAATGAAAGAATTTAACAAGTGAAATATTAAAGGTAATTGGAAAACCAACACATCATGTGCTGTTTTGAGGGGTTTAGCAAGTGACAAATCTTATTTCTACGTAGAGAAAGCAGGGGTTATAATTACTGTTTGTGATGACCTGAAATGAAAGCACAAAACTGAGGAACTTAAAACCCAAACATTTTCAGTATTAGAGGTAATTCGCCAAGTCTTTGGCCTTAGGTTATGTAGACCAAAATTTACAAGAGTACTCAGCTAGAAAAAAATCAAATTATCAAGTAGTCTCTCTGGCATGACACTCAATACCTCCAGTATACNCACGTTCACTTTCTCCAGAAGATGCCACCTCACAGTTCTTAAGAACTCGTCATTGTTTTCTAATTTTGTATTTGCTCTCCCCTAGTTCTCCTCTTCCTCTTTCAAGAGCAAAGTTCTACATTTGAGTTACTTGTAACTCCTTGTACATACATTTGCTTTCACTCTGAACCGTGCCATACACAGCTAGCTAAATATAGTCTCTTTAATCTCCTTAACATTCACAGGGAAGTTAATTTAGTTTAACCTGAGTTTTATCAAAGAGAATCTTATTAGGCACCTAACCTAAAGGAAAGAGGAAGCTGTCTATCTTGGGAGACTAAAAAAAAACCCACAAGTGTTCGGGTCCTAGGATACTTCAAAATATTACTTGTCAAAGAGACTTCTGCTTTTAAAACACTGGCAGAATATTAATAAAAACTATAATCCTATCAGTATCTCTCCTGTAGCAGCTGGTACTGTAGTTTCTTTCTGCTTCTTCTCTAAGGGGAAGAGCACAGGATGGCAAATGTTTCACACTAATGACTGGAAGTATTGCAGGTCAGCTTTTACTTTTGCCTATCATGCTTAAAACTGACATAGAACTTTCAATTCGCCTTGTAACAATTTTTCTAACTTGTAAAGAAACTCATTAGCTTTTTTTCAAGTTTCAAGAAGGGTCAAAATTGTTAATTGTTATTTGTGCGTTAGGACAAGATGAAAAACGTCGATCCCAATTCCTGCACAGAGCACACATTTTAGCAATTGTCTACTGAGTTTGAAGGTCTCTGAGAATCTTAAAACACATTTCTGTGTGAATTTTCCATTGTCTTGTATACCTCTGATAAATATAGTATACTTTGCTTTATAAATTAAGTTTTGGTTCTAGTGCCAAGAAGCCCCAGACTTAATCGCATCCAGAAGACTTCATAATGATTTCATGAAAAATTTTCACCATGAAGCTCAGTGCTGAACACGCCTTGTGGACAGTACTATCAAAACATTGCTGCTTAACATTTCTAAACTTTGATTCTCAGGATAAAAGACTAAAGTAAGATAAGTGACCTTATAATAAGGAAGGCAGCCCATTACATTCTAAACAGAAGGGCTCCAAAATATGCTCAGTTACAAGCCCCTCATCCTTCCAAAAGCTAAGTTACAGGAAAGTGCCATGAGGATTTTGCCTTGTGTATATCTCTGAGCATCCATAATTTCAGCTCTGAAGAAAATGAGTGGTGGAAATACAACTCAAAAGGCCACAGAAAATGTCTGCTCATTTTTTATCCAAACCAGTCATATATGTTTAAGTTATCCACAAGCTCAGCAGCATGAAAGACCTAAGCTTCTCCCCTTCAAGTGTTATAGAAGAACTCCCTATAAGTCGCATTTTCTGTCTGTCAAATGCACAACTGGATACAATGCACCTTGAAGCTACACAAGATGAGAGTTTAACTATTTATGCATGATATGTACGGCTGGTTAGGAACTGCAAACTTTCCAAACTCTGACTGACCAATGAGATCTGAAGTTTAACTAAATTCCATGTGACAAGAGTTACTAGCAGTGGTGCACTCTCAGGCCACTGGAACCACGTTGTTTTTCCTGTGAAACCCAGAGAATGCATGAGTCTCAAAAAGGCTTTCTGGCTTCAGGTGACAGGAACATGTTTTTACCCAGTAATATTCAAAAGTTCACCACCATCCCCACTCCCACTCTTCCACCAAGGTTTATAAGATTAATATGCCTACTTTTCTTTTCCTTCTTTTCTTTTTCCTTTTCCTTCTCCTCTTCATCACCTCCAGCCCCAAGTAAGGTAAAGATGATTCCAGTCTGAGAGTTCACACCTACAGCAGTAACCACCATTCTTCCAGAGCCTTCCATCACATGTGTACCTGAAAGATTGAATCGAGTTTTCCACTGAGATGTGAGCAGTTACATGGCAGAGCACACAAGTACTTTGAGGAAATACTCTTTTAAAACTGACTTTGGTGAAACTGTGAGCTGTGTTTATGTACCACTGTTCTCGCCTAAATCTTCAACTGCCAAAGCTATCTGGAAAGTAAACCCATGAGCAATTACACAAAATGTCAATTTTATAGGTCTGATCACTCCAACAAAGTTTTGTACTGTTTGGACTGGTTTGGGATAGTTCTAGGAGTCAACCTAGGTAAAAAACAATTTGCTAGTTTTAACTTCAAAATTTTAAATAACCAGTTCACCGCAGAGACAAACTACTTCATTCAAAAGTTGTCAAATGCTACACACCTGATAGCAGCATAGGATCTCTGTCCAGAGATTTCTTAACATGATCAGATTCCCCAGTCAGAGAGCTTTCATCAATTTTGAGGTCATTTCCTTGAATGAGTACACCATCAGCTGGTAAAAGGTCACCTACGAGAGATCACTGGGTTTGTTGACTGTGGTTCCTTTTTTAAAAATAAAAGAAAGTTCAACTTTAAAAACAAGTTTACCATATTTCACTTGTGCAATATCTCCAACAATTATGTCAGCTACTGGTATTTGGATGACTTGGCCACCTCTGATGACTGTGAATTTCTGTTCTTGTTCAATACGGCTCTGCAATCCCCGAAATTGTTTCTCTTTACTCCAGTCATTGAAAGCTGTTACTAATACCACACAAACTACAGATAGGAGGATTGCTGCTCCTTCAATCCAACCTGCTTCAGATTCCTCCTCTTCTTCACCAACATTAACTGATCCACATACTGCAGAAAACAGGTTTTAGATTTAAGAAAGTTCACAAAGATATTTCAACAATGAAAGTTTTGGCAAACAAAAAACTTATAGTTGCTAAACATTTCCCATGCTAGCTTTCTGTGCAATTCTACCTTTATTTCCATAAGGATAACACACAAAGAAGCTAAAGAACCTGAAAGCTAGAGCAACTTGAGGAAGTTAAACCTGCCCCGCTTACCTGAATACAACAGAATTTGACAGAGAAAGTTACCTGTCATTTTTTTGTTAAATGATGGCATAAGAATGCCAGACTGGTAAACTGGTCAACATATCCCACTTTACTTTTGTCTTAACAAACCAGATATCACTGCAAAAATTCAGTTAAATGAAATCCCAATCCCTTTATTTTCTGTTTAGAAGTATAAATATAGTTTCATTTCCTAAATTATAAAGTTACCATGTAATATCACAAATCAAGGAAAATTTAAGACTTGTTGACTCCCCAAAGAAAGCCCATGACTGCAAATTATAAATTGCTTAAATATTTGAGGCAAAGCTAAAAAAAAACCCCACTTGCACAGAGACTGTATTTCAAACAAGTCCTTGCTCCTGCTGCTTGCCATTTACCTTTGGTCAGAAAAACACCAGATCATGACCAAGGAAATTTCATGTTGCCCTTTTAAGGCAAGCCAGAGTTTTAGTAATGTGCTCTCAGTAAGGAACAATAAGCTGCTTTTCCACTGACTTACTGTCTCTCATCAGATTTACAGTATAGGCACATTGAACCAGGAAAAGTCAGTAGTATAATAAAAGTAGATACCTACTTTTTAAGAAGTTTACTTACATGATTCATTTCCTCCTGGAGGCTGGTAAAAAGAAAGGCCCAAGGATACTACAGCTGCAATTTCTAATATAATTAGTGTAACGTCCTGTAGTGCTTCCCATACTAACTGAAGAAATGTTTTTGGCTTTTTAGGAGGTATAAAGTTCTTCCCAAAAACTGCTTCTCTCCTTTCTATATCTGCTGGATTTCCACTTAAACCTATTTAACAATAAGATGAAGTTAGTGACACTTACACACATTTCACCCCCACATTAGAAGTGACTCAAGTTTCCCACTCACGGAATCAAGTCCCACTCCATATTTCAGTAACAATACCAAAAATGCCACATCTCAAACATAATTATGTAAGTAATACCCTTAAACCAGTCATTATAGAGAAACAGCTATATCTTACAATTCTCACCTTGCCAAAATAAAGTTGATGGTCTACCTGCTTAATATGTCACTGAATATGACATAGGAACAGAGTAATAATAGCACACATACCTTTGCTCAAAGCACAGGTTTGCAAGACAAGACCACTAGTAGAGTTACTACTATTGAGACTGAGTAGCACCATAAAGTTTTAGCAAGACCACAGCTGAAGGCAGCTCTGGTTCCCAGTGTAGGGATTCTGTATTCAGAGACAATGTCCTAGGATCCTAAAAGTAATGTAACATTTATAATCAGATGTTTATTATAATTAAAAATGTAACTATTATAATTATTGTGTTTCAATATTAATTATTATATAAAATACTATTTAAAGTTGTTGAAGCTCGGCAGGCATCATGAAGAAAGACTTATGATGCTGCTTGCACCTGGAGTGGTGGTTGTTATTTGCTCTTCTGAAGCTTCACCTTCTTTCTATCTCTTCTGACACAGAGAGCCCACGTTTAGTACTATGCCAGGTCTGTCACCTCGGTTTTATACCCATCTTCTTTCTTATGTGGCATATTTGAGTCCTCCTCTATCCCAATTCTTGTACCATCCTTAAGGAACGCTAGCAGACAAGAGTAGGGGCCTACATGAAAGGCTACAGCATGCTTCAAGAGCTTGCACAGATCTTAAAAACAAAGGAATACCAAGTACTTTCAGTGCAAGGTCATGCACTCAAGGTCTTCTGTGAGAACACCTCCTGGCTACTCCTCTAAAAGTTTCCAGCTGACTAACCCACCATTCAGAATTAAGGTACTAGCTCATTTTTCAAACCAAAATTGCCAAACTTCTAGGCATGTTCAGGTCTGGATACTTCAATCATATTAACTCCAAGGTTATGATCAGCACCAGCTTAAAGACAAGTACTTTCTTAGTAGCAATTTTTAGAGTAGCTAACCCAACTGCTTAGTGACAAAGGCATTGCAAACATACGAGGTAATAAATAAGAACAGTAGCCACTGCAGCTGGCTCTCATAATAAGGAGAGTATTTAGCCTCTCCAACAGCCATTTCCTAGAATCATCACATATTTCAAGACACTTTGAAAAGGCTACTGAGCTGCAAAGCTCAATTTTAAATGCTAACAGCTGCTATGGAATCACTTAAATGAATAGCAAACTATATGCAGATCTTTTCAGAAGTGAAATGAATTAAACATACTCTGTGTATATGATAAATTACATCTATTCTAACAGTCTTCAATTCACCTTGAATTCATGTCTTTGAAGGAGCAATTGTACTCATAAGCATAACCTTACACTTCTTGCAGTAAAAGCTTTAAGGTGCTTACTTTCACTCTCAACTCAAAGAGCACTGCAAGACTATATTCAAAATCGAGCTATACATTATAGGATCTACATAAACTCAGGACAGCATGGTCATTTCAAAAGGCTGAGCCATATTACTATTTTGCAAAAGATACTACTTCTCTATTCCTTAAACATGGCAGAGTCTGGAAATTTATTTACATCATGTTAGCAACATCACTCTCTTCCTCCCTTCGCAGAGGTACCACAGTGCAGAACATCAGAACTATACAGCAAAGTTCTTTGAAGAATGAAAAGTGTTTCCAAATGAGGCTCTATAAAGTCAAGCTACTATCAGAACCACTTAGTGAAGATTAGTAAATAAGCCTAGCAAAGAAAAACCATTTGTATTTTTAGTATACACTATAATACACCATGCACCATTACTGAACTTGCTATGTTTACCACACAGCTGGCAATTTCACAATTCACAATCTACAGTCCTGAGGTCAAAACTACTGCCATTATATTCTTTATTATGTGTCTAAGGTAATTTATGTTATTTAGGGTTAAGTTTGAAAAATATTAGCCAAGGGACTAGTTAATATTTCATATTCAAATTTTATCAGAAATATCTATATCTGTCCAGAACATAAGACAGACTTTTGCTACTAAAGATATGTCAAACATTTGTTTTGCACATTTCTATACATGTAAGCAGTAAAGTCTGCTCAGTGTCCTTTTTTGAAGTAATACTGGTAAAGGACTGTTCCCATTTTTCATTTCTAATCAGATAAGTTTTGATCAAAACTTTGCCTGAAAAGAGACGTTGCCTGACATTGTCAACAACCTGACAGCAAGAAATGGAACAAGCTGAACTCATCCACTGTGTACCATGTCAGAACTACCTGTACTTATCTTGAGAAGCCACTGGTAATTGCATAGTGGTAAGAGTGTCATGACATAAAGAAAGCATCTGATTAAGAAAAAGTGTCCTAGGGCCTTGCAGGTATTCACACAAGGTTTCAGAGAGCTAGTATTAGTGTAATGCATAACAGTTTTCTGCAAGATCTTCCCTAGACTTTTTTCCATTACTATTGTCTCCCTTTCTATGCTTTTGATTTGAATTTGACAAAAGTGGAGACCTAGTTCTACCTTTACAAGAGCTCTCCAGTACTACTTCCAGAAGGTTTATAGCAGGTTACCTGACAGAGAGGCTGATTCTCTAAAATTGCATATTGTGGTTTAAAGCCAAAATGACACCTCTGTTGGACGCTGTTTTAACTCATCTTAATTAACCTTTTCTGAGCCTGCTAACATGTTCAGCTGTTGAGTCTTTGGTGTGTTATGAGCTTCTCTCACATTTAAAAAAAGATGGTGGCCTTTTATTAAGTCAGTGAATGTATGTAACTTCTTGCAGTGCACATCTAAATGCCAAATCCTTTTGAAAGTGAAAGGCTTTGATCACACAGCCCTCAGCACAGCACAATCAATCTTCAGGAAAGGGCATCCAACCCTTGAGTTTTGGTACGCTGACTCTCATCACTCCATGTGTTAACCTGCACGTTTGTTACATTAAGAGACAAAGTGAATCCTGCAGCATAGGGGGTATTTGGTGCTTCATGGATCGAGGCTGTAAAATGGTATGCCCACCTAGCCGGCAGTAATAATGGACCTTTAGCCTTACAGATCACGTACAACAGAACCAAACTCTCGGTTCAATTCCTGATTCTAGGAAACTATCCCTTTTCACTGAGAAAGGAAAGTGCCTTTCAATACTAAGCAACAGGTCAAGAGGGCAACGAGAGCCTATTGCTCCTGAGACGGGTTACACTGCTTATACACTACAGTGCTTCACACACATGCACTGTATTTACAGTTGCCAAGGAACAGAAGTTTGTACTCCTCGTGTTTTACAAACTTCTTCATCCTGAAATTCACTGGTAGTTCAGCCATGTTAGCTGGCTGCTTTCAGTTTGTTAAGAGGAACCCATGTTCCTCTGATTTATGTACTGATATTTTCAGGAGTGTGGCTTCAAAAGCAAATCAAGCCAAAACATGCTAAATGCAGATGTACCCAAAGGTACCTTACGGCATTAGTAGGCTGTTCTTGGTCCAAGAAGGCAAATCTTTCCATAGCATTTCTGAAGAACAGAAAGCAACGGCTCTCCAGGATTAAGACAGCAGGTACTTTACTGCCACCAACATCACACCACATTGGTTAAAATCTATGTGAGTCCTTAGATGCAGAGACACAACAATTTGCCAAAATCTTGATTTTGGTAATTCTCAATTGCTCTCAACAGCAGGACTTCACAATGAGTTTCAGTTAATGTTTTTACATATTTTTATTAAAGTACAATTTACTGCAAGTACTACAGTATGTAGATATATTCACAAATACACTTAATAGCTTTAATTTACATTGGAAAAAAGCAGTAAGAAAAAGTCAGGTCTTAAGGAGAACTTCTGGAAGGTTCTCAAGAAGGAGACTTCATAAATTTATTTATTATTTCTTCACATTTGAACAGTCTATCTTGTAGCAATAATTCTAGATAGCAAAAACATTGTGTAGCCACACTTTACAGAATGCCACTAAGTCCAACATGGTAAAGACTCCATAAGAGATGCTTATTTCTAGGAATAAGATCATGTCATCACTTTGCAAACTTTCCCTCAAGAGTACCGTTAATGCTTCAAGTTACATTGATAGTTATTTTGTATGGCACGAATGAAATCTACAGAAATAGTGCAGATTTAAAAAATAGATCCTGCTATTAAGAATTCAATGTAACACAAACAGAAAACATGTAATCAGTTTTAAAAATTGCTGCATTAGCAAATCCAAAAACCAGGTAGCCACACGGAAGCATTAATAAGTCCTGCATTAGATTATTAAAACCTTGGGCTCTACAACAGCATGATCTGAATTGTGAACTATAGGCCATATGAACTACTCAGAAAACTGATGTTTTCACAGTGAATTGAACACTGCTGTGTTGCGTTGCTCTTTCATGTGCGCTGTCTACATCAATGACCTTTGTTCCAAGTGCAACTTCATTAATGCAACATCTCACATGCAGCTAGACCAACTGAAATAAACTCTTGCTTACTTACTACCATGGAATACTTCTATCTTAAAAGAACAAGAAGCAGTATTTTGTTATGGTAACTAAAATGTTTTTACAAACTTTTCTATTAAAAAAAGCAGTTTGCTGACCAAGGCTTTTCCTAAATGGAGTTTTGTCAATAAGTGTTAAAATTTACTTACCTTCATTTGGTGAAGTTTTCAACTTTGTACAGATGCCATGTACATCACCATAGCATTCCTGTATTTTATGCAGTGCATCTGCAGCTCGAAGTTCCATAAGAGAACGGAGTTCTGCAAGAGTAACTCCAAAATCTCCATGATTAGCTTCTTTTACAGCATTTTTTACGCTGCTATATGCAACTGAGTTGTTTGCCATGTCACCCATGATGCATGCAGTCTTTAGCGTAGACAGTTTCCAGTAAGGAACAAAATTTCAACTTAAAGTATTTCCAAAAGGAAAATAAATCCTTTGGGTATGAAGACTGTCAGGAGAGCAGACACATCACCCAAGCAAGAGAGCCCGTCTGGAGAGATATCTTTGAGGTTGTCCCATTCTGTTCTGTTCCCCAAAGCCAAAAGGCATGTACAGCCTAGGGAGAGAATAAATACACATTCAGTTACATAACAGTTACACTGAAATGCACTGTAAGACAACACTTTTTTACTAATGTTACAGAACAAATTTCTTTTTTAATTTCCTATAATAGTTTTAGTTTGCATTCTGCAAGCAGGAGTGACAAGGAAGAAGAGGGATGTTTGAAAACAACCTTGCATCATTGGATTTCCCTAAGTCATTAACTTTGTAACAACTTGTTGCCTTTAACACTGGCATTTTCCTTTATATGTCCATATGGTTTATCATCAAGCAGCAACCTTTAAAATACCTAAAATTAAATCTGTTTCCAGGGAAATGAAGCTTGTAGCATCCACAAGTGATGTCACAGGGGAAAGAACATGCTCAAGTTAAAAATCCCCACTTTCCAATGGCGCTCCCACCTCTGAGTTTGGGAAGAGTAAGCATTTTTGTGCCCATTAATTAACTTGTGCAAACCTCAGGAAAAATAACTTGAACACTAAGCTAGCCCACACATAAAGTACTTTTGTATTTTTAATAGGATTATACCTTCAGGCAGACCTAGCTCTTTATGAATTCTTCCTGTCCATACAGTTCTAGCCCTGCTCCAGCCCACTTCATCACAACTGATGCCTCGCACAGTATCTCCATTTTATTCTTTGAAGAAAGGGAAAAATTGCACAATAACACCTTTCTACAGAAGGGATGAGGATACTGAGAGCAGTTCCCCAGAACAGTCTGATGATCAATGCAGTGTAGCTGAGAAATTATCATCTGGCCACAGGACTACAAACTTCACAGGCATTCTATACATCATCCCTGCTCAGCTGACACATTTTGCACATATGCATGTATCTACACAACAGTGCAGGGCACACACAAACTCCTCTTGCCTGTGTGAAGATATGCTGTGTGTCAATACCAGACCTCTGATCATGTAAGTCAGCTTTATTGGCATCATGGACTGCAATGAGCATGTGTAACCATATATTCCCCCACAAAACATGACTGCCAGGCTCAGATGAACAACAAATTGGACACTTCCAAGTTGAGGTCAACAAGACCCTCAGGTGTCATATGCCTAGCAGAGGCCAAAATACAAAGGCAAAGTATCATGAAACAAAAGGGTTCTAGCTACATCCCTGCCAGCTAAGAGGACTGTTTGGCTGAACTGCTGAGTCTATGTTGAAGTAAAAGTATAAGCACCCAATTTCCAGAAATTTAAGGTCTTGCTTCCAGGAAAGACTCAGATTTCTGCTCTGAAAATAATCAGTTGCCGCTCTACTAAATATAAAGCACCACGTCACAGTACTTCATTTGCACTGTAAGCCCCTGAACTGATGTCACCTGACCACAAGTGACAGGCCCATCTCCGGCAGAACTACAACTGCTACAACTGCAACTGCTCTTCTCTTCCTGTCACAAGACATTCTGGGAAAACCACTGTCCATGGCCGTTTTCCAGAGAGTGATAAAAAGCATAAAGTAATCAATATTCACATTCACAAAACTTCCAACCTTCTATAACATAAAAAAGTTCCTAATTGAAAAATTAATTTTAAATCTTTATGTTTTCTCTGTTACGTGCAAGAAAATATTGCAACAGTTGAAGAGTCCACAATGATGGTGTTAGCCTGCACACTAGGATGTAGTTTTGATTAAGACTCTAATGAGTTCTGTTGGAGTATCCTGCAAGTGAAAAATTTCATGCAAACCACGTATGAGAGTTTTATTTAAAGACACAGCACATTGTTATCTAGTGCCCAAAAGCTAGATGTTGTTGTCCAGCTGGCAGCCTAGGAGGATTTATCAGCTGGCATCTGATCATAAGCTATGACAGTATAACAAGAAGCAGATCAGGCAAATGAGTTTGTATAGCTATGGAGAAGATGCTGCAGCTGCTAATTAGGCAAAAATAGACCAAGCAGAAGGCCTCACAACCAATTACATCAAACTTGATTCAATTTTAATTAAGAAAAGCTCTGTTCAAGCCTCTAGCAGGAGCCCTGTACTTAATGGCCAAATACACCCAAATCCAAGAGAAAAGTATAGGAAAAGCTACAGCTCTAGTCACTGTTCCTTTGTCATCAAAAATTTTATAACTCTCTCTCTATGCATAGAGTGGACAAATCTTGCTTTCATATGCAACTAAACTTAAGAGCAGTAACTCTGCTTAGTTGTAACTCAGTGTGCTTTGCATTCCAGTTCCAGACTTTCTATGCATCTATATAAATTTTTACTAATAAATAATAATCCAGATTAGCCATTATTAAGTCTATACTCAAGGGGGTCCTCATATGTTCTAAATGCCATCCTAACATACCAACAGACCCTTAGGGTTCACAGGCAAATTCAATAAGCATGCATTAATCACAAAAACAGTGCAGTTCCACAGATCAGCTTAAGTAATGGCACAGACTGTTTTGTACATCCATGTTAGCAATGAACTGTGGAAAACTGAAAGGAACAGTGTGAAGACTTCAAATTCTGAACACTAAGCAAGTGCATTGTTGCTCCAGATGATAAAAACTTGATTAAACATTATCAATTTTTACACAAAATCAGTAGTCCATTTTTACGAGACACTTCAAGAGAGGGTACAATAGCTTCTTGTCATACAGATACAGGATGGACTTAGTTTAACACAGATTTTTCTGTAGGAATCGGCCAAGAAACTGTCTTTAAGAAATACCCTTAATGCAGTTTTGATGTAAAACCTTGCAATATTTAATCAGACCCTGTTACAGCAAGATCCAAGAGTCCACTTTTGTAACATTCATGGCCATGCATAATGAAACTATAAAGACTGAAATATAGTAGCATAAAAGAAAGTGCATTTTAAAGCTACAAAGGTCATCTAATAGTATTTATCTTCTCAACTAATGAAATACTTGTTTTGAGCAGTGTTTCATTTCTCACTTATTGCATCAGCCATTTGAAATAACTGAATAGCATGAGGTCTGAAGCACTATAGTTTAAAGCAACTCATCTCAAACTTCCAATCTGTTAATATCTCAAATTTTAAATTCAAGAAACAGTTTTAAAGCTAAAACTCATTTATACACCACTGCTGAAGTTCCAGCCTATTTAGAGTTTAATTCAGTTTAAGTTTTGTGCTAATGTCCAGCTTAAACAAGCTGCATACAAAATGTCTATCTTTCTTTAGGCACATTAACTTTTGGATAATCCTTAATCACTGACATTTTGTTTATCCTTTTATATCACTGAGACTAGGAATAACTTTAAAAGCTATTCTGCCACACTCAAGTGACTAAAAAGCTTGAACTGCAGAAGCACATTTCAGTAGCAGCACATTTCAGTAGCACTCTCCTAGGTAGGATTCAGATACTTATGTAAATCTCTCCAAGAAGACCTTGCTACTCTTTGGCTGTAGTAACCTCACTGACACATCAAATCATTGTAGCTGTTTATGAGGAGTAAATTCCTCACCCAAATCAAATTACTATTTATTGCTAAGGGACTGTGTTTAGTTACCAGACAAAGACTAATTCAAACCCATAACCCATTAAACAAAGGTTAGACAACTTCACCAGTGTTGGAAGATCAACATCATAAGCTCCTGTAGCTGGACTGGAGAAAGGAAAGTTCCGAACAGACGTCTACATATAGAGACGCTTACCAAAGTAGCAAGAGACTATAAATTACTTGTCTATTTAGTGTTACCAGAACATTCTGCGCTGACCAAATTAGAAGCTGCAACAGTTTATTTTTTGAAGATTTCCAGTGGTGACATAATTACTATTGCCCAGATGCAGAGCACCTAGCATACCTTAGACCCCCATCCAAGTTTTTCCAATGATTACATTTACATTTAATACTTGCTTCACCAACCTACAATGAAACACAATTTTCTTAATTAATAGTGAAACACTTAAGCAAACTCATACCTCCAGAATCAAAGCTTCAGCAATTATAAATCTTGTGTCATTTAATTTATTTTATACATCTGCTTGAACAGTATGCATTCAGATATTAAGCATTAGCTGGTAGCATTTGACCTTCAGCAACACACTAAAACTGGGTCCTGTAATATAGGAAAGGGCTTGCAAAGTGATTATCTCAGGAAAGACTTTGTTTAATCTAATTAGTTCAATGAATACCAGACAGATCTGCATACCAAGAGGCTGTTGTGATAAAAACTGTCCCCATATGTTTCAGCTGTCATGGCTTTTAACCTGCCTACAGCTTCAAAGATACTGAAAAAATAAAATATGCTTTTGCATACTTTAGTTTGGGTGTGATCACAGCTTCAAGCATAACACTGCAGGGAAGAAAGAAGGGAAGTTGTCTGCAATATTATTATAATGGTATATGGATAAAATGTAAAATAACTGAGAAAGTAACCTGGAAATCAGACTGAAATTGACTGAGGTCTGTGCTCAGAAGGGTCAAACTTCTCACTAAGAGGCAGATCCTCCCACCTACTTAACAGGCTACAGAAACTCACCAGCTGTTCCACAGGAATATGAATGAATGCTAACGAAGCAAAACATTAATACATAACAGTATGCATTTACAAGTTACTATTCCATAAGTCAAAATGTGCCTAACTGAACAAATAGGAGTTAAATCATTTCAGTGCCATGCTACTGTTATAGAGCAAACATCTCAGACAGCCTGGTTTATGCAGAAACAAGTACAAGTAGACAGAAGAGGCAAAGGGCTTAAATGAAGTTTCTAGCATATCATCTTCAACCTTAAATATGCCCAAGAGTGTTATGACAAGTTTTGGTTATTACAGCCTGTGTGCTATAAATGGTAAATTCATCAAAGGTCACGACTTTTGCTTAGTTTTCAAAGAGAAATCTGATTTAATTCTGAAGCCTAATCTCCTGGGAAGCAGATGTACTTACCTATCTGAAATAAAAACTGGCCTAGATTCTGTATTGGAGCTAAACACTGGTATTGTCCCTGCTCATTGCAAGGAGGTTGGACAAGATCACATTTAAAGGTCCTTTCCAATCCAAATTATTCTGTGATTTACGGTACTTAATCTAAGGGATTTCTGCTGCCTACAGAGGTTGAGACTTGTAGAAACAGTTTCATCCACTGGTGGTTTCTTTCCTTTAAGACTTCAAATTGATTTCTTATTGAAATGATAGCAAATAAATAAGGACTTCAATAGTCTGAAGTCAGTTTGGTGGTAGTAAAAATTAGCAGTGTTCACATACAGGTTCTGTAATCATTTTCCTCTTATTTTGGTAGCAGCAAGGAAAAATTGTACAAGGCTTGAAGGTGAGTTATTATGGCATGAAGGATATAAGCTTCTCTTACAAAGCAGCTTGGTCCACAGGCTCTGCCAGGAGCTCAGCAAGCAAGCACACGTTTTGCTATGCCACCAACCATCTGCCTGTCCTTGTCCAAGCCATGGCCTCTTCCCACTCATAAAGTTCAGCTCCAGCTGAAGTGACACCTGGATTAAGAAACAAGATCAGAAAGTGCTGTATAGAACAGTCTGACTAGCAAACTATTTGTCAGGGGTTTAAACTAATCATTATGTAACCAAATAGAGGTAACCAAATAGACATTACTGGTCCAAAAATAGACTGATACAAAAAGGGCTTCAGAAAAACCTATGACCAATTTCAAGGACCATCAGACTTAGAGACATACTGGAAAATCCCAGAGGACAAAGGCACTGTGAACATCATCAAAGAAAGCATCAAGTGTTTCATGTGTTTGAAATACTAGGCTTTCATAGTCACCAACTTCATATTCCTGGCTTGTCCACAAGACAACAAACACTTAAGGCAAAACTGTGAAAAAGTGTCAAGTTTTTAACCACTTAAAGCACTTCTCTGCAGTCCACAGCTCTGATTAACATTCAGGCAGCTTCTCTCCTCTCACCCACAGGCCCTGAAGCTTCCTTCTCTGTACTTCCTTTTCCTAGGCTCATTTACTTTCTGCTCTGTGATGACACTACAAACTAAAGGCTACATTCAAGAGGACTGTTTGCAATACAGGGTTACTCCAGTTTAAGACTATGATCCCAGTGGAAAAAAAAAAAAAAAGGTGTTTTTTTCTGTCCCATCCAGAAGCATTTTGAGTGGGTTCAAGTACCTAAAATGCATTTACTGTGTGTGTCAGCTTCCTCATCTAACTTGAGGTGAGTGAAGCTGCCAAAATTTGGACTAAGGCAGCTGATAGCTGAAGGCAAACCTGCTGGTGTTCAAAATGCAAGAAAACAAAGTTTGCCCAAAGCCCATCAATATTTTCCTTTCTTTTAGATACACTGAGTCCTAAAAAAGATGACTGAGGATTTCAAGTCTCTTAATACTGCACAGTTTAGGATAATTATGGTGTAAACAAAGTTCTTCTAACAGATCTGTCATATTAATAGCTAAATAGATAAGCCTAAAAGTGTTAAAAAATGTAATAGTCATCCATTAACAAATACACACATTACTAGGTTTATGAAGAACTTACCACACTTTTCTCATCAACATTTGTCAAAACCATATAGACAAAAATGACAAGACAAAGCTGAACTTTTTCAAAAAAGAGTGGTAGCATGGCAACCAACTCATGAAAATTATGCATCATAGGACTACAACAGAGTTTATTGGCATTCCCAAAGTGCAAAATGTGTTCTGGTCACAAACCCAGACAAGTGTGTGTTAAATGAGGCATATGACGTCACTACATGCAACTCAGTTTCAAGTAAAGGTAAATGGAGATAGTATCAAATTTCATGCAGCAGAGATGGAGTTGGATCCCCGGATTTCAGTTCCTTGTTACATTTAAAACTCAGAGCAATGCTCCAGCTGGTCAGCTCTGACAATATCAGCAAACCAGCAGCTGACTTCATCTGTTATTCCTACTGGTCTTGAAAAATCTTTTCACCTTTTTTTCACAGAATTTATATTTACCATTTCATCCTGATTTGAACACTCTCCATTTTTTATACTTTCAGAAAGTATTCTTTTATGCTAGTTTCTATTTATGCAGAGCAGTAGGCCTTTGACTGTGATCATGCTTCACTGCATCAAAGAGATGCAAAAAGACCTTTAGATTTATGAGCCTTCAGGCAAAAGGCAAAAGTCCATTCTTACTTTATTTTTCTTGTATTCAGAAAACTTCAAAAGAAATTTAAAATTAGTCTTAAAGCTACTAGGAAATATTTATGCCTATTATATTAAGCCTAATTACTTCCAAAATGTCACTCTATATATAACCAATTCTTTTCTATTAGAGCAGTAAAATTAACTTAGGTAAAGTTTTAAGTATTTTCTTGCTTCTTTGGACCAGCTTACTGCTATGTATAAACAGTACCACAAAATAGTCTATATACTCATTGAACTGTAAACAGACAATATACAAATAATGATATTAATGTGGTAAAGTACCCATTTATGATCCTCAAAATCATCATCTCAACCAAGCAAGGGTCTGAAACATAATAAAAATAAAACAAAAGCCTCAGGTCTGGTCACCCTTCTCAATGAGCTGTGACGTTTGTCCTCTTACAGCCCAAGCTTCCCTCTTGGCCTGTAACAAGCCAGGTTCAGTTCGAGAACCTTCATCTTCAGATTTTTCACAAGCCTTCTGGAAATACCAGACCACAGTATACTCTTATCCTTAAGCCCTTAAAGTCCCTTACTTCTTCAGAAATCTATATTTTGAAAGCTATGCTAGCTTCCCCTGAATATTGTTAATTCCTGGCTGCCAGAAATAAACCAAATAAACTGGCTAAAAGAGTCATTCTGAGAAAAACTCTTTTAAAAACTGCAATTATGTTTGTCATCTTGTCTTCCTAAAGAGACAGAGGGTTTTTTAATTCAAGCATCATGACTGGACCATACTTGAGCAGCACTTTGAGAAATACTTCACAACTTTGCTCCTGCTGATTATGGCAAGAGGTCCCTTTTGTTTGTGTGGGTTTTCTTGTTTTTTGTTTTTTTTTTTTTTAATCTCAGTATTTGAATTTGAGAATCCAGTGTATGGCCTTGCAGAAAAACAAGAGTGAAACCTCTTGCAAAATTCTTTGTTATATTAGTCATACCTTTTAGGTCTTTGATAAGTTTTGAGCACTTTGCTCACTATTCCATTCTACTGGGCCTTCACTTTCTGGTACTGTGTAAGAAGCATGTTCAGTAGGTTTTGTCTCAGGGTACTTTCTGACATATTTTACAATTTAGTAAGGCTACATATTGCTTTGTCCTTCAGGGACATCTCCAGTTTCAAAACTAGTCTTTCCTCATGATAATACTTTTCCATCTCTCTGGAGCCAGGCACTCACTTAAAGGCTAGGTTGTCATGCTGCCTGCACTGTCACACACTTCTGGCTACTCCAAACTTTCTCATTTATGCAGGGTTGATCGCTGGTCTGGGATTGTTTTACACACATTGAAGCATTACTGCAATACAGCTATTGGCATCTGTCTGGAGAATGATGGTAAATGAACTGCTCTGTGAGCAGTACACATATGACAATCCCATGTCCACCATCCAATATAAGATAATAAGTACTTCTCTCAGGAGTTTGTTTCTTTAACATAGACAGGGAATATATAAGCAGTGTTAGTAGACAGAAAGCACAAAGCTGAGATTCCCATCACAGCACTTTGTAACTCTAACAAAGCAGCAAGTCTGTCACATCCTCAAGGGACCAAAGGTATGGCTGTGCTACAGTGACATGGTGTAACACTCCCACTCACAGAGGTCCTGAAGCAGCTCTCATTATTTGACACTAACAACACTGCAACTTACACCTGTCACCCTTATCCTTTTGCATTGGGAAAAGCCATTGACTCTGCCAACTGCATTAATGAAGTAACAGAGTATGGGAGGCCTGTTGGTGGAACAGACACACAGGCAACCCCGGGCCCAGAACACACACACTGCTTGTGTGCTTTTCTACTCCTCTTTACAGCACCTCAGCCACTGAGAGAAGGTATTTCAGTTAGGGTCCTGCTCCAAGTCCAGCTCTCATGGGATATACAGCACTCCAAACAGTTCTGGCACCTCTTCCTTTACTAATGCTTTTTTCTTTTTTCCACTGCCCTTGCTTTCTCCATGTACTTCTATGATCTTTAAAAACTTTTTTTTTTCCTAGCCATGAAATCTGCCCCCTTCCAGGATCCAAGGAGCAAGAAAGCACTGGGCCATGTTCCCAAGCCTCCACTCTCCTACTAGCTGTGATGGTAGCCATGCATTTCATGGCTCTGCATCTGTGAGTGGGCTACTTGTAGCCCTGTGATGCAGAACACTGTCATCCAAAAAGGATTTCCCTCGCCTCAGTGAAAAAAAAAAAAAAAAATAGCAGCATTTCTACTGTGTGAACAAGTTTTCCTACCAGGAGGGGCTAATTTACTTGTAGAAGTCATACAAGCAATATGGATATGACAGCTTAAGGGAAAAAATACCTTCAGTGAATGCTAGAAGCATCTTTATCATGGATCTACATATGGCTGCAGCTTTTAAGATAACATTAAATCTCTCTTCAAGGAAAGATTCCTCTTCCCTCTTTTATTTCAAGGGAGATGTTTGAGCAAACCCAGGACACAAGTCAAGTGATATGCCACTAAAAAAATAGCATGGTATTTCACTTTGCAGTGAAGGGCAGACACTGCTTAGACTGAACAGCAAATTCACCTGACTGTCAGATAATGGCTCAAGCAGATTTAGTAAATTTAATTAATTTCTCAGTTTTGGTAGGCTATATAAAATTGTTATACAAACTGTCTGTGTGCAATTGATAATCACAGCTTCATTTCTGAAGTATTCAGTTGTGAAGAACTTCATAATGCAGAACTCTTTAGGTTTCTGAGATTACAAAGTCATCAGTGTTTGATCGACTAATGAGAAAAAAGGCAACTCAGGAAAAATGCAAATGAAATCATGCTCCATGATAACATTTATAAGTCCTATGCCACACAGTAAAGGAAATCCCTTCTCCAGTTTCCTATAAACCAAAGGCCTAAAGCATCAGTGGACCCTAAGGCACTTTGCAGACAGCTCTGCTTCCAGTCTAATCAGCAGTCATTCAAATTATGAGGGAGCCAGATGTCTAATTTAGCTGTGGCACAAGTCCCCCAGGTAGGGAGAAGCCATGCCTTGAAGAGCTACACGGCAACCAGCTGAGCCTACTCAGTGCTGAGGATGAGCTCTTACATTGCCCTCACTCCCGTGCCCTTTGAAAGCACAAGGCGAGCAGAAGTGAAGTGGTAAAGCAGCAGGATGCCTGGAGCATAACTACTTTTGGCATACACAGCGAGGTGTCAGTCTTCTGCTAAGGCAGCTCTGAATCCTCAGTAGCAATTGCTTAATATTTGTCCTTCCAAAAGATGGCATCTGGATTGAGAGCCTAATGCATTTGGGGCAGCTAAATGCTCATAAGTTCCGCTGCAGCTGACCCTGAGGGCCAAGAGCTTACCCACCCATGAAGACTACAGGATATCATTCTGACTCAGCAAAGTCAGACATATTTTGTTCCTTCTATACAAAGCTGCTTCCCACAAGTGTTTGTTTTACAGTGGCACATTGTAACAGTCTGCAACATGAGCGATCATTCTGTTTCTAGTGATACCAAAAGTATCTCTGAAGAAAGGGGATTGGGAAAGGCAGTATCAGCTTCTCCACTCAAGTGACAAACTTCAAGCATCTTGCTGAATTTGTGCACGCTATCACTGCTGATGCCACTAACTCCTTAAATAACCAAGATTTGTATGTTTGGCTCATGGCTTCCAACAGACTTCCTCAAAGGACCAGCACCATCACACATCTGGCTGTATCACACCTCGGCTCAGCATGGGATTCTTTCACTATACAGTTGAGTAGGGGCTCACAGACCAACTCTTGTTAAGTCAGAAGCCAACTATATTTTTAATCTAAACCCTGCAACTCACAGATTTCTCTTATGTATCATGCAGGTAAAGCAGAGTAAGGAAGACAAGAGCTTCCTCTAGCCTGAGGCTAGTAATACTCAGTGGAATGCCTGTTTCCCCAGTGGAGAGAAGTGACTGGGAAGATCATGAAACAAACAAAAAATGATGCAGTACCATGAAGCAAAATATAACACAAATTACCCAAACTCCCACAGTTAGGGTCTCAGTCTTTCTGAAGGTAATTTTGAAAGATTCCTTCTCTGTTCCTATTGCTCCACTTTCCTAAGCAAAATCCTGTGCCTCTGTTTTCCTCAAAGGATGCCATCAGCTTGTTCCTCAGCATTTTCAATAGACCCTTAAGCTTGAAGGACACGTAACATTTGGAGAAGAGAAAGCAGACTACTAGGAAGCTGGGACTGTTCTCCAAAAACCTCCTTTTCATCCCATTAAGGATGATTTTTTTAATTAGTTTGTCAAGGGAAATATAGAAAGAAGCCATCTGAAAACCTCTATAATTATGCATTATTTTAGTAGCCTTTCAGAAAAAACCCTACTTGATATAGACAAAACTTAGAAAAAAGTGGTGCAAATATGAAATCTGCTAGTAACAAGTAGCAGACTTGTTGTTCACACTTTCAGACCTGAGGTAAGGAAAACACTAGTAAGGAAGATGAAATAAAACTTAATGAAAAGTCCTACACAGTGAAAACAAATCATACATCTAATTTTAAAGTTGTTTTGATTTGGGCCCATTTAAGTTGCACATGAATTCAAAATTTGTACACCATGACAAGCAGATTGACAGCCAAGTTCTACCATGGTCTCTAACCTATTAACTTCTTTGTTGTTTGATTTTACTTCCATTATTTTACAACATTTGTTTTCCATTTCCTCCTCATCTCAAGGAAAGCGATGTTTTGAGAGACACAAAGATTTATACCAATGGACTCCTAAATCTCCTTCATGTTTATTTAGACATAGCAGTACAGCTGATATACAATGTTGCCAGTTCCCCTTCAGGAAAAAAAACCCCAGGCATTATATGTAGTTTTGCATGTTGCACACAGACTTGTTACCAGTAGCTACTACTAGCTTGCTCTAGATTACTAATAGCAAGTTGCTACTTAGTGTGTCAGGAGCCAGATTTTTGCACATGTATCCATCGCCTTTGAATTCTTCTGCTCTAACCAATACAGCATGAAATTAGGAAGAGGTTGGTTTGTTTGGGGTTTTGTTTGGTTGGTTTGGGTTTTTGGGGGTTTTTTTTTGAGGTTTTTTGGTTGGTTTTTTTGGGTGTTTTTTTTTTTTTGTGTGTGTGTGGGTTTTTTGTTGTTTTTTTGTTTGTTTGTTTTTTGGGGTTTTTTTTTGGGGGGGGTGGGGTGGGATGGTGGAGGAATAACTAATTTTGCTGGTATTTGAACAGTTGAGAGCAGTTATTTAATAACAGAAGTCAGCAATGTGATCAAAGAATATACAGTCAGAATCCAGAATCAAAGTGTAAGAGAACAAATTTAGGCAGTTACTGTAGTAGTAACTACAGTAGACTGTAGTAACTGTCTGTCAAAGTCACAATCCAGTTTGACGTGTGATGCTTTAGGCACATAATTAAGCTAAACAGCTTTCAAGACAGCTTTCTTCTTTAAAACTGAAAAATTAGGTAGTTACTAAAATATTACCTTGTTGTTGAGCAATTATTATTAAAATAAGCCATCAGCTGTCACAAAGGATTTTTCACAGAGCAAATATTTTCAAGTATTTAAGCAATTACATCAAAATTGCCCACAGGAAGCCTAAACCAAGCTATTTTACTATTTTAAGATATTTTAAGATCAGGATTCTCCAACTCTTTAATGTGGAGATTACTGAAACTTATTACTAGATGTTCCTTAAAAGTTGATGCATTTTCCTTTGCATGGACAATTCTCCATTGTTCTTGTTTGACAAGACTAGGGTTGAAGGCAGACATTGCTAAGCTGAATTTAATGGCCTATATTACAGAGGTCCACAAGTTTTGGGTTACTTGTCAGCTTACATGATTATTAAAATAGAACTGTGGACATTAAAAAAAATATTGAGCATAGCAGTAAAACTCTGAATTTGGATCATAAGCCAAGTCACAGGGATAAACTTCAAGAACTTAATCCACGATAGTAGGGGAAGAAGAGCATATATCATGGGGGAACACACTTGCTGTGAGAAGATGAATTGTTCTAACCTCTGTGTGAAAGCCTGGGCAACTCTCTGGTTTTTTGCAGCCAGTCCCTTCTAAATAGAGCAAAGCCTGAAGGCATCTGCAGACAGCCAGAGGTACACCCAAAGAAGAAATTCAACAGAAGGAACTACAGGGGCTGCACTGAATTCTTAATTGAGTTTGCACAGTAGTTTTACTGTTCTGGAATATTTGACAGTTATTATACAAGTGAAGTGTCAGGACAAAAGACTGTTTTCCAGGAAATGCACCTTGCAGGGTCAAAAATCCAGAACATCTCCTCAGACTTCAGGACCAGAAGCCAGACTCCATGTCACAAGGCTCAAAGGTTCTTGTTCAGAGATGTTTTGAACTAGCAAATGGTAAAAGGGTGGTTTGGTTTATTATTCCACTTATCTGGTTACTGACTAGTAGATTAGGATGAGTTACCCTTTTGATTCTCTGAAACTGTTAAATGGTCACCGAATTCCACAAACTAAAAACAACCAGCACAGTAATGGAATAATAATATCAGAAAACAAGACAACAGAACAAACTACATTGGTATGTAAAGATGTCTGCTGACTTCCAAGTGCAATTGTTTTGATTATGTTCATAATATCTACATATACCAAGACTTTGTTCAAGCCCAAACTTCTTCCCTTCTGGCTGAGAATTTTTATATTGAATCTCTTCACATAGAAAGAAACAAGTAGTCTCAGAATAAGAAAATAAAGGTATTTGGCACTCTATGGAAGTAGTTTTCTTCCCCCATGTGAGGCTTCTAATCATAGCTCCTCGTGTACATACAGAACACCATACCTATAAAAGTGGAGCTTAGATGTATAACTAGATGTACGAGTATTTTAATGGATAGCCCCATCCAATTGTTGATACACAAAAACAGATCAGACTACAATTACAAAGGTATATACAACACCGGTGTTTACCCTTATAGCAGGAGATAGCATCTGAGACACCTGATTAGCTTTCAGCAACTATTTGTTGACCCATTTTTCAGGAAAATCCCTCTCCTATTCATTAAACTGTTCTTAACTCAAAATTACACACAGGCATATTTGTAAGAGGTGATACTCAGCTATTTAAGCTCATGAAAGCTACTTTTGCAGAGCCAGCAGAGGGAGTACAGACATCATTTTACTTATCAGCTGTGAAAAAGATACCTTGTAAGAAAGCACTAAAAGAGCTGTGCCTGCAAATCTAATGCGCTTAGTTTAAAGCATGCCAAGAACATCGTCCATCTTTCATAGACATGTATGTCAATGGGCAGTAGAGTTGGTGTTTTGTTTCTGATCCTCAACCAGCTGTCACATCTTAAAAGCCTCATACCTACAGAATGGCAGGAGCAACTCTAACAGTACTAACTAGTATCATAAGGTCTGATGATTCATATGCATAAAAAAAGGAAGAAAACAACCAAAAAACCTCAACAACCAAAACCATTATATAGCTGCAATTCAAGTTTTTATTCCTATGGATTCTGCTATTTCTCAGTTTCTGAAAAACTAAACCCTTTTGCTTGTTCATTTCTTAGAAAACAAGGAAGTCTTCATCTAGAAGACAAGCTGAAAAACTCAGAGCTCAAGACAACCTCAAGCAAAGGAGCCAGAAAGTCACATAGGAGCATTGGACTAGAAGGAGACACACAATAAACCTTTCTGCTAATATTCACAGAGGCACACACCTCCTGGCAAATCCAGTTTTACACAGCCTCTGAGGCAAGAGCTCTGCTGCTTTATTTAGCATTTCCATTGATCAGCCTGCTTTGGAGTTGACAATTATGACTGAACAGTGTTGACAGAGTGGCGGCTGTGGAAACAGTTTTGGAAAGAGAAATACGCTTTGAGCAGACAGATTGATAGCTTGTTGCCATCTCATGGAGGTGAACCCAAAACTCTAGGCCAACATGAGACAACACACCTTCCTGGCAAAAACTCCACAGACACCCACGTTTTTCAGTCTACAAAATTGACTGGATTCCTATTTTTTTCTTAAATAAAGTCCACATTTCTTAACTTCCTGGCATGAGGCTTAGCTCACATAAAATTCTCTCCAATCTTAAGCATTTATCACATAATTTTTTGGGTGGCTATTTCTAAGTTTCACTATTTAGAAGTCCATATATGAGAAACTCATACAAGTGCAATAAATGCCTTTGTCTCAAAGTTTCCTCTACAAGAACAGCAAAACACTCCTCCCTAAGAAAAGATAAATTTCCATCATCTTAAACTTCACATGAACTTTAAAAAGCTTTGACAGCTTGAATCATTAGATTTTGATTACTACCTACCGAAGAAGAATGTGCCTGTAGCTACATAATTTAGCCTTCACTTGTTTCAGGTTTTAAAAATAGAAGAACCACCCTTCAGCAAATTAGATGCCTATTTCTTCTCCCCATCTACATGAAAGAGTTCACTTCTCAGCTTTGTTTTCACGTGGCAGATTCACAAAATTAGTAAGTCTGAGTGGACTGAACTGGTTCCCATTTTACAGAGCTTACATGATATCTTATAACGGACTAAAAAGTTTTACCCCTGTCATGCAATAAAGCCACCTCACAGTTTTGCTGTTGAAACTCAGAGCTCCTGCAGTGTTCTCCATTTGTGTGCTCTTGTGACAACAGTGAAGTTCCTGCAGGTACACAAAAAGCTTATACAGATAATAAAAATGCTTTTTTTTTCAGGCAGAATGGTTATCTAACCAGATTCACCACACAGATAATCCACTGCCAGTGCCAACTCAAAATATGGCACAGAACTACACTGAACCTGCTTGAGTGAAACAAATATGAAACCATAATTGCAGGAAATATCCCACAAATTCTAATTCATCTGGCAGCTGGAGCATTGCTAAGCTCTCAACTAACCATGTTTATAACACACTCCACATTTGAGAGGCTGATATTAGGCTTCTAATCAGCAAGTTAAGACACACGATCCATTTATACAAAGTAAGTAAAGTGTGGTGAAAAGGGCTGAAAAGCCCCTTGAAACATGAGCATCCTTTCTCTTGGTGAAGTTTCTACAGCAAATTCCACTGAATTTTATACTTTAGAATTACTACAGCTGCCTTTAAGAATCTACAGAGGCTTGTTGTTATCTGTTTTTAACCTGAAATCCTTCCCTTTAGTACACAGCTGAACAACTACTGATTCTAATGTTAATCCCTCCTTAAGATTTAGTACTTCAATAATCAGTAATAAGCAGCACATAGCAGATGCAAGAGCTTTTTTAAAAGTCAGTGTTGAAATTGTTCTCTTCCCCATCAACTGTTTTCACCACCTGAAGGGTTCATCTCAAGTTCTGAAGCCTGTGCCCATTTCATGGGTTAGAACTTCACATTCCTTCCATCATATGCAAGATTCCCCTGACCAAATGGGAACACCTACCTCTAAGGTAGGGACTTCAGGTGCTTTTTGTAAATAGACAATGGAAAAACTAAAACATATATATCAAAATATTAAATTTAGGCACCTAGGACATGATCTAAAATAAAATAGTCACACGAATGTCATCTTAGATGCACTTGTGTCACTTCAGCAACAGAAGCAGCCCAGAGTGACTGGTTTCAGTTTTTTAAGACGCTTATGTAAGTGGCCAGGATTGCTCTGCCAAAGTTAAGCACAGTCGGCTGGGCTGAACATGCATATCAAGCAGCTGCACTACCATGTCAGAGCAAGAGGAAGGATGTGGCTTCACAGTTCGTTTAGGAATACCCAAGCCTGTGCTACTGCCAGAAGGTACAGCCCTGCGCCAGCACTGCCGCTCACCTGACTCAAGGTCAGGGGACAGCCCCGGGTGAAAATTGGTGACAAGGAAGACAGCAGCAACACCAGCGGTTCCTCCTGAAGGTCACACAGTGACAGGGACTGCCCCTTCCAGCCAGCACAGGCCTCACCAGCTCAAGTCAATCATGGAAGCTCTTCTCCACACCCTCATTCTCATTCTGGGAAAAAGGTGAGCCTAGCTGCACCTTCCCAGCAAGGCTCCACTAAAGACCATCACCACATGGGACCACTATGGCCACCATAAAGAGTCCCTCTTTAGCCTTCCCCTTTCCAGGTCAAGCAAAGCCACCTCACTGTACACTGCAGCCCCACACACTGCAGGACAGCCCCTCATCAACTGCCAGGAAAGGTGCAAATCAAGGCACCATTTTTGGATGTGGCCTCACAAGCACGACCCACTGGTCACGCTCTTGCTCATGCTGCCCAGCACAGGCCAGCCCTTGTCAGCACAGGAAAGTCCTGCAGCTGGCTCAGGCTCCCTGTCCTGCAGGGTGGCCAAGACCTTTCCTACAGGCATCCTCCTCTCCACGGTAGGGTACAGGTGCCAGCCAGCCTCAGCTCTCCTGTTCACCCTCACTCCAGGAATCTAGGCCATGCAGTAGCCCTACAACCACGTCACCATTTTCAGCTACTGCAAACTGTGCCAGTGAAGAGGAAAGCCCATCAGTGTTTTTACTCTGTCAGCACAGTAATGGCTCAGGAGGGGCCTTGGCAGCTCCCCATCAGGAGCCCAAATTTGTTTTACAATTGCTACCTCAAAGTAACATATATTAACTTTGTCCAGTTCAAAGCATTTTGCCCAAGGTTACATATACAACCTAATTCTCCATATTAATTTCTGTAGCCTTAGATTTGACTATCAATAGAAGGCAAACATAAAGCTTTGAGCCTATGCAAATTCAGCATTGAAGTTGTGGAATGAGAGGTTCATCTATCAAGAATGTTACAACTATCTGCCCAGAAAATATGAAGTACTCCCCTCAAGCATACATCCCTTGTATTTTTCCATCTAGTAAACCATTTTCCTGTGTTAGAAGGTAGCACAACACAGTTTTGGGTGTCAGACTTCACACAACCAAGACAACTTTTTCTAAACCATTTTGCTAATACCATTTGAGAAGCTGCTGTCCAGTGCCCAGCAACAACAGGATCAACAAGAAAAAAGGAAAACCACACACAAATCACTCACTCAAAAGCAAGACTTAGCATGTACCACTGCTTTATATGCTGGTATCTAATTTTAGAGGTGCATGTTTGTACTAAAGTGCTTTTGAAAGGTTCCTATAACCTGGTATGCACTGCGGGGTGGGTGACTATTGAAGGATAACTCCACTGCAAGCGCCTCCACTAACAGTAAAAAACACACATACACAGAAATCCAGAAAGAGACCATGCTTTTCTCAAATCCCAGAGAATTTAGTCCTTTATTCCCAAATCTCTTTCAAATCACTTTAGAAATACAGCTCTAGTTTAGAAACAAATCCTTAGATCTGCAGTCACCACAACAAGATCTACCTATTATCAACATGCATCTGAGAGCAGACTCTGTAAAGATGTCAAGAGGTTTCACTATGCAAAGCAAGCTCATTGCAGAATAAGAAAAATCACTGACAACATTAACTACATGGGTCTGAGAGCAGAAGAAAGTGAACACAAGCTGAAATGATTTGCGTTATTAATAAAGCAGAAGTAAAGCAGTTGTGCTAGCAGTGGTAAAGCACTTTCCCTACTCTCTCCAGCTGTCAGTCTCAACTATGCGTATTTGAAAGCCATCTGGCACAGACCCTGACAGCCAGTTTAAATCATTTCATGTTTCATACAACCTCAGCTGAGTGAGGCTGGTTGACACTGCTCTAATTTAAGTATTGATTTGCACTATGTTCCATAGGCTTCATGAAGCTCTGCACCAGCTTCATTTCCAAGTCAAGAAAAACTGGCAGATCCAAGCAATGTAGAGCAATTTGAAATGCAATATCAACACTGATAGCAGTAGCACCTGGATGAGAGTGAAAAAACTCCCGTTTAATACACATATTAAGATCTTGATCTACCATCTACTAGATCTAAATAACCAGAAGAGATTCAAAAATATCATTCTTTCTAAAACAGTTTAAGGGCTAGCCATACCTGCCACTTTTTCTACCCACCTATTGTTACTATCCACTCAGTCTTTATGTAAAAACATCAGAAATCTAGTCTGGATGCTCAACACCACAAGAACAATTATTTTCCTCCACTGTAGTATCAGAAACCACCTAGGCATACAGTTTTTGTGTTTTAACCCAAATATACTTTTATGGAACACTATTAACTGAAAACTCGCATTCAAACCACTCCCATCTACTGTCAAAACAATAACTTCAAGTTCTCCCATGAGAAAAGACTAACACTCTCCATGTAGTGGTTTCATGTGACTGCTGCACAAGGAGGAACATTCCCAACCACCAATCCAAAGACTCATGTTGGTTTCCATATGTGAGCCACACTTCTAAACTTGGAGAGATCAGTTTGTGCAACAAACCATCTAGTGGTGCACTGAGTAAACTCAAAGTGGCAGAGATGGCACAAAGGAGGGGGGAATTATTGCAGTTAGCCTAAGATGGAAATGAAAGTAGCCATGAGGCCACCTCAGCCAGCCCGTGAAACTTTGCACTCACAGCGACAAGCCAAATGCATGATTACAAGTGATGGTCTCTCTGTCCTCAGTCTCTTGGATTACACTGATCAACCAGCAGCTTCAGAAGGCCATCATAAAAGTCTGACAAAACTTGGGAATATTAAAAAAGCATCAAACATCTTAACAGAAGTTAGAAGACTAACAAATCTTTTGATGGGGACTTAAACTCTTATCTCTTGAAACACCTACCATACAAAACCAAACGTTTTCCCAGCTTTTGAGAGTGACAGTGACCACTTTAAACTTTTTAGGACACACTACAAATATTCTTTTAAAACATGTGCTGTAGCTACAAGACTTCTTTATTGCTAGTGGCCTAAGCTGCTTATTTCAATAAAGACCATAGCACTATGGCTATTTCTTTCTACAGTGGAAAAACTCCATCAAACACAGCTAGTGACTCTTCCTCCTATCCCCATATGGAGTCACCAATTGTTTTATTTAAAATCTAGACAAAAGCCAAAATACACACCATAAGCAACACATCCATGTATCTGCAGAGAACACAGAGGCAATCCTGAAAGAGCTATCCAGTCGGGCCACCAGTCACTGGTCAAGTAACAAGCACAAAAAAAGTTATGTGATTTCTACATAAGGGCACATCTGTAACATTCGAGGAAAGACGATTTGATTTTTCTTTCACTGGTGTATGTAATGTAAAGGTGACTAAGTTTATCTTTGATTCAAAATCTTAAAATTAATAACAAAGTTTCAATGAAGACAAGTTTTAATAAGCAGAAAAAGAGCATACCACTATAACTCTTGGGATGCACATCCCAGAAGTTGTTTAGAGTGGGCTGAATCATCTTTCCTGCCTTGAGTTGAGGTTTGTTGCTATCAGCTATGCAGAGTATGGTACATCCTGGGCCTCCTCTGACCAGACACTGTACACCAAGTGGTGAGAAAGCAATAGCGTTGTTTTCCCTGCTGCTACCTTATCTTTCTGTGAATATAAGGGCACAAGTAAGGGTAGCAGATTACAAATGATAGGCTCCTAGAAGTGTGTTTTAAGAACATGGTGTTTCCTGTGCTCACTGGGAATTAAGGCTGCATCCAGCTCATACACAGTGTTAAAAAAAAAGAGAGACATGCAAACCACTGAAGTCCACTGTGAATATAAGGCCAGAACTTACCTCTCTTCTACTGCATCAGTCAAAGGAGCATCAGACAATAATAAGCCAACAATAATCATCAACAGTAAGCCAGAGCTACCCCTAGTGCTGAGACTGGTCATGCTGTAAGTGGCAGAACCAGCCAGACTTAGTGGCCAACACAAAGTTTATCAAACGTCATCCTCAAAATGCACCTGTGTACTCTTTAAATGCACAGCAAAGCTGCAAACACCAGTAAGGAGGAATAGATTTTCCTTCTCAGTCCATTCCCCTTCAAAGGTAAGGCAGATGTTATTTGTCTGCTTTGTAATAGCAATCACATATCTCTTACTGGATGAAAAAAAAATGTTTATTTTCAGATCTATTTCTGATTTCTTTTTTAAATGCCTCCTACATTTTCCTTAAATTTCTTCTCCTACAAGACCTTTGAAAAATCAATGGAGAAAGCCTCATATCTACTTTGCAATTCACCAAAATTAAACTAATAACACCTCCTGCTGTCATCTGTCAGTTAGAGTAAGATTTATAAGTGGCAGCAGAAATAATTTTCATAACGTTTACTGGAATATCAATAGCTTAAACAGACAGATCTTTCAAAGACACTGCTCATATCAAGTGAAATCTGTCATGAAAACTAGAAATTTATTTTAATTAACTGCATTTGAAAGCCTGATAATTTAAAAATAAAAGACAAACTGGACAATACCATGTGTTTGTGCAGAAATTACATTTTGGGTGAGTAGGTGCAACTGTTCCAAGATGGGTTAGTCTAATATTTTGCCTGTTGATTTCACTGTATATGTCACCTCCTGGAAATCCTCCTTCTGTACTGTTTATTATCATTGCTAACATCTTTTGTGTGAAACTGCTGAACACATCTTTATTTTTTACATGCATTAACAGATGTTTGGAGGGCCTCATGAAAAAAAAAATCCTTCTTATTTTTTACCACTCTGCTGTTCAATTATTGAACACAGACTTTTCAGCTAAGTGAAGCTTCAGCTAGGAGAACACAAACATTAGATATTGCCAAGTGAAGGAATTTAATCTTTATAAAGGTAAGCTACTTTGAATTAAATTAGTAAATCTTAATGCTTGTGAGAAATACCCATCCTCTACATAAAGTATCATAGGTTCACTTCTTTTTCAAATCAGTAACAGGATCACCTCATCTCTCCTGCCTCTCTTGTTCTTCAATCTGTTAAACTTTACAAAAAGAAATAAAAATATCTTCAGAGAAAATTTAACAGGTTTGAATAAAAAAACCTCCTGGTTGAGACTATTGCACACACTCTAGAAAGCCAGTAGGCAGAGCCAATCCTAGCTTTTTGAACACAATTCTGCAACTCCTAGATTTTATCTAGTTTTAATTAAAATACTCTATAGAGAAAGATCCTTATCTCCTTAACTGCAACTTTTAACCAGTCTTCTTTTTATTAATATTACTTTTTTAAAGACAAATAGAAAATACTACGGAATACAAATTAAAGACTATTACTGCAATTTTATTGATCCTTTAGTAATAAAATATGTATGCATTTCTATAACAGAGATCTCTTATAGATTCAAGCAGTCTTCCTTATTTCTCAGAAGAGATTTACTTTTAAATGCCCAGGACTAATCATAGCTGTTCATTATTCTGCATTAAATTTTGTTAACTGAAACCTGATTTCACCTTTAAATACAACACAAATCCCTTTTTGCACTAGTATTATTTTCCCTTTAAAAACAGAAGAGAACATATATAAAAATGAAGAGTTCAAACCCTGAAAGACATTATTGAGGTCACATTTCAGTAGTAAAGAATGCCATTAATATTTAGTCTACCTTAATGGAAGAAATTCGAGTTAGAAGATACTTTAGGTTATCTTGTCCACCCTCATGTCAAGGGGGACTTGCACGCTATGGCATGTTATTGATTGTTTTGCAGGTTCATTATGAACTTGTCAGTTAATAGTAGGTTCCCAGCTCTAAAATCTTAAATGTGGTGAAGTTAATTTTTCCAAAGCATCAGTTTTTGAGGTGGTTTTAGCAGATGCAGCCTGTGTTTCTTCCTTCTTTAGTATCATCTCATGATTACCTCCCATTTATCTCATTCTTCTTTCCGAATAAACTCAAACAGTTAAATATAAAGATAACAGTAGTAATTACTAGACCTTTGTGCCTTTGCTACAGGACACTTTCAAGCCTCTCAACTTCCTTTGAAGCTTTCTTCAACACAGTTGAGGGGTTTGCAATTTTAACAGCTGACAGAAGTTCTCTATATTGTCATCCACAGAAGAGAAACTTTCTAAACGAGACTACCTTTAGACTACAGTCGTTTTCCGTTTATAGGATTACTCCCAGATTATTAGCTGAATATGTGTTACACGAATGGGGATCCTTTCCTTGTATCATTATCTGTATGTAATGAAACTTTGTGTAAAAAACGGATACAGTTTAGCCAATGCTAACCTGACAGAAGTCTTGTTTTCTGCTTTAAGTTCCCAAAAACATTTCCTTAATATGCAGAAGCCAAAGTACGAGTGCTTACAAATAGTACATACAAAAATCCCTATAAAATTAGTTTTGACTTGTATAATTTCAATAATACACGTGGCTTTCCAAGCATTTTTCTTCGAGTGGATAGAAGTAATAATGCTGCAATTTAGCACTGACATAGGAACATGGATTGGGAAAACCTGCAAGTATTTGTACACAACAGAGGATTCACATTTTCTTCAGCTAACTCAGCCTGGGTCGGTTACCATAATCATCAGTAGGAGCAGCAATAAACCGAACCACACAACGATGCTCTTCCAGACCAAAAATTTCACATTTAAGTGTGTGAGGTTTTTTTCCCTCACTGAATTCAGTGACCACTTTTTCCACTGACACTGAGAGTTTCCATTCATTATGCCATAAGTATTAAAGTCCTAGTACATTGGAAGCTATTCCTGCCAGAAGAGCCAATAGTTTAAAGATACACAAGTTTACTTCTATTGGAATTCTTTTGTGATGTTTGGAAGAAATCCTTGAAAAGCACCAACAAACAGCTGAAAAAAAAAATGGCCCTGGCTATAGCTACAACTACCACCTTCTGAACAGACAGTATCATGACCCAAGGAATTGGCAAGTTATTTAACCAACACCTTTCCAAGCACTTAAACCAGCACTTTCCGAGCATTATTTTAACCCAAATTCATTAAGACCCAGGAATGTCTTAGAGATGTAGCAGATTTTCTACAGGCGGTGGCTTTCCAAAGACACGCTCACTTCACTCCCCAGGAAGTCAAGATTGCCAGCCACTAATGATGGAAGATATTTCACAAGTACAGTGGGCCTGCAACTCGACTACTTAAAAGGGACATGATTCGAATAGTCACTCTAGCCAGTCACCTCTCAAGCACTGTGAGGCGAGATACCCGCAAACATTCTCTGAATGAAGGTTTCAGACACAGCTATCACCGGCTCTTTCTGAACAGACCTTGAGAAGAAAGCCTCATCAACTGAAGCCACCAATTCACAAATGTCATATATAACAGGTTTTAAGGATTTCTGTAATGTGGATCTTAAAATGACACAGCAAAAAGCCCCCGAAATTTTGTGACTATTCATGTCTGTGGTCACCAGCCGCTACAGTTTAAAAAGGCAAACGTAAAAAATATTTTTGTGGAGTATAGATCATGCACAGCACTACATAAATGCCTATTACAGATGAACTAAAACACTGTCCCTCAGGCTGCGAGCCCTGGGACAGACAACCACAGCTCTCCGTTCCTTAAACGCCTCCCCCGGCTCAGACTGAACCCCTTCCTGCCCCTTGTGAGCACCACTCGCACGGCCGCTCTAAAGGAAACGCTCCCGGGGACCACAGCCCCCTTTCCGTGAGATCTTCCTCTCGAGATTCTAAGTCCTTCCGACCTCAGCCTTTACCGACTGACCGAGGGGCTCGGCAGGAAGCCAGGGCAGACGGCGGCGCGGTCACCCACCCCAGTCCGCCCCACGGCGAGCGCTGCCTCCGGCGCTCGGCAGCGGCCAGCCATCCCGGCGGAGGCTCCAGCCCGCTCCCAAACTCACGTGGTGCGACAGCCAAAGGTTACCCGCACCGCCGGGGCGAGGATGACACCGCTGGTAGAGGCGCTCCCCACCGCGGAGCGGCCCCGCGCGGGGACAGGCTCACCCGCGGCGAAACGCCCGCCAGGGCGTCGCTCTCCCGGCGCCCCAAGCGGTGCCGCATCCCTTCCTCGTCCGCGCCGGTCGATGAGCAACCCGGCCAGGCATCGATA